>JALBXZ010000021.1:0-510698 GCA_027580255.1 Therioaphis trifolii
AATAAATCATAAATATTTACGACTTACGGTGTTACTTACTATTACGCGAAGCGTCTTACGTCTATATGAATCCATTTAATTAATAGTAAAATATGCAACAATCAATGGTTTAACAGCGCTATTTTAGAATTTCAGAGTATAGGTAAAAATCCTGTCCCAATTTGTTCTAATATGTTAATACTGCTGAATCGTCTAATTTGACTTTGCATAGTGTATAATTTACCATGTACCTACTTAATTCGTAAAAACTGTTTTTTTTTTTAACCGTAATTATTTAATCTCGCATTTAATAGTTAATAGTACCTATTCTTATATGTAGGTAACGGTAAGTAGGTTTGTAAAAAATATGAATGAAGTTCAATTTTGGATTTGAACGTGGCCCGTAGGAATTACCTAGGAGGTTATCAAATATTTATAATTTACATGTTTATTGAAAAGCATATAGTAATAATTTCATAATTCTTGTCACATAATAATATTATTAAGGCATGAACGTAGACCATACCTACAAAGTACGTTGGTTGTTATATTTTCTTTCTTAAAAATGTTGTTTTTTGGGACTTGATTCATATCATGCCCTCTAAAAAAAGCGTTTGCCCCAGTCCACAGAGTGTGCAAGCGCACGGCTACATCCCCGTGTGTACGTGGCACGCCTGTGGGCTGTGAGCTGCGCATTTATGCACAAACGGAAATTAAAGCGGCAAATTATCCAGTGTGTGGTTAGTGGGGGGGGGGGGGTAAAAAGTATATGATTTGAATTGAGAAACATATCAAAATTGATGTTTCAAAAGTCAAGCTCATAGTGTAATAATCATCAGGGACAAACGCATGAAATATGTCAGGTGCTGAGGTTTGAAAAAATGTCATAATATTATACTAATGTCATAATACTTATATTAATGATAGGTACATTATTGGTATTATTGATATTTCGTGGGGAGGTTAAGTGTAAACCCTTCGCGGCGAAACGGTAGCGGCGAATCGTCCGGCGGCGAAACGGTCGTGGCGAAACGGTCTGCGGCGAATAGTCCGTCGACGAAACGGTCGCGGCGAAATGTCCGGGTTCGTTCAATGTATACCCATAGTTATTTCAAATACAGGGGTTATTTTAATAATACATTTATATTATTTATCCAATGTATAGTAACAATTAATCTAATGGTAAATATAATTATACCAATATGAACATATTTAACTTGTTAAATGTTTACTGATTATTAATCCAATGAACAGTTCTTGTTTTAATGTATACTGATTATTAAATTAATCTATGCGATATTTAATTAAATGAATTCATATTATTGCATACATAAAAAATAATGATTATTTCAATATAATTTACCAAATATTAAAAATTAGTATAAATATTGTTACAAGCCAAATTCAAAATGTATAGAATTCTTAAATTTAAAACACTGAGTATCTACCCTATATATTACTAATTTTTCAGAAGGAAATCTTTCCAAAATTTGTTTTTCCAACTGGTAGCTGGTCGTCAGAGACATCTTGATTCCTTTTTTTTCATAATGCTGGGCTATCAAAGATATAAGTATAGATCTTTGGTCTTCGTGAAATTGGGAAAACTTGTCGTAAAAATTGACAAGTCCCTTTCCTCTTGATGTATCATTAAGGATTTGGCTTAACATAATTGTACAATTATCAGGAGTAGGTGGTATTTCATAGGGCAAAAATCTTAAAGAAGATGATGATGATGAACGGCTTATAGAATCACGCTGTACCGAGTCTAAAAAGCATCCAATTGATTCTCACCATTCTTCTAGTTTATGTTCGAATACAATTTGTGTCCCCAAATCAATTCCTTTAAGTAGAAGTTCTATATGATGACGTTTGATAACTTTCAAGATGTCAACAAAAACATTTTGGGCTAAAATACATAAAAATAAGTTATTATTATAATATCTAGTTATAAATAAAATTATATTAAGTAGGTATATACCAATGCAAACTTCAGCCAAGTGTTCAAGATTTCATTGGGATAGCAATGACCTTAATTCTGCCTCTTTTAGTTCAGTGATGTTGTCAAATGATATTTGTGTGTCATTATTATTTGATTGAATGGAAAATTTAGAAATATCAGTAATAACAAGTACATCATCTTGCAGTGTTTCAGTAAAATGATTCTCATTTTCAAAAAATCCATTTATTGATACTGATTTAATGATTGGAACATGAATACAAGGGCATGATCTGCATAGTCTTTATGGCTGTCCTTAGATAAGTCATTTCCATAATCTTCTAATCCTGTGTATGTTAGTGTGGAAGTGTTGACATGTAAGCTTTTACGTAGATTAACAGAATCGAATAATAGTACGCCATGTTTATCCATACTAGACATAGTTTCAACTCTTTTTGAAAGTAATTGTAAGAAATCTTGGTCAAACCCACATGTAGTTTTAATTAATGATAGATGATTTCGAACTGTCTTTGGATGTGGAAGTGGTAATAATGCACTTGTCCTTAAATACTTGTATGCACTAGGAGAGCGTATATTAAGTAGCAAACATAACATTAACCAATTTTCTGAGTATCTTCGTGATTTTGGATTTTTAGTCTTACTAGCAGCAAAACATTCAAGTATCAATGTTTTTTGGGATTCATTCATTCCTTGGCACTTTTCTATAATTGATTTTTCACTGTAATTTTCCATCTGTTTTTTTATTTTTCCCAATTCTAATTTGAGATTTAATATAGTTTGCTTACTTCTAATACATTTTTTTTGGATATTGTGACAAGTTCTTCTTAGTTTGTCAATTACTGGTTTTTTAGATGGTGATAAAAGAATTTTTGGTTTGCAACCTTCTCTCTTTCGTAGTTGACGCATTAATAAAACATTTCGTAGCCTGCTACATCTCAGGCAATTTTTCTTTTTATCTTTTATAATTTTAAGACAATTGTTATGCACTAATTGACCAGCTGGAGATAATTTACATATTGCCTTTGGCACATTAGAAAATTCATCTGATTTAGGTATTCCATGACAAACTTTAATTTTTTCAAACGCATTGATATTCTCTTTAAATTCATCTATATTTGTAGCTGGATTAATACCAAGAATTGAACTGTCAACTATTTGATCAAAAATACCAAAAATAATTGTACCAGATTTTTGTACTTTTATAAATTTTTCAATAATAGGTATTGATTCACCCAAGTGAAAAGTTACAAAACAAAAACTTGATACATCCTCAGTTTCTTCACATTTTGGTGAACATAAAGGCCAATTTATAACACAATGAATATTTTCACATGCCAAAATTTCATTAAATAAATTACAATTTTCATACTCTTCACTATAACAAGATGATTCATTATGTTCATTACTATTACATTGTTTTTCTGTATTGCATTGTGATTGAAAAGGAACTGCTTTGCGACCTAATCTTTTTTTTTTTACTTTAGAAGAAAGATAAGCAGGTCCTGGAAAAATTGATGGCACAGCATCTTCTCTGCGTTTAATGACCTTATAAGGTATCTGTAAAATAAAGATTAAATAAGTTAATACATAAAATAATACTGTATAGTGTACAGGTAAAACTTTATATTAAAAACTTAAACAATGTTTTGAACAATCATTTATCAATATTTTTAATAGGTAGCCAACATTTTTGAATAATTCAATATAGAAAATAAAATATTTGTTTGTTTAGTGAAACAAGTGAAATAAAAATAATAAAATAATTTGAAAAAAAAACAAAATACAACCAATATAGGTAATAGTATGATAAGACATGGGTACCTAACCAAATTATTGAAAAATAAAATAAATAATTTTGATTTAATTCTTAAATATAATATAATTTGTAACCATTATTGGTATACTTATCTTAGAATATGCATTATATTAGATAAATTGTTTCCCAGGTAAAAAAGAAAACAGCAAATACGTAATTTGAGTAGGTTTCACATTATTTTGTTGCTAGTAATAATGTGTTATATGAAAAATAATAAAGCTTATGTATACCTAAGTAACTCACAGTAAATAAGTAATAACTATTAATAAGTAGATAAATAACTTATCTATGAAGCATACTAACCTTAACTAACAACTGGTCACTAGAACCGGACTCCCAAAAACGTATTAAATCTTCTTCAGCAAAATGTTTTGAACACACATAATGCTTTTCTGACAGTATAAAGTTTTTTCTTGGGATCGCTTTAGACCACTTTTCACGTAATTCTTTATTTTTTGGAACCGAAAATTGAGTTACTTTATCATGGTTGTTCCTATAACCTGATTTACAAAATACTACACAACACTTCACCATTTTTATAAAATTCAAAATTAAAATTGTCAATTATTAATATGAACTATAAAATATAAACTTTTTTACAAAAACACGTGTAATCCTATATTACGCATGTTACATTGGGGCCAGTGACTACTAGCGCTGGTAGTTCGCGCGTACACCGTCTGCGACCACTGATAAAGCGCTCGTTATCCAACCTGAGTAGATAACCGTGCTATCTAGTATTATAGAAGTCTGTGGTCTAGGCCCGGTTTTCAATCACATTTATCCGTCAGATAACCCGAGTTATCTGACAGATAAGAAAAAATTGATAAATTTCAGTTTTTCAATGTCTGGATAAACCTTATCCGATGAATATTGTTACGGATAAGTTATCCGTTACTTTTTGTGTCAAATAAACCTTATCTGACGGATAACTAACAACTGATTTGGTTTGTTATCATAATTTATCATATTACGTTATTCTGTGATGTTACTTTAAATATTTATTATGAAATACGTTGTGTTGTCGTCTATTTCAAAATTTTCGTCTGCATTCGATTTTATTTAAATGGATTTATTTGAAGAGGACGATGATTATGAAATTATTCAATATATGAATTATAGACGTCGTCAATGTTTCAATAAAAGTTCTTTTTCATAAAATGTGAAATTTGTTGATCTTTGTTTTTTGGATATATTTTTTTGAGACATGTTGAATAGAGAAGCGAATATAACTTATATCGAACGAGAGTCAACACGAAACACATTTCACACATTTCAATTTTAAATAATTTGATTCATAATGTAATAATATGATATATTGATAACAGCCCAAAATAATGATAAAAATCCCGCGCATGCGCACAACGCACAATGTGCATTCCTGTGTTTAGACGCTCCTCCTCCGAGCTGCCGCGATTGCCTCGTAATCCCTATCATCTTATCAGTTATCGTTGATAAAAAAACGATTTATGATAATATAGTAATATACAGCAGCCCGAGTAGCAATTCTTGTGTTTAACGTCGGTTATTTAAAACAGTGCTTTAATACCAGTGCTAACACTGTTGATTAACATTCATGAAAAACCCAGACGGTTCAGAGAAGGTTTTGATGTACGACTAGTAAACTAATTATTTTAGTTTGGTTTAGTGTCGATTTTATGGACAGTGAACCGTGTACATATCGTTGTAATAAACTAACATTGATTGCACTGTACACCTTATCGGTTAATAAATAGTAGGTATATTTAAAATGCGCGGTTTAAAATTTATATTGTTATTAATATATTATTGTTTTATTTTTGTGTAGTTTCGATGATTATGTAAGTATTTATAATCAATAATGATACTAAATTAGTTAACATTGCATTTGATTCATTCACTCGTTCGCGCTTTTTCTTTGTTGTATATGATTATGATGATTCATATTATGAAGTTTATAACTGTTAGGCCGGGTTGCATAAAAAACAGCCTGTTAATATATTACCGGCTCTGTAGCTTATTCATTCGGTAAATTCTACAGAATCGGTAAAATTCCAAAGGTGTTGCATAAATAATAAAAACAAATATGTATTTAAAGGTTGACTGTGTATACCAAATAACTTATACCACATTTTATTTGATAACTGGATGTTGATAATAGGAACAGGCAATGTCGTATTGATTTTGGTAATTCAAATTTCAATATATAATTTTGTGTTAAAATTATGTTTTAAAGTTACATTTATACAACTATCGTTCTTGAATTTATTTATTTTTATTCCATTGAAAGTGTTTTAAAATGTCCAATGAAAGTATTAGTGAAAGTTATTACGCTAATTCAGAGGATGAAAAACTTATGTTGATAAACTTAATTAATCCACATAAATGCATTATTGAAAATATTAAGGTATGTATATTATAATTTGTATAATCTACATTAATATTATGTAATAATTTGCAGTCATAAGTAATAGATTAATATATTATGTAAACTTTTATTTAAGACTGATTCTGTAAATATTTAAAAAAAAAACGGAACTTGGGAATTGATTGCTGAACAATATAATAAAAAACAAACAACTGGGAATAGAACAGTAACTCAATTAAAAACAGTATACGACATGTTAAAAAGGCAAGCCAAGAAATCAATGAGTAGTGATAAAGTAAGGTACAGTTAGTATTAGTTATTTACAATTAAGTAAATTATTATTATTTTTAAATAGGTGTTAATGTACAAGATAACCCAAGTTATCACACCTGAAGAACAAGCCATGATTATAGACTTAGTAAAATCAAATCGTTCAGCTATTGTGAGTTAGACAAATACATTAGAAAAATGATGTGATGTTAAAAAAAAAAATGTTTTGGTTTATATAGATGACCGGTCATTCATATGAACAAGAAGAAGCATGGGCAAATGTTCAAGAAACCTATAATTTAAATCAAGTAACAGGGATTAGAAGTCTTGATGAAATAAAATACATTTTTGAACATTTAAATAAAGCTGCAAAGAATGAATACAAAAATGATAAAGTATAAATAATTAACTACTAACTAATTATGTGTGTCTTAACTGTTAAGTTATCTACAACTTATATTCCATGATCCATATTGTGAATATAGGTTGAAAGATATAAAACTGGTGGTGGAAAATGTTCAACAACCTTATCGAGTGTAAGTGAACAAGTTTTAGCAGTGATAGGTGATAGAATTGAACCACTGGTAAATCCATTTGATGATGACTTTAGTTATGCAGGTATATAATTCATATTAAAATGTATAATGTATACTATTTAATTATACATAGATCCATGGTATAAAGTATAAACAACTAGGTATAATATTATTGTAATTCTTTAATTGTAATATTGATGTGCTATGTACGAATAAAATAATTTGAGTACACATAAAGTATTGTATAAACTTGAATCAGAATCAAAATAAGATTTTGCAATCATACCATATTCTTTATATCATGCATAGAACTTAACTACAGAAACTTTTATTCAATGTTTGTTTTGTAGATGAACTGTTTAAAGAGAACCAAACTTACATAAACATTTCCGATGATGTGGAATTGCAAGTGGTTGGGTTAGATGATTCTGTTAAAAGTTTAAGTTACAACGGTAAACATATACCTTATATATTTTGATTATTAAAAATCTGCAAACTTAACTCTAAAACCTATATATACTTAAAATATTAATTTCTAAATTTATGTTTAAGAAAAGTGTTCGTCAAAAATGCAAACAATTGATTTGGCACCTACACCTAAGAAGCATAAATCATCTCATAAAACTGTATGTGACGGATTACAAGAATTGGCACAAAAAAGAATCGACAAAGTAAAGTCAAGAGAAGGAAATTTATCAGAATTGCACGATTTGAAGATAAAAAAGGCTAAATTAGATGTTCAAGCATCAGAAGTAGGTAACATTAGAAATTTTAAATACTGAACTGGCAACAAAAAAAATTGAAATGGAAACAACATTAAAACAAGCAAGATTAAATGAAGAAATTTTGATAATAAAAAAACAAAAATTAGAAAATAATTAAGATTGTTTATTTGTGTATACATAATTAAAGAAAAAGTATTGTTTTATTTGAAATTAAATTTAAAAAAATATATAGTTTTATATAAAATTATTCAGACTGAATGTAATATATTTTATGTTATAATTATTATTATTAAAATCAAGATTATTAATTATTATAAAATTAGGATTGTTATTTATCAAATCAAGTTAATAATATACATACATATTTTATTTACCAATTTGAGTAATATAAATGGGATAAATACAGTTCTTACATTAGACAGTAGTACTCACAAATTATATTTATTACATATTATTACTTATGAAGATAAACTAAAACATAGGTATATTATAAAAAAAATAAAAATAATTATAATGGTTTTCACTATTTGTTATTTTCAAATACTATAGGTACATTTTATTTTACTAGACATTTAATTTAATTAAATACAGTATCAATTAAATTTCTCCGAATCGTATTACCAATTTGCCGAACTGGTATTACTGGAACTTGTTGAAGTAAATCTTCATTTAGTAAAGTATCATCGATGGGGAGAGGGTCATTTGCTTTGACTAACATGTTATGTAGTACAGTGCAATAATAATAGTCAGAGTAGTCTCAACTTTGGTTCGAATTCCCACCCATAAAACAGGAAAACGCTTCTTCCATACTCCAAATGATCGTTCAATTACATTCCTGGTACCAATTTGTGCTTTCTAAATCCAATTAAGAAATAATTACTTTATGAATAAATAAATATTTCACTTATAAATCAGTTCTTAATAAATAAAATAAATCCAGCCATAAAAAAAAAATACATTTGTATATGCGTATTTCAACAACTATGTTGTCATTTTTAGTATCAATTACTAATTAAGATGTATAATTTTTGTGATTTTGTGTTGATTATATTTAATGTAAATAATTACAACTCACAGAATATGTTAAAGTATATTTTAAATATCAATTGCTAACCTGGTATCGGATTTCGGCGTCAGTACTTGGATTTGTCAGGGGTGTCATTAAATAATTACGGGATGCATAACCTGCATCTCCAACAAGTAAGGCATCTCCGAATTCGTTGTTTTCAAATTGAGCTCTAAGCAATGAATTGTCAAATATTGTGGAGTCGTGGACAGACCCTGGCCACCTAATGACATTTATTATTTTTTTATAAAAATAAATATGGAGTTACCTGATAATACCTATCTATTAAACATGTTTTCATAGTTATTACAAGTTATTACTTACCGAGCAACAATATTTATAAATTGTAAATGAGAATTACAGACGGCTTGTACATTTATTGAAAAATACCCTTTTCTATTACGAAATCTTTCTCCAATGTTACTATTCGGAGACTGAATTCGTATATGGGTACAGTCAATTGCGCCAATAACTTTTGGAAATGATCGCATTTGATAGAAGCCATTTTGTACCACATTTCTATCAACTACTGTAAGTGGCATTTTGATGTACTTGGGTTTTAAAGATGCAATACATTTTGAGACTTTTTTAATAATACGGCATACAGTTGACTTATGTATTCGGATATGATCACCTATAACTGCCTATAATATTTTTATTATTTATAAAGTCCACAATAATTATTTTAATTCTTAATAAGAAACCATTTAAACATGAATATAATAGGTAGACAAATACAAACTATATTGATATTTAGAAACCAAAAACACTCAAAAATACAAAATAAAAATAAGGTTTTTTTTTGCACTAAAGATGACAACATAGTAATTGTTGAAATATGTACATACTTGAAAGGTACCCGTAGCGTAATATCTCAGTACAATTAAAAGCTGCAATTCTGGTGACAAAGATGGATTACGTAGAGTATTATGTCGAATGTCATAATATATCATATTAAGCAATTCTGAGAACATGAGTTTGGACAATCTAAATTACATAAAAGTATAGTATAGTCGTGGCCGTAATTAATAGAGTTTAATTTTTATTATGTGTGCACAGTACTGTATAGGTCAAATAAAATTTACCTAAACCTTTGCATAAAATCGATATCATCAAATTCTGTGAGAGGATTTGATCTATCGCGAAAATATCTTGGTCTTGGAAGTGCATTGGCAATAAATTCTTCATCACTAGACGATGATGCTGAAGTCGAATCCATTTTTTTAATATTATTTAATAAACTTTTATTAAATTAAATTAATTAAATTAATTATTTAATAAACTTTTAAAAACAGTAGACAAGAACACATGTACAAAAAAAAGTGAAAAATAAGTTATGTTTAATATAAAAATTAAAAAGCACACACAAATCACAATAATGACAATATTACCATGTAATAATACAATACAATAATAATATAGATAATATACTCTTATCAATTTTTTAACCGACCTGTAAAAGTTACCGAACCAAAATCGGGTCTGTAACTTACAGATCTGTAACCTATAATTTTACCGATCCGTTATCACTAAATGGTGTTCATGCAACACCATATTTTATTTACCGAGCCGTTAGTGCGTTAACTGTCTGTAAACTGTCTGTAAGTAGCTAATGAATGTTTATGCAACCCGGCCTTAAAGTGTAAAAACAAAACACGTGTTTTTGTTTCATTTCGTTGTGTTAAATTTTAATTTATGAACTGTTAAAATGTAAGTACTTTTCAATTATTTAATAGTTTTAGATATTAGTTATAACTAGGTTCCTATTACTTATTTACATGCATGATTACATTTAATAATTCCTTGTTAACAAAATTATTGTGTGTGTTAAATATTTCTGTACTATTACTATACTTTATTAATACAATTATTAAAGTTAAATAACAATTTATGTACTTATTGTACATGTACCTATAAATGGCTTTAAGTGAATTTAAAATAGGTCTTAAAAAAATTACTTATTTTCAATGAATCCTATGTTTTTTCTTTACTGATCTTGTGGAATCATGTAAAAATGCCATGATCATAATATCAACACAGCACACATAGTATTTTTATAGAATGATTATAAAAATTGCACATACATTGTATATAAAAATTAAGAAAAATATGAATTTATGATATGATCGTTTATACCCGGCCTATTTTAAGTAAAAATTATTGGTATTAGTAAGGACAGTACTTTTTCTTTTATATATTAGATATGTATATATATATATTTATATATATATATATATATATATATATATATATATATATATATATATATATATATATATATATATTTATATATGCAGTTACGAGCTAATAATACAAATAATATGGGGAGAAAAAGTGCAGCTGTTTGTACGTGTTAAATATTAAGTTTTGGTGCATTTGTTGCAATGTACATTGGTAAGTTTTATTTGTGTCTAATTTCTTTTACTTACATATGTAGGTAATAGTGGTAATACTATTAAACAAGTAACTTTGTCCAATGTGTTATTTTATGTGTACCAACCATAGTGTACTATAGGTAAATACATTATATATATATATATATTATAGTGTTTTTATAATAGAAATAATTGTCAAACTAATGATTATAATATAATATGTTATAGACATGTTAGCAATTTAGAAAGACTAGTTTGTTGTTTATAATTTCAGATTTCTGACATTTAATTATATTTTTAAATAGGTCAAAATCTACTAGATATCGTCAAAGAAAAAGGGCACTCTATGTAACTTCATTATTTTTATCTAGTAGTGAAGAGCATTTAGAAAATAATCCAAGTCTTCTCATTACAAATATAATTACACCCGCTTCATTGCCCGTTAATAATACTACAAATACTAATTCTGTTGAAGTTAACACATTTGTTAATGATTGTAATAACTTTTGTAGTGGTGATAAAAATTCTGATAACCTTAGTAATAATTCTAGTTCAGATAGTGATGTTAACAGTAATATATTGTCAGAAGATGAAAAATGCGTAAATGTTGAATTGATAATTGCTAGGTGGGCCTGTAGAAATTCTATACGTCATTCTGTATTGGATGATTTATTAATTTCTTTATCAAAGTGCTCTCAATTTAAAAATTTGCCAAAAGATTCTCGCACATTATTACATACTCCTTCAACTACTGTAATCAAAAACATTACAGGCGGTGTGTATTATCATTTTGGAGTTGTAAATGAAATCGAATATTTATTCAAGACTTTTAAAAATGTCCCTACTGTTTTACAATTGGTAGTTGGGGTGGATGGTCTGCCATTAATGAAAAACCCTCCAAGTCAGCTATGGCTGATTCTTGGTTATTTTTCAAATATTGATGAAAAACCAAAAGTTTTCATTATAGGAGCTTACTATGGAAAATCTAAGCCAGGTGAATGTAATGAGTATATGCAGGATTTTGACGATGAATTGTGTACATTAATAAATATAGGGACTGTAGTAAATAATATAAACATTAATATTTTGTTAAAAGCAATCATTTGTGATACACCTGCCAAATCATATATCTTAAATGTACGTGGCCACACATCCAAAAATTCGTGTGTAAGGTGTTACACAATTGGGCTATACGAAAATAATCGTGTTTATTTTCCAGATTTAACTGCTAACTTAAGAACTCATAGTGATTTTATAGCATATAGTGATTCAGAGTTTCACTGTGGTGAAACTATTATTTCGAAAATACCTAAGTTTGACATTATAAATGATATTCCATTTGATTATATGCACAGTGTATGCATTGGGGTGATGAAGAAACTTTTACTATTTTGGACTGGTGGTGTAAAACGACACCACTTAACTCTCCCAAAAAATTTGTTATTTGTGTTAGATATAAGGTTAAATAATTTAGGACAATATGTACCTCATTAATTCCAAAGAACCCCAAATGAGAACAGTAGAAAACACCCAATTCACGATGCATCTCGGCTTAAGGCCACAGAACTGAGGCAAATTTTACTTCATACAGGCATGGTTATTTTTCATGATGTTCTTAGTAAAGAAGTATACAATCATTTTTTAGAATTTTGTGTTGCTATAAGAATTCTCTCTATTGATAATATATCTGATGAGTATAATGAATTTGCCAAAAACTTATTTATCATTTTGTTGCTACTTTTGCCCACATCTATGGAAAATGTTACATGTCTCATAATATCCATACAATTCTTCATTTGGCTGATGATGTCAAAAAGTTTGGGTCCTTGAATAAATTTTCTGCATTTCCATTTGAAAATTATATGCAGCCTTTAAAAAAAAAAATCAAAAGTGGTGTTAAACCGTTGCAGCAACTGGTACGACGCTATACTGAGGAAAAGATACTTTGGGATAGTCAAAAATTAGCATCTGAAAATTACAATGTACCTTTTAATTTTCAATGTAAATATAAAAATAGGCCATTTACTGAAGACAGTTGTGAACCTCAATTTACTGGTTGGAAGATGAAAAATTATATTATAAAAATAAATAAAGCGGATAGTTGTGTAAAAATGAAAAATGGAGATATTGTACAAATAGAAAATATTGCTACATCAAAAATAACATACAATATTAATAATTGGACAAAAGTTTAATAAGCTAACAAATTTTTTTGATGATCCTTGTTCTTCAAATTTATTAAGCATAGAATGTGCATCTAATCTTAGTCATCTTCTCTCTTGGAAGTTGAGTGAAATAAAAGATAAAATGATGTGTCTTCCATTGACTGATAGTAATGTTTTCATAATTTTGCCTTTATTGCATACACAGTAAATTAATAAATATTTTATAATTTAAAATTATAAAACTCAACCTATGCATATATTAAATTATATTTTGTAAATATTTAAGATTATAATTCATTTTTTAAAATTAATTTATTCCACAGTATAGTATTCTATTTATCCTTTATTATGTCCTTGAGTATAGAATCTGCATTTAATCTTAGTCATCTTCTCTCTTGGAAGTTGAGTGAAATAAAAAATAAAATTAATTATGTGTCTTCCATTGACTAATAGCAATGTTTTTATAATTTTGCCTTTGTTCCATACACAGTAAATTAATAAATATTTTATAATTTAAAATTATAAAACCCAACCTATACATATATTAAATTGTATTTTGTAAATAATATTTTTTATAATTTATAATTCATTTTTTAAAATTAATTTATTCCACAGTATAGTATTCTATTTATCCTTTATTATATCCTTTATTAAGAGTGCTGCACCTATATAAAGAATTTAATTTATTAATTAAATATTATTGAGATGGGGTTAAGATAGGTAAGATTTTTATACTTAAAACTAATACAAATAGTTGATTATATAATAATACCTTTTCTGTAATAACTTATTTAAAAAAATAATATTTCATTTGTTTAAATTCTTATCAATGTGATGTAATTTTATAGGACTTGGTATGTTGTTATTTTTGTTGAAACCAACGAAGTTCAGCATGTTCCAAGCACTTGGCTTATTAGTAAGGAAATTTGTTGGTTTCCATACATTCAAAAAGATAAAAAAGATGTATTTTTCTCTATATCTCAAGTGTCAAATATGATTACAAAATGCACCACTCCAAACATGAAAGATGGTGCTAATTATGCTGTAAAATCAGTTGCTGGTCCATTTGGTAATAAGAATAATTTTACATTTTTCTATTCAATGTTTTTTCTAATTATATCTCGATGAGTATATCATACCTAATATATCAATTTCATGGTTTTTAGAAAAAGAAAGTCAATCAAAAAAATTGTCCAAAGCCTGGTCGGAACCAGACACATCAGATGATGATAATAGCTATCCAACTAAATCTCCGATAAGATCATCTCCTAAAAAAAGAAAACTAGTACCGAAATTTAATCGTCAACTAGAGAAAGAATTTATAGAATTACCTAAATCACCTACCACACCAATGTGTAGTAATAATAAATTGTATTTTATGGGTTACATATTATTTGAAATTAAATTATTATTTTCATTGTTATAGTGACAAGATCTAGTACAAATTTGGGTTCTATTTTTTCGAAGACAAATGCTATATTACAAGGCTTAAACTCCAGTTTCATTGAAACATCTACAGAAAGTAATAAGATTGGTATGCAACTCTAGTTATGAACATAATGTTCATAGTAAAAAAATCTATTTTATTTGTATATAGTTCCTAATTTTTTTTTTTTTATTAATTTTGATTTTTATGGTGTAAATAGATACTGATACAACTGCAGTTAGTAGTTTTGTACCATTACATCAGACTGCTACAGTAAAATGTGTTTCTAATAATTCAATTAGTTCACCCATTGATAATGTGAAAAAGAGTAAATATATTAGTTATACTTGTCATTTACTAATTAGTAAAAATATGTCAACTAAAAATTTACTAGTTTTTCCTAATTTTTATAGATGATTATTGTTTGAGTACAGGTGGTGGCAGTTCTTTTTTATGTGATACAGATTTTACAGTTACAGAATCACAAATGTTGAACTCAATTTCAAAAAGCAGTACTCCTAAAGAAAATAGCAAATGCTGTAGGTATATAAAAATATGCAATACTGTATTATAAATTGTTTTTAATTTATTTAATCTTATTTGTGTATAGATAACTTATGATTTTCATATTTATTAGCTATTACAGGATATGCTAGTCCTCTCCCAACCTATTCTAATTATGTATACAAAATAGTTTAGGATTGAATTTCCCAAATAAAAATATTAAATCTTAATTTATTTTAAGGTGCACAATATCTGTTGACGTCTCCAGAGTATACCACAAATATGACTTTTCAAAATAATCATGAAAACCCTATTAATGGAGAAGGTAAAATAAGATATTTTTTTAGTGCTGAATTCCTTTTAAAGAAATATTTGATAGGATTGATAACATGTAATAAAAATAGAAAAATAATATTTATAATGTTTATTATAGAAAACTGTTGTTGCAAAAATCTGTCAGACATCAAAATTATGATAGAAAAAAATGATATATTTACTAATTCTGTTCTTAAGCAGATATTGATTCAGTTACATATGACAAATACATCAAACACTAAAATAGTTAATGCCATAAAAAACATGGACCAAAAGGTACAAGTGATCATGAAGTCTGACTCAAGAATGAAATCATTAGCTTTACCTATTCCTACATTGCCCACTGCTTTCATCAACTTATTACCAGCGAAATCCATAGAAGAGGTTGATTTAATTGAATCTATTTTATCAGATGACAGTGATGGGTTAAAGCACCAAGAAGAATTAGTGAGTTCTTATATTGAATCATATGTTTTTAAATTGCGTTTACTATATGAAATGTATTATTACTTATATTTAAAATCAAAAGTATTCAATAAATATGTACCAACGTTGATATTATAGCTTATTTTAGCTCTTATATGATACAATATATTATATCATATATCATTATATATATATATATATATATATATATATATATATATATATATATATATATATATTACATGTAACGTATAGTAAATAATAATACGATTATATTTTATTAATCTTGAAAAAATATTAATTTAAAAATATATTCATGAAATTACACTCTAATATATATGTATATAAAATTATGGTACACATTTTTTTAAATTACAGAAATCTTATATTTATATGAAAGTTGGAAGTATAAGCTCTTTTAGTGCAGCAATAAGACATGCAATAGATACATGTTTCATCTATGAAGTACTGTCTGCCTTCAGTTATAAAGGGAAAACCAAACGCAGTTTTATTAAATTAAAATTATTTTCTATCATTTATGGTGAGTATTTATATACTTTATATAATAATTAAAAAGGATGAATATAACATTTACAATATTGTTTTTATTATTTGTTATAGATGCTTTATCTGGTTTTCGAACAGATCCTCAAAAAGAAATAACATTTCACAATGTAACTGACAACTACATCAGACATTCTGGCTTTATTTCTAAAAATATAACTGCAGTATAGATATATAACTAAAAAGTATCTATGAAAGAATTAATATAAATCTTTGTGTATTGTGATATAAATATTCAATGGGTACTTGCAAAGTATGAAAAAAGAAAAATTCTGCTGTACTCAAGGTGTACCAATAAGCTTTATTATACTATTATTTTTTACATTCTGTATTTTGATTTAAGTAAATAACAATATTATACTTAAATAAGTATTTATAAGTAAACTTTGAAATTGTTATTATTATTAATAACACAGTTTTAATTTTATTATTATTATTTCTACAAATAATAAGAGCATAATATATAAAGGCATTACTATCATATTTTAAAATTTTGCATTTCAACTATAAATGTATATTTATTTAATGAGCAATTTGTATTATTATTATGATATACTAAATAAATGTAAATATATAATTCATTTAATAAATATTTTATAATATACATCTTTTTAATTTAAGCTGGTAATTAAAATCTTAAAAAAAAAAAATGGACGGAAAAATTGATATAACTTGTGGCAAAAAGTAGCTCTAGTTCATAGAACTGAGATCGGTGTCCTCGTAACAGTTCTTTTCCATTTTTTTAATTTTATGATTATAAGCAATCATATCTTTTTTTAATCTATTTAACCTAACCTATGGTTTTCAGGGAAAATATTAAGTCTATTTCTTTATTAAGTTTAAGAATATATTACGTATTTACATGTAACCCTATAGCTATATATTGTATAATAATGTGATCATACGAATATAAAAACCTGTTTGCTACAAAAAAAAAAATATATTTATACTGACAAGATTATGCATCATCATTGCTAGGATTTTATTTAATTATAAGTATAATTAGTTTTTGTTTAGGCAGGAATGTTAAAAATGTTAAATACAGTTTTTTCGTAATACAGTGAAACCACTGAATACCGGGCGACCACGGAACTATAAGAAATGCCTATGCCTGCTATTTGGAATGGTAGAAAATGAGAAGATTCATGTTCCATTGTTCCTAAAAAAATTGGCAATTGAGAGGTGTCCGCTTTTGAGAGGTTTAACTGTAGACAGGCCCGGATTATACATATTCGGGGCCCTGTGCCAGATATTTTAGTGGGCCCCAAAAAAGTTTTTTTTAATAATAACAGTATTTTTTTTTAAACAATGTTTTCTTTAATACGAGTACATTACAAATAAAAACTTTATAAATATAAAACTAGAACAATATTTTTATTTAAAACATTTTTTTCTTGATTTTTAAGATGCTAAATTTTTGATACTTTGATCATAATTAAAAGATTGAAAAATGTCATTTTTTACCATAAAAAAAAAACATAATACATATGTAGATATTAGCTGATATGCTCACCTGTATATGTGACTGTATTAATTTGTTTTGCTTATTTTGAAAAAAATCTGAACCTTTTTGAATATACCATTCAATAAATGTATCATCAATTTTAGAAGGCCATTTGTAAATATAATTTAAATAAGACTCATCAAACAAGTTCCTATCACCATCTATTTCACAGCTCTGGCCATTAGATTAGCATTAACTATCAATTATCATAGTAAAATTACTAAATGTATTTTTAGACTGTAATAACTTTCTTTATTATATAAAATTTAAAATATTGTCATAACATGAAATTCAAGACATCAAAACCATGAATGACAAAAGTCAAAGTTCGGTAGTTAGATTATATAGACGACAAAAAAAAATAAAATACAAAAAAAAAAAACCTAACTTTGAATTTTTCAAAGTAATTTTACCAATTATGTTGAATACAAGACTAGGAAATTTGTTTTTGTGGGCCCCTATTTCTCGTGGGCCCGGGGGCCATGGCCCCCTTTGCCCCCCCCCCCCTCTCCCCCCTTAATCCGGGCCTGACTGTAGAAAGGATATGGAATATTAATTACTTATACATTATAATCTTAAGACATGTGTTATACATGTATAATAATAATTATAATAGTATAATTTGTACATACTAAATACATTTCTATGTATATAATATATATATATATATATATTCGTATATACGGTTACAGTATTAAACATTGAACTGTTAAAATACTAGCTGATAAACAATGTATCAACCGTAAATTCAAACAAATTAAACCGTTATTACACATAGACACAGTTCAAATAAAAACCCAAATGGGTGGTTGCACGGTTATTACACTGACATTTGCACTCTGAATACACGGTTTAGCCTATATAAAAAATCGGTATTCAAAATCAGAAAAAAACCGTTCACTGAACAAGATTTACACCGTGTTTTAAACCATCAGAACTTAACATTTTAAACGCTGTGTAAACCATAAATGCTACTCGGGAGTATAGTGATTATGTGATTTGAATTTTTTGATTATTTATTATATTTTATTTTATTCATCAATCATTATTAAATAATTTAAAACCATGTTTAATTGCCAGGTTTGTGATGTTTAATATGTATCAGTGTCTGGTTTAAATAAGCATTTAAGAACAAAACATAAAGATACTCCGAAAGTTAAAAATCTATATTATTGTAATGACTGCGATGCATCATTTGATTTGAAATCTAATATTATAAAACACACTAAGGCTCATTTATATGCTCAGAATAGTAATATGTTATGTTCATGTACAAATTTCACAAAATCTTTTCCACCTATAAAAGAATTAATTGTGCATTTAAAATCTCATAACATTAATATCGAGCCCACAATGTTAAATTGTAATGCTTTAGAAGGTATATTAATTTATAATTACATTATATATCTGTTAACAATTATTATTTCTTACTTCTTGATTTTTATATACTCAGTGATTTAGCTTAAAGTATTTGTTTTTACTTTTGATGTTTCTGTGGACATGTATGTAATATTACAAAATTTTTCAGTCACTACTTCAAAGTATCGTCCCCCTATGCCCCCCCCTAACGCCGGCCCTGGTGCTAGACTCTCACTGTCCGCTGGACGGGGAGGACGAAACACTGCTGTATGTGTATTCGGAATGTGCCGCATAAAGGGTTTGCACAATGCGACACAGTGTCTCGTTCTCCTTACAATATACAATCGTTTAGTTCGACGTAATGTTAATTAAAATATCAGTGGTTCGTAGACCCACTAAATATAGCAGTGAAGTACCATTAATGAAGAGAAAGATGATTTTGTGAACATTTTATTTGATAAAGAAATAATACCTAATCCTGGTAAACATTTTTTTTTAAATTACTTTACATACATTTTTTTTTATATAAATTTTATAAAATTTTTATTAAGTTGAAATTTTAATAAATGAATATTTTTTATTTTTAATAGTTGGCCAACAATTATATGTTGATATTACTGAAAATGATGTAAGTTCAGGTACTAGAAATGAGTTGTGTTTGAATGATGTTCCATCTTGTAATTTAAATACTACTGTAAATGTACTGTCTAATATAGAATCAAGAAACTCAGGTAATTTATTTTAAAATTAATTGTAAGAAAATAATATTTTTTGATTTCAATATTTTGATAATATTTTTTTTAGGCTTACGAAAACAGAAAAGTTATACATATATTGATTCTGATGATTCTTTAGATGATTTTGAAGATGGAGATTCTGGTTCTGACTTTGTACCATATGGAGATAAATTATCAATCAGTAGTTTTGACATATCTGAATATGATAGTGTAATATCAGACGATCAGCATTCTTCTGAATACAAATCTGACAACATAAATGTGTTTGTTCCAACTGTCACAACACCAAAAAAATATAAATTTGATAGCGAAGTAGAAACAAGTAAGAAAAAAAATGTCTACAAACAAAAGAATTTGGGATAAAACGGATTACTGTTTGTTTTGTGAACAAAATGTTACAAATTTTACCCGACATATATTAAGAAAACATATAGACGAAATGGAAGTTTGCCAGGTTTGCTTCATTTCCTAAAGGTTCTACACAAAGAAAAATTCAAGCGGATATGTTACGAAAACTTGGGAATTTTTTATGCAATGTTGGAGGTCATAAATTTAAACCAGTGAGACGTCCTTATGCATCTGTCAACCCTGTAAGTGGTCAAGATTATCTACCATGTAAACACTGTTTTGGTTCATTTAAAAAAAAGTATTTATCTCGTCATGTAAAAAAATGTAAACATGTTAAGGAAAAAACTGAAAATAGAACACGACCGCAAGCAGATGGACAAAACCTACTAATAGCTTTTGCTGATTTGGATGAAAATCTAGTAAAAAATGTCTTACCTAGAATGGTCTGTGACCAGATATCTATTACTGCCAAGTCTGATAAATTAATCACAGCTTTTGGGGCTCGATATTTAAAAAGCCACAAAGAAAAACATCTTATTGCTGTAGTGTCGCAAAAAATGAGATTATTGGCGCGATTTGTAAAGGCCATGAAAAGTGAAATAAGCTCTATTAAATCACTTAAAGATTGTTTACAGCCAAAGTTTTTCGATACGATAATCAAGTGTTCAAAACAAGTTGCAAATTATGATGAAAATATTGATCAATTTAAATCACCATCTGTCATATTAAAGTTAGGGCAGTCATTGAAACAATGTTGCGATATTGCAGAATTTATGATATTAAAAGAAAATGATGATAAACTTAAAGATACTCTTGAAAAAGAAAAAGATTCTATCAAAAATATTAAATACATGTTTGCAAGTAATTGGCAGGGCCGGCCCTAGTTTTTGCGGGGCCCTGGGCAAAATTATTTTCCATGTCTTTTTTTTTTAAATAATTGAGTACACATCATAATTCATTATATAATTTTTATACTCCCCTTCCCCAGATATATTTAATATGTATTAATTTATCTAATTCATAATTTTTATATATTTTTGACTCCATACGAGACTTTTCAGGAGACTCAGTGATATCCGTATATCAAAATGAATAAAAAATAAATAAATATTACCAGGTAATTTATTCTATCGGAACATAATAAATAATAATTAAAACCAAATATGCTATAATATACTGTTTTATCATGATAAGTAAATAAATAATAGATAAGATTAATTATTTTTATCATAATATCATTAAAAATTAAAACAAAGTAAAATAAAACTTAACAAAACATTTTCTTTCTAGATTTTTTTGAAGCGAAGATATCGATGAAATGTTTATAGTCGATCGTGGACGATACTTCTTCTTCGATTGATATTAAAGCTAGTTCAGAAAGTTTGGCCTAATCGATTGCGCAAATAAGTTTTTATTAGTTTTAGCTTTGAAAAGCTTCTTTCCGCACAAGCTGATGTCACAGGAATGGTTAGCATTATTCTAAGGGCAATAGTTAGATTAGGAAATGATCCGTGAGTTGTTTTTAAAATATTAAGTGCCTGGAGCGAATTTGTATCTTCGTCAACTAAAGGTCGAAAAATAATCAGTTCAGAAAATAAATCTCATCCATCTACATCTTTTAGATCGTTATCTGTTAAGGTTATTTGCAAATCTTTACAGTGTTTTAATAAATCATCATTTTCCATTGTTTTCAACTTGCCAATGCGATGTAAAAATCCAAAATTGTCCGTATAAGTCTCCAACTGTTTAAAGCGTTTCCCAATTGACTGTATTGCATGATCAAGAATGATGAAAAAATAATTTGTACGAAACCGATCTTCATTATTTAACATAGGTTCGTCAGCATTTTCATAATCGAATAATTTCATCTTTTTTCTTACTTGTGGATTTTTGAAAGCAACTACAATATCGGCATCTTCGGCTAGTTTGTTAGCAGCAATTTTTGCCAAATTAAACCCATTTCTCTATATTGATGCAAAAACTGTATAAGACTTTGAATCATTTTTACAGAAGTACACTTTTGCTCACTATATAAATGTCATACCAAATCACAAGACTTAATATAAATTCATAATTACCGATTTCATTTGATAGTGAAACAGCCTCACTTAGGGCCATCAAATCATAAGCTGTCTCAGAAAATTCATCCAAAGCATTTAAAATACTTGAAAGTTGAAAACGTAAAGCTTTCACGCTATTTATACGGCTCTCCCACCTCGTTTCTGACCATTGTTTGACCGTGAATACAGTACAATGTTTTTTAATAATACTCCAGCGATATGTTGATGCTGAGAATAATGTATATACACGTCGAACTATACCAAAAAATGTAATGGCTAAAGTTGAATTTTTGGCAGCATCACACAGGACTAGATTTAAATTATGGGCAGCACAAGGAGTAAAAAATGCTCGAGGATTTAAATTTAAGATTCGCGTTTGAACTCCTTGATATCTCCCTGTCATGTTCGATCCGTTATCATAGGCCTGACCTCTGCAATTTTCAATGTTTATTTTATATAGTTTAAGTTGTGTGATAAGAACATCAGATAAATTTAAACCGGTAGTTGAATCGACCGTCACAAAATCTAAAAAATATTCTTGTATAGTAGGTGTACTGTATTCATTTTCTTCGTCCATATGTACTACCCGCAAAAGAATAGCAAGTTGTTCTCTGTGTCCAATATCTGGAGTGCAATCCATTATGACCGTAAAGTATTTTGCAGACTGTATGTTTTTTATTATTTTTTGCTTGATTTCATTGGCCATCATATTAATAATTTCGTCTTGTATTCTATGACCAAGATAATGGACATGTGTTTCTTTATTTTGAATTCTCTTAACGTGATCCATTATCACTGGATCGAATTTCGCCAGCATTTCTATTAAGCCAAGGAATTTCCCATTGCTTTTAGGCCCGGCGCACACCAATGCAGTGCGGTTGCGGTGCAGTGGCGTTGTGTATGCGGCGCGCTGCATGCAGTGAGGCATGGCAGTTTTTTCTTGCAGTGCGCGTGCGGTGAAAAGTCAAAATATAAACAATTATCGATATGTATTGTGTGGTGAACGCATATAATATGTTGAATAATTTACAATTATTCACAATTTTTGTTCACCAGCTATCAAATTTCTTACTCTGTTCAAGTTTGTGCCCTCAGGCAGTACCTATTGAGCAAACATTTTGTATGATTAATTGATTGTTTGTAAGTAATTTTTTATTTATTATATTAAAGTTTGTAAGTAATTTTTTGCCCAATACTGCCCTCTAATTTTTAATAATATTGTCAAGGAGGCAAGTAAATGTGATTGTTCACTTATTTAAAAATAGTTACAAATAAAAATAAAACTGACCGCGCCACCGCCGCACTGCATTGGTGTGCTTTTGCGGTGCGGTGCGGTGCCGACGCAGTGTTTTTCGCGCGCTACTGCCGCGAACGCGCCGCAACCGCACTGCATCGGTGTGCGCCGGGCCTTAGTATAAAGAACATCTGATGAACCCCGAAATGCATCATTATGAGTAGCTAAATAATGAATGACTGATAAAATTCTGTTCAGTACATTTGTCCAATGAATTTTCTCCTTCTCAATAATAGATAAATTTTGTTGATTAACTAATTTTTCTTTCAAAATTCTTTTTTTTAATTCTGTCCAAGCTTCAATAGATTTAAAATGCTGAACGGAACGCTCATGACTTATAAGTTTCTCAGGCAAGTGTTTCCAGTCATTTGTTCCGATAGTACTTATATGGTTGAGATGAGGGTTTTCATAAGAGAAAAGCTTACAACTATAACACAACACGCAGTTTTCCTTGATTTAATAAACAAGCCAAACTCTATCAGTTTTTTCACCATTTATTAAATTTCTTTTATATAAATTTTTGGTAAATTTTCGTTTAGAGCCCCATCAGCTTGAAGAGTCGTTGGAAATTCATAATCCATTAAGCGTATTAGTCCTAACTTTATAATATCATATCTTATTTGATTGTCTATATTGCTAGGCCAGTTTCCAGGGTCACCCCATATATGTGATTGATTTTTTAAGCAATCATCATTGTCAATAACATTTTTTCCAATGAACTGATTATTGTTCTCAAAAATATTGTTTTCAGTCAAATTTGTATCAATATTTGTAATAGTTGTAGTGTTGTCTAAATTTAAAGAACCTGATTGTTTTGGATTTTCAATAATTTCGATATCTTCATTTTTAGATATGGTTAAAAATTTGTCCATGGTACCCCGGTGTTTCTGTATCAACTCCTCAGCCTTCCGTTTTTTTTCTCGTTTTACGTTTCCCGACTCATATTTTCTATACTTATCACGTTCTCGACCAGTCATTGTTTTCTTATTTTCAATAATAATAACCAAAACTAGCCAACAAGCCTATCAATTATAAACATACAATTAATTATCATCTATATTAAACGTATATCAGCGCACTGTTTATATTGAACATACACTAATTTATAATGAATAATATAAATACAGTAGAATCTCGGTAATCCGACACATATCAGATCACGCTACTGCCGGATTAACGAAAACGCCGGATTAGTGGGGAGTTAAAAAAAAACTCATCTTTACTTATTGAATTTTACATTTTTACTCTAATTCAAAAATGAATAGTCTTATTGTATTTTATTAAAACATATAAAATATGGGAAAGGTTTTAAAAAATATAAATAAATATAATACAAATATAAATACATAATACTGTCGTATACGCCGATCACTCTCGACACATACAACACGTACACATAAATAATTAATTTAAAACTTTAGATTTAACACTGGTGGCCAGTGGTGATCGAGTCACACGACCACCACACACTGACCATTTTATTCTCCTCTCCTTTTACTTTTTATATCATTTGTCTTAACCTAATTACACATACTATTATTGCTTACGTAATACTTGACAATTGTTGTCTTATATTCTAAGGCCAAGCGCACACGGTGCAACCGTTGTGTGACAAAAGTTGCAGATCAGTTGCACGCGCAACTGTTTTGTGATCTTGGTATCGTACAGCTTTGGCGTCCGCACACGAGGCGATAAAACTAAAATTAGTTTGCAATCAGTTTACAATCAGTTGTACACAATCGTTTCCCGCGGTTGCAGTTGCGTTGTTATTATAATTAACCACGTGTAGTATTCGTGATAATATACCTAATATATAATATATTCAATTTGTTGTTTACGATTTTTACGATTTCTGAAAATGAGTGACCAGGAACTTAACTTAAAATTTGTCAAGGAGGTTGAGAAGCATGAGGAGCTCTATAATTATAGACTTCCTGCGTATTCCAGGAAAGATTTGACGGAGAAAGCATGGCAAGATGTGGCTGCCCAAGTTAATATTCCAGGTATGAAAAGTTCAGTAATTTATTACTATTTAAAATGTATTGTATTTGTATTTTGTAAACGTAAAGAAAATTTGCATTAAAATATTACCTATATATAGTTACAAGACTGCATTGTGGTATAAATATTGTATATCGTATATACATATTACATGATATATATATATATATATATACGAAATTTCAAATACAAAATTATTTGCAAATTTATTATGATCAATAATAAATATTGTAGATGGCAAAAATAAGATTTATATTTTTGATGTTACGCTTATATTTTAAAATAATCTTTAAAAATAAAAAATGTAGAGTAGGTAGGTTATACGATTAATTAAAAATGAATGAATTATAATATTTTTTTATGCTAGTGAAATACTCGGATTTAATTAGATTATGTTAAGAATGTTTTAAAAAATTAAGTCATAACTGTTCAATTATTTTGGATTCTCTTCCGGTACTGCGAATTTCCACTGCCAGGGTAGACTTGCACTTGGAGAAAGGAAATAGTTTGCCAAATAATTCCTCAAAGTAGTCGCTGAAGAACCTTCGTGTATCGACATATCTCGTACTCGTATGTTGGTCGGTACTTCCGCTGTCTCGTTCATTTGTGCTGTGTCGTGGGGTCTGTACTCAATTCCTTCTCGTTTCCGTACAAAATTGTGAAGGACGCAGGCAGATTTTATTATATTATTCACTGTCGTTGGATCACGACATCGTATGGGCCCATTCAACACTGCAAACTTTTCTGCTGCCATACCAAACACACATTCAATAGATTTTCTTCCACGGCTCAATCTATAATTAAATATTCTCTTCGTATTATCGAGGGTTTTACTTGAATAGGGTCTCAATAAGTTTCGAGACAGTGGAAACGCTTCATCTCCGACAAAGTAGTAAGGAAATGGAGTGTTCCCATCATCATGTCGTAATAGGGAGGGTGAAGGGATGTTAAAACCTCCATGGGTTATCCAGTAGTTCATTGCACATGCTTTAAAAATTCCTCCGTCACTGTTACGTCCGGCAAAACCAGGTTCAATAACGGTGAAAAGGCCATCTGCGTCACAACATGCCATAAGTACTGTAGAGTGGAAGTGCTTATAGTTGAAATTTTCAGAACCTGTGTGTGGAAATTTCTCAATTCGGATGTGCTTCCCGTCCAAGGCGCCTATGCAATTGGGAAGGTTCCATAGCAGCTCAAAACGATCAGCAATGTGTTTAAATTGATCTTGTGTTGGTACAGGCATATAAATATCTTTCAGTACATTCCAGATGATCTCTGTAGTTTCCTTGATAATTTTTCTGACTGTGCTTTCACCTCTTGCAAAATATAACGAAAGCGCAACAAATGTTCCACCAGTAGCCAAGTACCTGTAATAATACGAATTTCAATACTAAGTTCTACAACTTTATCGATGATAAATATTTATTTATTTTCCTACATATCATATAATATATTATGTCGTAGGCTATATTCTAGAACATTATATTTGGCATCACCTATGCATGGTATAACTTTTGAAAGATTAGGAGATTAAAACTTAAACTAAAAACAAAAATTTTTGAGATAGTAAAAATTAAAAAATTAGGTCCCCTTCACTCCAACTGTACAGCAGAGCAAGTTCCCGATTTCTTTTTTTTGATTTCAGCTGCTGAATGCAAAGAGAAGTGGCGAAATCTACGTACAGTTTTTATGCGTAAAATTAAACCACCACCAAGTGGAGCTGGAGCAAAAAAAAAGGCATACTATTTGGAAAACGCCATGCATTTTTGTTTGCCATTTATAAAAACATCCGCTCCTCCATCAAACGGAAATTTGCCACCAGTACCACTCAACTCACCTGGTGAAGATGTCGAAAACACGGAAATATTTGAAGATAGTGCATCCCAAATGGATTTATCCCAAGCATTTGTACCTACCCAAACATTATTCCCTAACTCTCCAATACATTCACCGTCTCATCTTAGTAATTCAACCGAAAATTCAACACCATCTCAACAAACAATTGATCCACCGGTACAGTTTTCATCGTTCAATCAAGCCAAGAAAAAATTGACTTTGAAAAAAAAAACATCAGCAGCAGACGCAGATCATTCTGTAGCTGAATATTTTAAAGCAAAACGAGCAAGGTTGCAGATCAATGAGGCAGAGAATAGCTCTCAAAAAATTGATAGACAACAGGGTATCAAGATGTTTCTACTCAGTCTAATACCAGAATTGGAAGATCTAAGTGATTCTCAAATCAAATTATTCAAGAGGCGTGTTTTCAACATTATTGACGATATATCAACTCCACTGCAGCACCAGCCACAGGCATCAACATTCCACACAATGATCCCATCAGTGTCTGATTCCTCTCACGTGTCGCAAACAACAGATTTTTACAACGATTTTTCACATGGTCTACAAGATTCAGATATATAAATTGTATTTAAAAAAAAAAACCGTTTCTCTAATTGTAAATTTAAATAAAATTGATTTGCTTACTTATTTTTTTTTTGTATATCTAATAATTTGAAATATTTTGTAGAATAAAATTAAAAATGAACTGACCGTAATGTGATCAATATTCTTTCACCGGCAGGCACACATTCCCTCATATTTGTGTTCATTTTCTCCAGGAAAGGGCCAACCATCCTAGCTAATTCCTGATAAGTTTCTTTCGACATTCTGTAGAAAGCAATAAACTTTCTATCCGTCTGAGATAATTCCTGTGCTGCTACAAATAGCCTTAAGTTCGCATTTTCTTTTATGTATGGATGTACCCAATGCTCCCTCTGTAGTCTGCGTAGCTTGCGGTATTGATAATAATCAATGATGTCTCCTTCATCTGAATCTGAATTTGACATAGCAAAAAACTGAAAAAACAACTGCACTGCTCGAATAGGTTAACACGAACTGATCTAAAATCAGTCATGTCCATGTGCGGACACCAGTTTTGTACTGGTTTCAAACTGGTTGTAAACTCAACGGATCTGCAACTTTTGTCACAGAACAGTTGCACCGTGTGCGCTTGGCCTTAATGTTATATTAATTTGTTTTCTATTGCAAAATGTTTATACAGTTTTTGTTTTGTGTTATGTTTCCTATGTGCTAGATATTGTTTATGATATTTCTTAATATTACGTTGTACAATATTGCCTAATACTACAATACATACATACAATATGCTGTGTCAGTTAATATTTTGGCTGGACAGGTTTTAAAAAGTTATTAATTTTTGTTGGTACATATAGGTTAATACAGCCGGATTACTGGACGTATCGGATTATCGAACGGCCGGATTACCGAGATTCTACTGTAACTTATTATAATTCTATTAATGAGATAATTTTTTTTAATATTTTGATGCATTAACATTGTTTCTACTGCTTATACCAGAGAAATGTTTTTTTTTTATGTAATAAAAGTCATACAAGTTATAATTATTAAATGAAGAGTATGTTGTTTTACTGAAAAAGTGATTTATTAAAAATAACTTATGTCTTATATTATACACAAAATACATACATTATATTAGCCATGCAATATTTTATTATTTGACTGATTTTAGGTAGATACCATAGTGTTGATAGTATCCAGTGATTTTCATATTATATTAGATTCATTTTACAGTAAAATATAATATTATTATAATTGTATTAAAGTTTCAAATTCTACAAATATAATATATTTTATAATATAATTTAAGTACAATATGAATAATTCAATATTATCACCGAACAGATGTGGAGGTACATACATAAAATGACAGGAACGGTGCGATAGTACATTAGATATTTCTACGTAGGTATGCGAATTGCGAATTGTTCAGAAATTCAGAAAGAACAAAATATATAAAACAAAATAAAATATATATATATATATATATATATATATATATATATATATATATATATATATATATATATATATATATATATATATATTAAACGAAATTTAACTAATAACTCGTAAATATCGAATATATATAATAAAAAATTAACTATTATTAAAAATGCCAAAATATCATACGTTCTGATTTTTTTTTGATTATATTATATTTTTTTATAATTAAAAAAAAATGACACGATTGAAACTGTTCAATCAAAATTGATCTACTGGAAATATTAAAAATATTAGAAGTAGTTAACTGGGCACATTTTTATAAAACAATCGTGATATGTGCAAAATATTAATATAATAATAATCTAAATTGCATAAAAAACTACTTAAAGTACAATCATTTCAATATCAGTAATATAATAGATTTAGTTATTCATACCTTTATATTATAAAATGTAAAAATCGTAAAAATTACACAAGGTGACAACGGCAAGCTTCCTTCGACGTCTGAACTGAATTTAAAATGCAATTCAAAGCTCAAAAGTGAAATGATCGGTATCATTGGGTCGTATAGCGTATTGTATAATTTACTACAGACTAAAGAAATTTGGTTTTTCCATTTCATGTCATGGCACATTTCTATACCTAGGTATTTAAAATTTTTTAGAACATTGACTGATTTACAGTTACATAAACCTGTATTTTGACAGTTATCATCGTGAATTTTAATATTAGTTATATTCGGTAATGATCGCTCTGATAATGTATGAAGTATAATAGCTGATTTTTCGAAGTTTAAAAATAAACTATTAGCGCCTAAATAATTATTAATTGTTTTTAAATCGGTCTCGATATTTGTAAACACTTCTTCCCAAGTATTACCTATACAAATTAATGCAGTGTCATCTGCGTAGCATATTAGATGACTATTTAAATTAAGTAATTTTATATTATCTAGAATATTAAATAGAACTGGGGATAGCGTTGTACCTTGTGGTACACCGCAATTGATTGTTAACTCGTGACTAATAGCATCATTTATTTTTACCAATTGTTTTCTATTATGTAAGTATGATTTAAAAAGAGCAAGAACTGAGCCAGATATACCTATATCATTCATTTTATTTAATAGTATATTATGGTCGACTGTGTCAAATGCTTTAGTTAGGTCCAGATAGATAGTTGCGCATTTTTTTTCTTCATCTAAAGCAGTGTATACTAGTTTAGTTAACTTCGCTAAAGCTTGATCGGTGCTTTTTCCAGGCCTAAAACCAAATTGATTTTTGAAGAGTATATTGTTTCTTTCCAAGTAGTCTACTAATTTCTTTTTTATAATTTTTTCGAATATTTTAGCTATATTTGAAATTACAGAAATAGGTCGAAAGTTACCGAAAGATGTGGTGGGACCTTTTTTATGTATCGGTGTGATTATGGATATTTTAAAGATATCTGGTATTTGGTTTTGTGATATACATAAATTGAAAATGTGACATAGTGGCTTACATAAAATTGTGTTGTGTTTTTTCAGTATTTCGGCTGAAATTTTATCAAATCCTGGGGAAGAGCCATTTTTTAAATTGGTGATGGCTTTTATAATGTCATCTATTGTTATTGATTCAAATTTATTTAAATACGTGTTGTTTGGTATAAATGAGTTATTTAAATTTGATATATTAATGGGTGGCGTGAGTGTGTTTTTACGTTCGTGAAGTTGCTGAACTAAATCAGATGATACATTTATAAAGTATTTATTAAATTCATTAGCTAGTGTTCTTGTCGGATTATTACTATCTGTTTCATTGTTAATATTTTTTATTATGTTTTTAAATTTATTCTGTTTTTTATTTTTTGCAATTATATCATTTATTATTTTCCATTTAAGTTTTATATTATTACCAGAATTTTGTAGTTCTATTTTATAATATGCTATTTTGGCTTCTTTTATTGAATTTGTTAGTTTATTTCTAAATTTTAAGTAGTAATTTTTTAATTTCAGATTGTGGGGGGATTTTTTTACCTGTATGTGTAGTCGATCTCTATGTCTTATAGAGTTGATAATATCAGTTGTGGCCCATGGCTTTAATTTTTTAGTTTTAGAAGAAATAGATATTGTTGAAGAAGCATATTCTTTAAGTTTGTTTATAGATTCAATAAAATAATGAGTAGCTTCGTTTACATCATAAATTTTAGATATTTCTAACCAATTGTAGTTTTGAATAAGGTCAGTTAACTTATCATCATTTATTTTTTGTAATTTTAAGGGATTTGGACTATTGTTTCGGTTATCAGATATGTTACCTATACTAAGTACAGTCGGATAATGATCTGTAATGTTAGAATGAACAACTATTGGTAATAAATTATTAATAGATTTTGATTTGATAAATATGTGGTCTATACATGTTTTTGAAGAGGGTCTAGTGATGTTTTCTATTAAGGGTAAATATCCAAATCGTGCCATCATTAGCAAATAGTCTTCTTTATTTTTTGACGGTTTACGTAGATCAATGTTTAAATCTCCTAGTATAATTTTAAACTTAGCAATTTTTAAAGTGGAGTCATGTAATATTGTATCATTTAATTCGTTTAAAGCAGTTTCAACATGGCCATTAGGTGACCGATAAATTGGATAGATTAAGAAGGCTATTTTAGCAAATTTAAAGCCAACTTCTAGGGATGTAAAATTTTGAGTATTTAGTTCTGACACATAAATATCATTTAAAGTATTTTTTAAATAAATTATAATACCATCATTTTTATTTTTATTATGCTCAGTTGAATGGACAGTGTAGTCATTCATTTGAAAATTATTACTTGACCTAGCCAGGCTTCGGTTAAGATTATTACCTCAAATTTAGTTTCTATACTATCTAAAACAATGCACAGTTCATCAAAATGTTTTTGAATGCTACAGATGTTCATTGACAGTATGTTAATCGCGTTTCGCCTATAAATTGTGGCATCAAGTTTATCACATAGACATTCAATTACGTTTACTTCATTAATATTATCGAGAGCCAATGCACAATCAGTGTTATATTTAATCATTGTATTTAATTTTATTTATAATTTGGAATTGAATCATAAAGCAATTAATTGGGTTATGGAACAGTGTACTTTTGTAAAGAGAATAGCAATTGATAAAATAAATTAGCAGAAAATACCCTGGATGATAATATGAATGAGCGCTTGTTGTTAAAACAGATAAGAATATGATTAAACAGGTGTGTGAGTATATATAATATATAAGTACATATTCGATTTTGGTTAAACTAAATATATGAAGTAAATTTGGATGTGTATAATAAATATGATGAACAGTATTGGATAAATAGAAAAAACATGTAATAGAAATGTAATTGATTTTTATATTTACTAATTGGAATTTGTAGAGTTTAAATGTTTGTTCTGAGATTTGAGACTTTGTACAACATTCTCGTTATCAATACGTATGATTTTATCTGTTTCATTTTTTCTTAAGAAGACGATGCCGTTTTTTGTCCATACAAACTGATAATTGAGCTGCTTACGTAGATCTCTGGCTTCTTTAAACATTTTATTACCTTTGGAAGTTAGATTTTCTCTTATATAGATTGGTTTGTCAGGTTGGATATTAATATATTTCGTAGAAAAGTTTCTATTAATTTGGCGAGCCTTTAGAATTTGAACTTTTTTTTGTTGACTCATAAAAGTTACCAAAATTCTTCTCGGGTGTTCACCATTTCTTATAGGTCCAATTCTGTGACAGTCATTTATCAAAGTTTTATCTATGTTTATTTTTAATTCTTTACCAATTTGTTGTACTAACTCAGCGCAGTTTTCCAACTAATTTTCCGGTATTCCATCGATGACAACATCGTTGGCTATTAAGCGGCGTTCCATTATTTCAATTTTATTTTCGAGTTGGTTTATTTGTGATTTTAAGAGATTATTTTCAGTCAAAATTTGATCGATCATATTTATTTTATTATTTAAAGTATTGAAATTACTATAGGACTCATCTTTGAAATTCTGGAAACTATCTTTAAATTCTAAGATAATGCTTTTTATCTCGGATAAATTTGTATTTTCTTCTGTTATCTTATTTTCCATTTGAAGTGATGCTCTTCGTTCAGCAGTACATTTGTCACATCTCCAAATGGTACCACTTTCTTTTATATAATCTGCATCTTCCTTGTTGAGTTTTTGACATTTAGCATGCCAAAACTGTTTACAATCATTACAATTTACAAAAGGTGCTTTTATTATATTAGTAGTACAGCTGCTGCACATAGGCATGATTTATTTGATATAATTAATGTGTAATATGATAATTTAGTTAAATTTTAATTATGTAAATCGATTTTGTTATAATGAATAATTAAATTCAAAACACATAGTATGGACTATGAACTTAATTAGCTGGAAAAACGATATGAATTGCTCTAAACGAAACGCACAACCGTTCAGTTCGAGGTCTGAATGATAACTGATGAATAACTTATGAAGTAAGCGCGGGGCCCTAAAATTCACGCGGGGCCTAGGACAAATGTCCCAGTTGACCTACCCTAGGGCCGTTCCTGGTAATTGGTCGTACGAGTTGTCTACTAATGCATCTAAAGAACGTTATCAAACCAAATGGAATAAACCTGCACTCCTACCGTTAACTTCCGATATTCAGTTATTTAGAAATTGTTTAATTAATGTTGAAAATGAGTCATTTAGTGTTTTAAAATCAGATCCAAATAATATGGAAGCTTATAGACAACTACAAGAGAGTTTATTAACACAAAATATATTACTTAATCGTCGACGAGGTGGGGAAGTACAGCGTATATTACTTGATACAAAAAACAATGATAAATGTGAAATATCTCAAGAAGAAATAGAATTATCTTTGTCGCCTGTCGAAATAGAATTAACGAGAAGTTTTAAAAGGATAGTGATAAGAGGGAAACGTGGCAGAGGTGTTCCTATATTATTTACCCCACACCTTCAACAACGCTTACAGTATTTAATAAAACTAAGAGAAACAGTGAGTTTCATTAATTGTGAAAATCCTTATTTATTTCCTTTGCCTCTAACATCAAGTAGTTGTATGCGAGCTTCAGACGTTATTATAAAATTTGGCAAACAGTCTGGAGCTAAACATGAAGAAAATATTACTTCAACTCGCCTTCGAAAACACGTAGCCACTGTTACTCAAATACTTAATTTATCTGAGGGAGATATTGAGCAGCTTGCCACATTTATGGGCCATACTAAAAATGTACATAAGAACTTTTACAGATTATCTGATAATGCTTTCCAGGTAAATATATTAAATTACATTTTTTATTAAAATTCCTATGAATTACAAAATATATCTTAACAAAACACATCTATATGATTAATATGAGCCATTTTTCTTGGTACGTAATATATAAATATATTATCTTATTAACTTACTATTATCTTGAATTCACTTTTACGTATGAGTTTATTTTATTATATTATCATTTTTATATTAAAATAATTTTGATGAGCTGATTTTGTTTCTTTGTTAAATACGGGCTTGGCTCAAAGTACAGATGTGTAATTTACAAAATATATTAAGAGTTCAGTAAAAGTGAAACAGGACTTGGTAGGTAGATTAAAACAAAAATGAAGGTTGGTTATTAGCTAGATGCATTAATAATTGGTCTATTGGGTTTATTGTATGCATATTTAGCTATAGGTAGTTATAATATGACGTAATTTTATTTAAATGTATGTATTTAATTATAATATCAGCATAAAACATAAAGTTATTATTCTTTATTTTAAATTAATTTCATTTAATTAATTTTAACAAATTAATTGTATATAAAATTAAAAATAGTATATTTGTACTTAATTATGCAGCAAATTAAATTTTATAACATTTAAAATTAAATATAAATTTATAAGCAGTAATGATGTAGGGCGTAGGGAAAGTGGCGTACCCATCGTCCAGTGTACCTTAATAAGTGCACTGCAATAGCCCTACTCTGACCTTAAGTGGTTGGGGTAGTCTGGTCCCCCAGGTTGGGGGTTTAGCGCAGGGTTAACAACCCTGCCTAGTAAAACAAGTTTTGTTCAAGACTCTAACACCAAGCCTCGGGATAGATTAAATGGAAAAACAAACGGAAATAGGAAATCGGATATGTTTTGGGGCACATGGAATATACGGACACTATATAAGACGGGATCAGCGTTAAGTTTAACAAAAGAAATAGAAAAATACGGAATAAAATTATTAGCTATGCAAGAAGTAAGATGGGAGGAGGCAGGAAATATGAAAATATCACGAACAACTATCTTCAATGGGAAGAGTGAAAAGGGCCACAAATTAGGAACGGGTTTTGCAGTACATGATTCGATAATACATAATGGTCAAAAACTTCAAAGACATCAATCCAAGAATATCGACTATAACTATAAAAACGAATGGCTTGGATATGGTTATAATTAATGTACATGCGCCTACGGAAGAGAAGGGAGATGATGAAAAGGAAGAATTCTACAGTACTCTGGAAGATGTTTATAACGGGTCAGCGGGAAGCATTAAAATAAGTGTAGGAGATTTAAATGCAAAGTAGGAAGAGAACTAGAATATAGAGCAACAACTGGGGGACACAGTTTACATGAAAGAACCAACAGTAATGGGAATATGCTAATAGATTTTCCAATGGGAAGAGGAATGATTATAAAAAGCACGATTTTCCCTCGCAAAGACATCCATAAGTATACTTGGGTATCCCCTGATGGAAAATATAGAAACCAAATTGACCATGTCCTAATTAATCATAAGTTTAAAAATTGTATCACCAATGTAAGAACGCTACGAGGAGCAGACATGGACTCTGACCACTTATTAATGGGTATATGGATAAAAGTGAAACTACGGAAGATGGATAAAAGAAAACAAGTAAATAGAATAGTGAGGTACAATATTGATGAACTGAAGAATGAGAACATTGACAAGACATACAAGGAAAATATCGAAAAGTTTTTAAAATTGAAAACAGAGACCCGGATAAAAAGGACTTGAGAGAAACTATTAAAGAAGTAACTGATACAACTTTAGGTAAGAAAAAGAACACTATCAAACAATGGTTCAATAGGATATGTGAGGAAGCAATTATAAGACGGAAGACAGCGAGAAAAAAATGGTTAGAAAATGTGAATAATGAAAACAATTTTAAAAGATTTAAAACAAGACAAAAAGAAGCGCATAATATAATTAGATGTGAAAAAAGAAAGTATATGAAAGATATAATAGTATGTGCTGAGAATAACTACCGAGGCCATAGAACTAGAGAACTGTACCAACAAGTAAATAAACTCGGGGGTAAATATAAAAGGAAAGAACGTTTTCTCAAAGACAACATGGGCTCCTTAATAACCACGAACGAAGCACTGATGGAGAGATGGAAAATATATTTTGAGGATCTGCTGAACTGTAATGAACCAGAAGAGTTGTTAACTTTTAACATAGCTAACGAGAATATCAATGATTACTCGGAACCAACGCTAGAGGATATTGAAATGCAATTAAAAACACTAAAAAATAATAAATCCCCGGGGGAGGATGGAATACAAGCATAATTATTAAAAAAAGGAGGAAAAGAGATGGCTAAAAGGATATAGGATTTAATCGGAAGCATATGGAGGAAAGAAAGTTTACCCGAAGATTGGAAGACTGCGATAATTTGTCCAATATATAAAAAAGGAGATGCTCAGGATTGTAACAACTATAGAGGTATCTCTTTATTGAATGTGACATATAAGATATTATCTAATTGTATCTTATCAAGAATAAAAGGAAGGGCAGAAGAAATAATTGGAAATTATCAAGGTGGCTTCAGGATGGGAAGATCTACTATTGACCAGATATTTATATTAAGACAGGTCTTCCAGAAAGCCTGGGAATTCGATAAGGAATTACATGTCCTTTTCATTGATTTCCAAAAAGCCTACAATTTTATACACAGAGAAAGCGTAATGAAAATACTGAAGGAATTCCAATTCCCTAATAAGTTAATAAATCTTATTATGATAAGTGTAATGGAGACAAATGTCAAAGTTAAGGGTGGCGACCTGATTTCGGACCAGGTACTAGTAAAATCTGGGTTAAGACAAGGCGATGCCCTATCACCTATCTTATTTAACCTGGTGCTAGAAAGAGTTATAAGGGAAATAAACGTCAACAATCAAGGCTTTAAATTACAGGACACTTCAATAGAGCTACTAGCGTATGCGGATGATGTAGTCTTACTAGGAGAATCACAAGAAAGCTTAAAAAATATATTCCTCAAATTAGAGAAAGCCGCAGCGAAAGTAGGATTACAGTGTAACGAAGGAAAAACAGCTTATATGTGTGTTGACAGAAGGAAACTGCACCAGCCTGCTGACACATTGAACATTGGAAGCTTTAACTTCAACAAAGTGCAACAATTTAAATATCTCGGAACTATATTTACAGATACTAATGATATAGTGAAAGAAGTAGCAGCTAGAATACAGGCAGGCAGCAAATGCTACTATGGACTTGCAAATACATTAGGATCACGAGTACTATCTAGAGAACTAAAAAAGCAATTGTACATTACACTGATCCGCCCAGTAATCCTATATGGAGCGGAAACGTGGCCACTAAGAAAATCTGACGAAAATAAATTTTTAATAATGGAAAGAAAGATATTGAGGAAAATCTATGGACCAGTTAAGGATAACAACAGCGGTGAATGGAGAAGGAGAAAGAATAAAGAGCTAGAAATATTATTCCAAAACACAACCATAACGGAAGTGATAAAAAATCGAAGACTCCAATGGGCAGGCCACGCTTGGAGGAGCCAAAATGAACTAATTAAAACAGTATTAGAACAAAACCCGCTGGGTAAAAGGCCGCTGGGAAAACCCAAAACAAGATGGGAAGATTTAGTTAAAAAGGATGTACAATCGCTAGGAGGAGGAACGAATTGGATAGAAAGAGCAATGGATAGAGAAGGATGGAGGAACGGGTGTGAGATGGGATGGTCTTGAAAGGCCTTTAACCAAAAAGAAGAAGAAGAAGAAGCAGTAATGATTCATTTATATATTTTTTCTTTTCAAAGGTTGCAAAAATAAGCAAACTTTTATTACTTATGGAACAAGGCACGGGTCATCAGTACCGTGGAAAAAGCCTTGATGAAATTGATATAAACGTTAATCATTTGGTGTCTGATGAGGAACCTGATTCTGATGAAGATTGCAATGAAAATTATGAGGATCCACAAGGAAACCAAAATCGGCCAACAAATAATAGTAAATTAAATAAAATTCTGAAGTTACCGAATGATAAAAATAAAGAACTAAATGTCAGACATGAACTATTACATTTAAACAATCAATTATATGAAAAAAATACAGAATGCACCAAAGAAAAAAGTTGTCATCATACCATGGACCAAAGAAGAAAAACACATTGCAAAAACGTTTTTCAAAAAACATATCATTACGAAGACGGCTCCAAAAAAACAAGAATGTGAAAACTTTATAAAACTTCATCCTCAATTCAAGAATAAGTCTTGGAAAACATTTAAAGACTATGTATACAATACCGGAAGATCCTTCCTTCAAAATAAAAATAATTAAAATGTTATATTTATGTATTATTAATGTATGTTACATTTTTTTAATTGATTTTAATACGATTAATGTTAACAGTAGATGAAAGATTCTTCAAGTGAAAAATTAATATGTTACTTTTTTTAAATTAGAAGTTTAATAATTTTGTATTAATTTTAATTTTGTAATAATTAAAAATACTATTTTGCATTCAAATAAAAATATAAAAGTTATTGATTTTGGTCTAAATTTAAATATTTTTTTACTAATTAGATACTTATTTATGTTTATTATATTATTATTAAGTAGATTATATATAGTAGAAAGGTAAATAAATTCTTAGGTAACCATTGACTGTAATGAGTAAGTGTGAATTAGCGGTTTTCAATACTTTATTTAAATATTCTATTATATAGTTGCCTACATAATGCATTAATTTATGACACGTGTGCAAGTTATAACTAATTGGATCTCACACCAACTTAATATATTGGTATGTGATTTAGTTTATTTTGAATAGGAATTTTTTTTAACAAAACTAGACATATCTATATCTCCTAAGTCTTAATAGTTTGTTTAAATCATTCAACATGAAATATTTTTAATAATAAACTTGCAAATATACAATAGATCTTATAAGATATGATTTTAACTTTAATGTTGTCTGACTTATGTGTGTATATTTAATATTTATAAGAGTAATTTTGGTCACTAGTAATATTATATAATCAAATCTCACATGATACTAAATTTAAGTGTTGTTGATTACTGATTTAATTGTATTATATCTAAAATTATTAATAAAACTACTTAGTTCCTTCTGGATCTAATAAGGTGTGTTTTTCATATAGTATATCGTGTGGGTAAATAGTAATGTGTAATTTTGGTCACTATTAATTGAATCTCGCATAATAAAAAATGTTGTGTGCAAATTTAATTTTATTGTATCTTACTTATATCAAAATTATACACATCTGGATCTCATAACAATTCGTTTAAATCAACATAAAAAAAATTAAGATATAAACTTGATAGGGATTTTATAAAAAAAATTCGTTATAGATAGGATTTTAATTTAGTGTACCTTATATGTGTATATTAATAGGTAGGTATAATTTTAGTCCCCGGTAATATGTATTCAGATCTCACATGGTATTAAATTTAAACATTTTGTATGTGATTTAATTTTGTTTTATTAATACTTTATCTTTTAACAGAAATTTATAAAAACTACACACGTCTGGATCTCATTACAATTGGTTTAAATCATTCAGCATCACATTTTTAAAATAAACTGTATTAAATAAAAGAATTTGTAAGACTTGATTTCAATTTAGCATGTTGTACCTATTGCGTGTGTGTAATTTCGGTCATTAATAAGAAATAACAAATATTATTGGTATTAATTTTTAAATCCTTTATAGTATATAATAAAGAAAATATTAGGTATTCAAATTACTTTTATTTAAGTATTTACCAAACACATTTAAAAATTATGAATATTTTAATTTGAATAATTTACTTATTTTATATGTAATTTTCTTTTGTTTTGATAAGATGGCATAATTATTAGAAGGCTGATTGGTGTAAACTCCATTTCACAAATTTTCAAGGAATCAAAAAACCATTTTTTATTTTTAAAACTTTTTATCACGTCAATAAGAACTAAAAATTGTTAATACGATTTCGAATTGATGTGATATTGTGTCACTTAAGGAATTAGGTGTCTAAAACAGAAAAATCCAAAATTGATTCGCAAACGCAATTACGCTTTTTTTGTAATTAGGTACTTAATTGATATGAGATCTATCACACTATATCCTCAGTATTTTGTTTGCTGAAAATTGACAACAGTGCATGGATCTCTTAGACGCTGTATTTAAAAAAACTGAAACACAAATGGATCTCGTATATTACTGAGTTTAGTTTTTAGATCTCTCTAAATACAACATTTATGTTTAACACACTGGATCTTAGAAAGATAAAAGACTGAAAAATAAAATCAAGTGTTCTTGTATTTTTATTTCGTTATGATAATTTATGTATTTTAAAAATAATTTTCCATTTACTCCAATACTGAAATATTGTTTTAGAAGGTGGATCTCTTATTGTCCTGGTTTCCATATGGATCTACGTGTGTGTGTGTGTGTGTGTGTGTGTGTGTGTGTGTGTGTGTGTGTGTGTGTGTGTGTGCGTGTAATTTTATAAATACATACATATTTAGGTTATAATAATATGTTTTTCTTTTTGTATAATTAAAAATTTTCTATAATTGTGTTATTGTAATAACTAATATGTATTTGTAATAATAAAAACATAAAAAATTAGTTTTTCAATAAATGTATGTTTTTTTTTTCATTTCGGATTATTGGGACAACCGCTTTATTGGGACAAAATAACATGCAACCGATGTGTCCCAATAAAGCGGAATCGACACAATTATATTCTGTGATATTACTTCATCAGTATGAACACTGACATTAATAAGATTATTAAGCATAAGCAAATTTCACTGCATCTGAAATAGATGTACTAATTGCATTAGTCAAAAAGAACAAAAGAGTAATTGAATGCATGCAAACAGATAATGTAAATGCAAAGTAAGAAATTAAACATAAATCACTAGATACAAATATAAAATATTAAGTAACTAACTTGTTTCACTTGTTTTTCGAATGAAAAAAGATGCCTGGATAAAAATTAAAAAAGAATTTAATTGTCAATTGCCAGAAACCCCTCGCACAGCCATTATTTTAAAAAATAAATATGAAAATAAAAAAAGAAATGTTAAAAAACAATATGCTGAAGAATAAACTTTTAGTTGAGGTACTGGAGGTGGTCCAACTAAAGTGTTTCAAGAAACATCAATCGCATCGACAGTTGGCGAAATCCTACAAATCAGAATGACAGGTGAAACCTCTATCTATGATTCAGATACTAGTAACCAGCAATATTGTAATGCTGAATTGGAAACTGATATGTTGGAACATCAGTTTATTGAACCTGTACATGTTTCAATTGGTGATGATAATGAAATCGTAACATTAATGTTTGGTGACATTGATCCTGTTAATGAATCCACAACTTGTGGTGAGTTTAATTAGAATTAGAATTATAATTTTTATGTTTCTTATTATTATTGAATTAGTATTGTACACATAATCACTATTATAATATTCTGCTATAGAACAACATAATGGACAATCACAGTCTTCAGCCACCAAATGGGACTGGACAACTTACTCTCCAGCTGATTTGAAATCTAGGTCAAATTTAACAAACAATAATGCAGCTTCAGGTACAAATTTTATTTATGGGTTAAATATTATTCTAATTGGTTTCAAAATGACCCAGGGGTGTCCACTAGATTTATAATTAGTAGAGCAGATATCTTGAAGCACTTGAATTTTTTTTTTTTTTTTTTTTTGCACAATCACGAAAATAGCAGTGTACAAAACAAATATGTTTCTTACTTTCACAAAGCTAGTTTTAAAATTTTATTTTGCATATAAATGCATATTTTGAGTTTTTTGGGCATACATATTTCTTGCATTACTTTCATACATACTTTTAGATGCATATTTTAAATAATTTATCATTTAATTTAATTTTCAAATAGTGTTTAATTTAATTTTGATCATAATATTAATATAGTTATTGACTTTTTCCAGACTCATTTTTTTTCCTAAAAAGACATATCAAGAGTTTCAGAGGGGGCTAGATTAATCTTAAATATTTTAGTCAATTGTTTTTTAGTAGTTGATGAGGTTGAAACATTAATTTAAATAAGTATCTGAAAACCCATAAAATAAACCTAAATAATTCAATACTTATTGTAACTTGTAACTCGTGCTTAACATTTAAATAAATAATAGGTACCTACAGAAAATTTGTATTTTTCGTTCAAAAATAATCATCTTAAATTGCCTATTTTGTATATGAGCATAATTGGTATTTTTTAGAGCTACAAGTCCTCTGCCCTAATAATTATGGTTTGGATTTTTTTGTGAAAAATAAATCTTTCAATGCACTTTTAAAATGCTTATTAATTACTATGAAATATAATATATTTAAATAACTCATACTCCCATCTAACCCTTTTACAAAAAATAACTCTATGAGTCTATTAAAGTATTAGTTTATTAATGTTTTATTCAGATAGTAATGTTGCAAAAAAAAAAATATATATCAGGACAAAATAACCAGTTGGGCATCAACTAAAGCCTCACTGAGTGAAGAACAAAAGTCTGCTTTTACAGAACATCATAAACTTAAAATGCATCTCAAGCAAGAAAAACACAATTTGGAACTACAAATGATGACTGAAAAACATAAAATTGAAATTTAAAATTTAAAACTGACAAATGACATTTTAAAAATGCAAAAAGAAGCTGAAAAAATAAAATATTCAAATATAAATATCTAAGTCACTTATTAAAGTTACTATTTGCTATTAATTATTTTGTTTAATTCCTTAAAATGCTATTTTAGTTATTATTTGTTATTAATTTCTTTTTTTTTTTGTTTAATTCATTAACATTTTATAATAAATATTAATTCTTGTAATTGGTTCGTAAGTCACAACCATTTAAATTTTTAATAAATACATTTATTTTTGTCTCAAAATATATGTTAAAGGAACACATTTAAAAATGCAATGATAAATAAATGTAGCTGTAATGGTATCCGCTCAAATTAAGTTGTTAAAATAGCGAAGGAACTTATTTCTTGTAATGTTGACTGCATTCCTGCCTATATCTTCGCCTGGGTTATTAAAATCTGTTATTAAAATTAACGATTCTATTTCGGTTGTAACTCTAGGCATGATTTCTCCAAATTTGCCTACTATATTATGTAATACTGCTGTAGCAACAATAATACTTTGTGATGAAGTAATTTTTACATTTATTCCTATAGCTAATATTGGAAACCGACGTTTCCAAACACCGTAACATCTTTCAACAGTATTTCTAGTCCTAATTAATGACTCGTCATATTTAGCTACAGCTTCTTCATAAATACTAGAGGCTGGATCAATAACTGTGTTAGGGCTTCCAACCAAAGTCATAACATAGTTACGTTGCACATAGCCACTATCAGCAACTAAAACGCAGTCCTTCATTTCGCCAATTTCTAATTTCCTTCGTATTTCTGAATTATTGAAAATAGTAGAATCATGTGATGAACCAGGCCATCTAGCTACTATGTCTTGAATTTTTAAGTTTGCATCACAAATTGTCTGTACATTGATTGAAAAAAAATTCTTTCTATGTGTATATACTTCTGCATTATCTCCTCCAGGTGATTTAATCTTGACGTGGGTGCAGTCTAGTGCGCCAATAACCGTTGGAAATTTAGCTATGTTGTAAAAATCTTGTTTGACTTGTTTTAAATTATTTTCATTGTTGGGGAAATTGACAAACTGAGGATGTAATATAGCAATGTTATGTGAAACAAGTTCACAATACGACTTGCAGTCGATTTATGAATGCCAATGAAATCCCCACATACAATTGATCCTGTTGCATAATACCTCAGTGTTAGGAGCACTTTATCCTCTGGACTCACAGCATTATTCCTATTATAAATGTTTAAACTATTAATAATCATTTAATGCATGTTTAAAACGAGAATTAGAAAAAAATAACAAATGAGAAGTAGTATAAGTACTAGTATAAGTCAAAAAACAATTGAAAAAAATCATAAAGTTAAAATTAAGTTTGTTTATATGTAATTACATAATTACATTAATTAATAAGTCCCGGATTTATATGAATTTGCATGTATTTTTTAACAGTCCCAAAAATAGCTAGATAGATAAGCTACAAATTTGAATCTTAAACTAATGTGTTAGTATGCAAAATTAAATGTTGTACCTAGGTATATATTTGCATATTTAGACCATTCAAAGACGTTGGTCACCTGATTTCAAAAATATTTTTTTATTTACCAAGAGTATCACCCGTGACTCACAAATCGAACTGTATTTTTGGATAGTCGAAATTTGTTGAAGAATTCATCATCTCTCTAAAAGGTAAAATGATCTTTTCCAGGTCTGAAGATTCTCGGTTTTCTAGGAAATGCGATCATTACAATCAATTGATCAAAATCTTCATCTTCAAAATCTGAAGTATCTTCAGAAGAACTGTTGTTATACATCATCATAAAAACTAGTATTCAGTTTAACACAATGCGCATTTAAATCGAAATCAAACACTATTTGACAAACATAAAACGGTTGAAACTTGAAATCCAAATACGATCAGAATCGGAACATTCGGAACATTTTGTTTTAGCTGATAAAACTACGATAAATGATAACGAATTATATTCCCCCTCCCATCAAAAATTAACTAATCAATGTTTAACCGCTGTCGAATGGCTGGTTAACTTAACAGACCTTTAATCGACGATTAGAAGGTTAATTGGCACTGTACAACGACCCAACATCACTAATCATAGATTAAATCTTAATCACTGTTTAACCGAAGACGGTACAACTGGCCCTTACTATTGTATCATTTAAAATAAAGGTCTTAAACTAATCAATTACTTTTTTAGCTAGTAATAAAATCCTCGTCTTGGAAGTGAAATGAACACACCACAGCATATTTAGGTGTTTTTTTGCCCATTTTCAAAACAATTTCCCACTGTCGCTTTTTATTAATGTTCCTAGGAAATGCATGAAAACTAACACCAGTATCACCACGTCTTAAATATAATAAAATAATATTAATTATTATAATAGTGTTATATGAGTAACAGTAATAATAAATCACTAGTTATATTACTAAATTTGTATTATTTCTATTGAAATATTGAACTTACATATTTTTCTTATTGCACTGAGGTACACAGCAGTATCTTTTTGAGAGGTAGCGTTTGGTATTTAATTTATTTGAGTAGTTATGATCGGATTTGGACATTTTAAATTATATTTGAATATTAAATAATGAATGTCTAAAGAAATGTTTTAAAAATTCACAGTTCACACCATCACACCGCGCTTTTGGTATTTTAAGTAATATTCTCATTTCATCATTAGCCTACATTTCGTTAGTTCTTATCAATATCGCTAGAGTTCAGTTATTTTGATTGGAATCGCCAATACCGATACTGAAGTATTCTTATCTTTTTCGATTTGAGATTCTTAAATTCTTTGTTCTTTGTTATGACTTATCAACTTATGATATAATTTTGTTGTGTCTTGTTAATGTTGATCGTCATCGAATATAATATCGTTAGTGGTTATCGAATTTTGTTATATTTCTAAAGGTGTATTTAATAAGAAGAATGGGAAAATTACAATTCACACAAAACTTTAGAGTAGATTGGTTACGGCAGAATGAGTTTAAGTCATGGTTGAAAGACATACCTTCGGATTCGTCTAAAGCATTTTGTAAAATATGTTGTTGTGAGTTGCGAGCCCGTCGTGCTGATTTGTTAAATCATATTGAGACAAAAAAACACAAATCATCTATCCAAGTTTTACGCATACATCCGCCAAATACAATTAAGCCAAATATAACATCATTGATGGTAACATGTCGTGCTGAAGCTGCACTCGCTACGTTTGTTAGTGCACACTGCGCATTATTATCTGTGGATCATTTTGGTACCCTTTGTAAGTCACATTTTTCTGGTACAAATAATACTGCAGATAACCTCCGTTTACATCGTACTAAATGCACAGCTATTATAAAAAATGTATTATGTCCATACTTTCAAAACAATTTGAAAGACGATATTGGAAACGGTCGTTTTAGTATTTAAGTGGACGAGTCGACTGACAATTCGGTAATAAAATATTTAGGTATTGCAGCAATTTATTATAGCACATTTCAAAATAAAATTGTGACCACATTTTTTGGGCTTGAGGAGCTTGTTGAATGTAAAGCTGCAGCAATTGAAAAAGCAATATTAAATGCATTAAAAGCATATGTGCTTGACATAAAAAATGTTATAGGTATTGGCACTGACAGTGTTATGGTAGGAATAAACAATGGTGTTCATAAGATTTTAAAAGAAAAAAATCCACAGTTAATTCTTATTCGTTGTGTATATCACTCCTTGCAGCTAGCCACATCTTATGCTTGTAGTGAAACTATGCCTCGGAATTTGGAGTATCTTATTTCAGAAACATACAACTGGTTCAGTAAATCTACCTTACGACAACAAGCATTGTTTCGACCACACCGGCGCTTACCTGTAAGGGAAGTTGACCGGCGTCGACTCGTGCTTCGGTGTGGCGTAAGGAGCTCACAAATGGGTGTATAACACCAATAAATAAATACAAACAAGCGTGTTGGTATAATACAACTTATTATATATTAAATTACAAACAAAGTTACCGTATTATACCGTAAAAAAAAAGGAGGAAAGGAAACAAAGAATCCGCAGCTGCCTCGACGTTGACCCTCAACTACAGCTGAACTGCTGGAGCATGTACCGCCAAGCTGCGTTTTGGTGCTGAAATGCCCACGTCAATGAAGTAGATATTCAAGCGGTGCTGCTATTCGGCGAAGCCGCTGTGAATATACGGCGGAGCTGCTGTGAATATACGGCGGAGCTGCTATCAATATACGACGGAGCTGCTATATCACAAACCACGTCTTGAAGGAGCAAAATGACACTGGCTCGATCAAGTACATGACGTTTTTACGACGATGATCGTCACTCGGAATATTACGTATTTCGTGGAGAGCACGCACACGACGCACGCAACGAACCAACAACACGGGGCGACCGTTAACGGCAGCGTACGCATTATCGCTCGGACATGGCGGCGGTGCAACAGTGTCGCCAACCGCAAACTACTGTTTCCCGGTGGTACTGGTCTTGATAACCACGGATGTAAGGTCTGGGGGGGGGGTAATATGATTAGCCCAGCTGGAACGAACAAACATAAAGACATATTTTTAAATGTATGAATGATGACCATGAACCCTTAAAAATCGTTCAAGCATGTAACACAAGATGACTCTCGATTGAATCAGCGGTAGTTCGTATTATAGACCAGTGGCATGAGTTAAAATGTCATTTTGATGTAAGTAGGAATAAAGAAAAATGTTACTTGGCAGAAATTTTGTATACTATATACTCAGACGAAAAAAATTTAGCATTTTTATTATTCTTAAGACCGTTATTGTTCGCTCTTGTCGCTCTTAATTACCGAATATAAAGGCTAGTTGGCGATAAGAACTCGCGATCAAGAAATCACGGATCCAAAAGAAAACTAACAATAAAAACAATCAGTAGGTATTTATCTGAACCATATTCTTACTACTATATTATAACAATCGTTTTATGGTCAGGCGTCCCTGACACATTTACAAACATATAATTAAGTAAAACCAATAAGTGTATAATATAAAAAAAAGCAACTACATCAACAGTACGACCTGTACCGACGGACCACCTTTGACCTCCGTCCACAGCCAACTGCTGCTCAACTTGTTCGAAACTCCACTGGACTAACTGCCACCAACAATAATGACCAACTGCCGTTCTCGATACACCACCACGTGGGAAGATGTATACAACAATACTAATAAAAGCAGTAACGCAACTAATGGTATCTCAGAGAGTTTTCGCGCAGAAATGAATTTCATCGGTGCATGCAAACGGTGGAAAACAAAAAGTGCAACAACAACAAAACACAAAATGTATACGTTCGAACGCACGTGACAAAAGTTCGTTAACAACAACGACAACGTTCGTGACTCGATACAACGGCGACGACGTTCGTTAGGCGATACAACGGTGACAGCGTTCGTTAAGCGATACAACGGCGAAAACGTTCGTTAAACGATACAACGGCGACAACGTTCGCGAGCGGCGAAAAAACGGCCATATTTATTTAACATTCCGCCGTGCAGCGGTGTGACCAACTTTCATCGTCAATAGCGATAAACACTTAGCGTAAACAGTTATTATAGTACGGCCTGCGAAACTAGGCAGGTGACCGTCGCGCGCCTGGTGGCAAATTTCCAGCAGTGATTCCAAGTCTACATTCCCACGTAAAATAATTTTAAAAGCCCGGGAGTTCTAATAAAAACTGAACATTCAATATTTTTGTACGTAAAACTCATTATTTATTAATTATCACATGCGCTAACAACTAATAATATTAATATTTTAATTGTTTACGGTATTTTATATATATATGTAGTATGTACATTTAAAAACTAATAACTATGTTATGAAACTTAATACTATTTTAATGATATTTACATAAAAAAATATATTTCCGAATTGAAATAATCTAGTCATCATTGCCGTCTTCATCTTCACTTGAACTGCTTTCGTCAGGATAAATGGTCAATATTATTGGTTCTAATACATAGAAAAGAGATAATATAGAAAGGCAACTCCCATAGAAACATTTGGTACACAGTACTACTAGCGATCCCAACGGTTGTCTCAATTACTAAAAATCGATAATAGAATAATCGATAGTATTAATATTGTATCGATAATACTATTTACTATTGTATCGATTATTACTTCATTTGTATATTGTATGCATTATATTATACCATTGATAATTATAGAATAATCTAATCTATAATCAATGATTATACCATAAACCAGAAAGGGAAATTAATGAAATAAGGAACAAATACAATTTTAAATATCAATTAATATACATATATTATAAATTACAATATTTACAGTTACATAATTACATACATATTTTTTTATTTTTTTTTTGAAGCTATTGTACAAAAATAATATTAAGCTTAATTTTAACATATTTTGAACATAATAACTGATAAACTAAAATTAAGAATACATTCAATTAAGAACCCTGATATGTAAAATAAGACAAACATAATAACAAAACTGGGGGAGAAAAAATTAATAATATGTGGAGAATAATAACATAATTAAACATTAACCTTTTTTTTTTTTTGATTACTTATTATGGTATGAAATAGCCAATAGCTTCACAGGATCTGATGTATTTTTAATTTTTTCTCCTTTACTTAAAATACGATTTACATTATTTACATAAGAATAAATTAATAATTTACAAGCTGTTTTTAAAAAAATATTATACAAATCATGATTGGGACAAGTAAAATTATCGATAAGTACATTTTTAGATACAAAAGTAATTAAATCGTTAAATGAATGAATATTGCATATAAATTTATGAAAATTTAAATTAAACAGGTCAATAATATAACTATACACATCAATTGTTTCTTAGCCTGGGTACAATAAACTACAATTTAAGTATTCACGGTCTTGAATAATAAAATGTTCTTTTAAAACGTTTTGTGCAGATAATTTTGAAATACAAACAGAACAATTTTTAGTTACATTTTTAATTTTTTTTTACAATCCATCCACTTACATATGCTCTACTGCCTGAGGTAACAATATTAGTGGGGCATGGTAATGTCACCACAGGATCAAATTGGACATGATGAATGATACCAGTTTCTTCAATATTAGTTTCCAATGGTATTTCATTAAATAAAAACTCTTTTAAGTTGTCAATAACACCGTCACAATCATCATCTTCACAATTAGCACCAACAGAATGACTGGAGGTGAAATTATTTAAAACAAGAGCTTTAAATGAGCAAATAAAATTTGCTGGTGTTGGATTAATATTTCTTAGTCCATGACTTCGAATTGAACCAAAGAAATTTTCTATTGGATCTTGATTAAAATTTCTTAAAAATACATACTTGAAACCATCATTAAGAAGACGTTTACAAATAAGTTGCACACCTTGAATAGTTCTTATCCAATTTTGTATTGTTGGAATTGGTTTTTTTGATTCATATTTCATACTATTTAGAATTTTAAGCGCTTCATTCCAAAATTCCCAATGAATAGAGGTCAGTGTCACCGAGCCACGAAGTTCTTTTCCAGGTGTTGATTTGATAACATTTCCATTGACACTGTCAAAAAGCTTGTCAATAAATAAGCATAACTGTCCAGTATTCTCAGCTTCAGCATCAATAGCACTGTCTCCTAGAAAATTAATGAAACAATTTAATAACAAGATAACTAATGAACTCCAGAGTAAAAAACTCACCAATAAAGTTGGATTTGTTAGTCATTTTTGCCATTCTTTTCATTATTGCTCCAACACGCTGACTAAAAACTGTAGCAGCAAGAGACACTTTCATCTTTTTCATTTTTTCTGGATAAACATGTGCATCAGTGATTTTAGGAATTAGACGGTCCCCTTCCAAACTTTGTTCTTTATCCATTTCGTAAAATTGTATGATATGTTTCCAGGAAGCTTTTTTTTGTTCACTTTCATAAGTGAAATGTAGATCTTTTGTTATAAGGTTATTTCTTAGACCCTCTAACAAATGAGGAACATCAAAAATAGGAATGATTTCAAAACCACCAATTTCAAATGCGTTAATATTTTCCCCTGCTTTTGAGTTACTCAGTTTAGTTTCTTGTATCAACCGATTGATAGCAGCAACATTTGAAGGCGCTTGATCACAAACAGTTGAAATTACTTTAAGGCCAGTAGACTGAACAGCTTCGATAACTTTTTTAATTATTATTGATAAATTAAAACTATTCATATTACTGTTGGTGAGGTAATACGCAATAGGTTGTTTGAATTTTTTCCTGAGTCCTCTTACCATAAACACAATTGCTTTATCCGCAAACTGGGGTGATCGATTATTATGGCCGAGGTCTTCAAATCCATTTATCTTTCCATTAGATTCTTTGAATTGTAATGACGCAGAAATTGAAACTTCAACAAAAAGTATACTGCAATAACGATTTAGTTTATTTTTCAATTTTTTAACAGACATTTTTAAATGCTCAAAAATCCGAGCATTGATTCCAGCTTCAAAAGGAATTTTTTTCAACATTTCCAAAATTTATTTTCTAGATGGTAGAGCAAAGATTTTTGGCAGAGTTCTGTAAGCTTTACCACTCTGTTTGAAAAGAGACAATGCAAATATCTTATCATCTATAGTAAAACGTCTTCCTCGTGGTTTAAGACTTTGCATTCGAATTTGAGATTCGATAAAATTTTGAGTGAACTGATTTAGTCCATTTAATGATTTAGTGTTCGTATTCATAAAATGTATTTGCCATTTTTATGCGATATTTAGCATTAGAATATTTTTCATTCACAACTAAATTTTTATGTTTGTATATTCTTACTGCATTATAAAGAAGTGCTTTCCGAGGTGTTAACTGTGATCTTCTTTTCATGTTTATCTGTTTCAATACCCCATCAATATTTTTTCTTTTGCCAAATAACTGTTTTGCCTGTATACCGCAATTTGCACTTGAGCCTGAAAACAAAATAATACTATGAATAAAAATCAATATATAAGGTACATAAAATTAATGTTTAATACATACAAATTTAAATATAACAGTACTGAGAGTCACAAATTCCAATTTTGTGGTAAAACATGATAAGTTTTTAATTATTTGAGTATTTTTTTTTTTTAATGAAATTGTAATTTTATATTTTAATTAGTTTTCGAGGTAAAGCCTTAGCAGAACAAGATTTTTTCTATATTTATAATCATAATGTGACATTACATGATATATAGGTACCAATATTAAATTTACATTGATTTAAACATATTTTAAATAATTTGTTAAGTTTTAAGTAAAAGGTGAATATGTTTACTACTTAAATATATATTAACAAAACTTGTAAAATATATAAATAAATAAAACAACGATCAAAAACTTAGAAGGTAGACATTTTTTCAAATAAAATGCAGATAATATGTTTTGAAAATGATGAACACAAAGAGGTATTTTTCAAATTAATTATTTATTGGTTTGGTCTCGATAGCATTTTCCTAAGTGGGACACTTTGGCGAAGCTACATATGACAAGGTAGACATTGTCTACCCAGTATTATTTAAACTGATTAAATTTACAAATACCTATTATTAATTAATTGAATTTTGTATTAAGATTGACTATTGCAGTATACTAATACAATCCTTTTATCAACTGAATATTCATTCTATGCATTTTAAAGGAAGACCTTAAAATTTTGATTAATAAAAGACGATACCATGATAAAGTAATTTAAAATTAGGAAATAAGCATTCATTTATTAGATTCTGAACGAAGTGAAGAATGTATTGATTTTACTATGATGTGTGTTTTTTTTTTTTTTTTTTTTTGTTTTTTTTTTTTTTTTGTTTTTGTGTCTGTGTACACCATAACTACTCGAAATAATGCTTCAATTTTGAACTTCAGGGTATGTTTTCGGTGGCAAAACGAATATCGGAGGTACCTTAGAGAGGTCACAAGTGAAAATTCCCAAAAGTTTTCAAATGCCACGGGAAAAACAAACAAAAAATGAGGAAAAAACGGTACTTTTTGTGCAAAACCCGTTTTCGACGAAATCGATTTTTTTATTTAGCCGTTACTCAAAAACCAAAAATTGTAGATACTTGAAATTTTCACCAAATGTTTATATTGAAATCATCTATACGTGGTAAAATTTTTGAACACTTTTGACTTTTTTTGAGCTTTTTATAGACAATTTAAATTTTTGACTTTTCTTAGTTTTTTTTTCTGAAAAGTGGATAAAAAAAATTTGGCTGGACAAAAAATCTTGAAAATTTAATATAAAGTTCCTCATAAGAAGTACTTATCGGTATAAAAAAAAAATTCAAAGCGAAATGCACACCTTTTTTTTTATAAGCATAAAAAGTTTAAATTTTTATGAAATATTGAAAAATCGCGAAAATTTGAACTTATTTTTTTCTGAAATGTGGATAAAAAAAATTTGGTTGGCCATAAAACTTTGAAAATTTAGTACAAGGTTCCTCATTAGAAGTACTTATTGGTATTAAAAAAAATCAAAAATCGTGAGTCACAATTTTTTTTATAAGCATCTAAAGTTCAAACGTTTACGAAATAATTACATGATTGCGTAAAATAATAATTTAGCCTTAAACGATTTTTGATATTTGTTCTTATTCAAAAAGTATAAGTCGAAAAAACTCGAAACTTTCACCAAATGTTTATATTGGAATCATCTATACGTAGTACAATTTTTGTAAACTTTAGACTTTTTTTGAGCTTTTAATAGGCAATTGAAATTTTCAACTTTTCTTTGTTTTTTTTTCTGAAATGTGGATAAAAAAAATTTGACTGGACAAAAATTCTTGAAAATTCAATACAAGGTACCTAATATGTCGAAGTTATCGGTATAAAAAAAAATTTCAAAGCGTAATGCACAATTTTTTTTTTATAAGCATAAAAAGTTCATATTTTTACGAAATGTGTAGAAAATCGCGAAAATTTGAAGTTATTTTGCAGTTGAAAATTCATAAAATGTTAAGTATTCAAAACTAAGAATTGTAAATTCGGTACAAAGTTTGACATACGTTTTCCTTCAATTATCTGTAAAAAAATTTGCACTGGAATAAAATCAAAAATTTTTATGAGTGTTTGAAATTACAATTTTTTCACATAATCGCGTAAAATAACAATTTAGGCATCATTGATTTTTGATATTTGTTCTTATTCAAAAAGTATAGGTCGTAGAAACTTAAAACTTTTACAAAATGTTTAAATAGGCATTTTCTTTACATAGTTGTATTTTCAAAATATTTCGTTTATTTTTTAGCTATTTATAGGCATTTGAATAATTCGATTTTTCTTAGATTTTTTTTTATAAAAGTCGATAACAATTTTTTGGCCCTACCAAATCGCTTGAAAATTTAATAGAAGGTTTTGAATAAGTTGATCTAAGAGTGATTCAAAAATTATTCAAATACATAGGCACAATTTTTTTTTATAAGCAGTTGAAGTTCAAAAATCGACAAAATTTGTCAAAATCACGAATATTTGCAAATTATTTTGTAGTTGAAAATGTATAAAAATTTTTGTATTCAAAGATAAGAAATGAAAATATTATGTAATATCACAGCTGATAAAGATAATTAAATAGATTAAGTTTATTATAATATAATCAGTAGCTGACAGCTGTTCTATACAAAATATTGGTAGATTGTAAACACAAGGTGTATAACGTACCTTTACATGGTTGAATAGAACGTTACTAACTTCCAATTTCCAGTTATTTTAATGTGTGTATCAGTTCCATAAACATGCGGATTTTATATATTATTATTAATTATTAATATTTAAATAGACGTAGCCACGGAGCATTCAGCATATATGGACGGCGGGGTCGGGTGGTACCGTCACGATAGTGCATTTAGGCAAATAATATGGTATTTACCTACGCCCTATCTATGCACATCCTGGTTTGTCCAATGCTCACGAGCAGAAGTCACATGAATAGACAAATGTAAATTTAACCCAATCTAGGATATTAAAATAAAATATATATTACAATTTAAGGCTGACATCTTCATCTTCGTTCAGAATCGTTTTTTTTTTTATAATATAAAATAATTCCAAAATCTATCCAATAATGCCTAATCTAGCAATGCATCTCGTGTATCCCACCCAACTACTGTATCCTGTACTTAACTTACAATGATTTATCATTGCATTCAAATGTAAAGTACCATACAACTAAACTATCGTAAACCAGGTGATCCCATGATAGAAAGTGCTATACACTCCTCACCATTATCTTGTCCGAGGAGCGAAGCGACGAAGGACGAATTTCCACCACCATTATCTTATCGGCTTTTTTTTTATTTGAACAGTGAAAATTGTATAGTAATATTACGCAATATGTTAGCAATGTTTTTTGATTTTTCAATACTTTACTAAAAAAAGTAATAACATTTGTCTACCCAAATTAAGAACCAAGCTTTGCCACTAGTGAGACAGTAAACATATACTTTTTAGTATACTAATTATCATAAAAAATTACCTTGATCGTTATTCAGAGGTATAGACACTTCAGGTTCATCAAGAGGAATATTGTGCATAGCTGATGTACACCCACTTGCATAGACAAACTGTTCAATTATTCCTAAAAATGAATTATTAATAATTAACCAAAATACAATAACATTTATAAATTAAATTTAAACTATATTTTACTATTATAGTTTAATTACGATAAGAAATCTGCATGCATTAAAGAATATTTCAAATAGCATGCAAGTAAGTAATATGTTAACATAATGCAAAAGTTATAAAACTACTTCAATCATCTAATTGGTTAAAAATACTAAACTATTAAACATGCAATTTGTATATAACTACCAATAACATTATTTGATTATGAATACCATTAATAAATATGTGGGCATTGACATGAACAAAGTTTGATTATTTTTCTTGTGTTTAATTAAAACCAAACTTTCTTAAATAACTAATATTAATAATTCAGTTAAAACCGGAATTAAATATTGGTTATTTTGAAGATCATATATACACAACATACAATGATTTATTAAAGACTAAGCTTTAAAAATCAACACATCAACAAACAATGCCTAAAAAAAATTATTAAACAGTATATAAATATTACAAATGTTCACAAATAAAAAATTAAGTAAGAAATAATTATTTATTTACCTGGCAAATTTAATGAAGGCACTGAATTGACAATCAATTTCTTGAATCCAGGACTTTTACAGGTGTCATCAAAATGTTTGTCGCACATAATAAAAGAGTTATAAACCAAATCAATTGATTTGTTTAACAATCTGTTATTTCCGGACCTTTTAACCCAAATATCAAACAAAATTTGATTTTTAGGAAACCGATGACGAAGGGTTTTTTTGTCGGAGTAATTGGTATCACAACCAATAACCACACAATTGTTGGAAGGCATATTTATTATTATTTTGAAAAAAACTACTAATAAATATGCAATCAACCACAAAGTAAGGTAGCTCACAGACAAAAAAGTTCGAATCAAAGGACAAAAAAGGCAGAGAACGCACAAAACACGGTAAACTTGAAACACGGATGTAACAAGTGACGTATTTTTCTATGAAACAAACATTCCAAACACAAAATGACAGTTAAGTCATGTGACTAACAGTGTTGCTAACTTGCTGTATGCAGGGAATTTTATGAATTCTAATTATGTTGGTATGCCGCGTGTCTCAAACGTTGTATCAGATCTGCCGTATAGAGTAGAGAGCCTATATAATAAGAGAGTGGCCATACGAGGAATGCGCTCTGATTGGTTGATATTTAATGGATCGCCATATTTTGTCCAAAGCATTCTTATCAATGTTATGACGATAAACACGGTTTTGGAGGGAATTTATAATCCAAAAGTGTATGTTTTCTTTTGCTGTGCAATGTGCTCATTTATTTTAAATTAATTAATGCAGGTCTAAGACATGTAGTACAGAATTTTGAAAAAGAGTTAACGTCACTCAAACGTAAGTTCCTCATTAATTGTACTTATACTCTTTTTACATAATACATTAAAAAAAAATACATTACTCAGCTTTCAGCTTAATATGAACTATATTAAGTTGTGTGTAGTAAGTAATTATTATACAAATATTACATTATTAATGTTTTTTAGAGCTGAACCTTGTACATTCAAACTTATTTTAGAAAATGCCTGGCTGTAGTATGAACAATTGTCCAAATAGAACGGAAGGAGGTTTCTTGATGAAAGTTTTTCCAAGAGATGTAAAAAGACGAAAAATATGGGCAGAAAAATGTAATAGAAGCAACTGGACCCCTACAAACAACAGTTATTTGTGTGAAGTAAGTTACCTACAACTAACATTATTAATATATATATATATATTATATTAATAATGATCAGTGGGAGAAGGTACGAGTGGATGGAAAAAAAAAATTAAAATCATTAGCAATACCTACAACACCAAAGAAATTACCTAAAAATAGTCCTATTCTTAAATTAAATTCATCAGCTGCAATCACTACACCTTCAAAATCTCCTAAAGACAAAAAACTAAATAAATTACCAACATCAGCTAAACGGTTATTCATAGATCACACATATACCAAGTCATCAGATATGTTAATGACTATACCTAAGTCTTCTGAAATGCCTTGTACATTCACTCCAAGCCCAGCAAAAAGGAAGTTTTTTGAAAATGTTTCTGACCAATCTGTACTCAAAAATGAGGATGTTGAAATACTGAAAAGATCAAATGATAAAAAGAACATACTCATTAGAAGTTTAAGGCAAAAAATGAAAATAGGACGAAAAAAATTATGTGACAAAAAGAAAGAATTAGAAAATATAACTAAAGGTCTTAATCAATTTTTAACAAGTAATCAGATAACAGCTTTAACTCGTAAAAAAAAAAAACTGGTTCAAATGGAGTGATAATTCAATTAAAAATGCTCTCCAAGTCAAATTTGCTTGCGGTTCATCTGGATATGAAGAACTCATTAATCTGAAGTACCCTTTACCTTCACTACGAACACTTCGGAGAAAAATAGAAAACATTTCATTTCATAGTGGAATTTTGGATGAAATTTTTTCAATGATAACTTTGAAAATATCTTCATTGAACGAATTTGAAAAGGATTGTGTGCTAGTTTTAGATGAAATGTTTATCACTGAAGGTATTAATTATGATGTCGCCAGTAAAACATTTATAGGAGAAGTAACATTACCTCAACATAAAGGAAATGCAACTCATGGGTTAGTATTTATGTTGGGTGGTATTTCTAGTCGATGGAAGCAAGTTGTAGCTTATTACTTTACAGGTATTATATTATTATTATAAATTATTAAACAATACTCATGTGCTATTTATATACCTATATATTTATATTTTTTGTAATACTTTGGCTGATAATTTGTGTGTTAACATTAATATTTTAATTAAATTTATTTTAATTTAAATGCATATTGTATTATTTTAAATAACTATTGTATTGATTTGAATTAAATTTATTTTAGGAAATACTATCAAAGGTCAGATTTTTGCACCAATTGTAGATGAAATTATTATTAAAGCAGAGTCTATCGGTCTTAAAGTAAACTCGGTTACTTCAGACATGGGTAGTTGTAACAGAGCTATGTGGCAATCATACGGAATTTATTGTACTCCAGGACTAGACAACTTTTTCAATAATAGTATTATACACCCATGTGATCCGCAACGAAAATTATATTTCATGCCAGATGTTCCACATTTGTTTAAAAACATTAAACAGGGTCTTTTTAATAACAAATACCTTACTCTTTCTCCAGATATTGTTAAACAAAATAATTTGCCTAGTAACATAGTCTATTGCAAACACATCGAAGCACTGGCAGAACACCAAAATGATTTAGAGCTTAAACTTGTAAGAAAAATCAATGTTGAAGATTTTAAGCCAAATCATTTTGATAAGATGAAGGTGTCAAAATCAACAAACATGTTAAGTACTGAAGTCAGTGCTAGCTTAGAGTATCTGGTAGATAATGAAGGATTTGATAAATCATTTAAAACAACAGCTTGGTTTGTCAAACAGGTATTATTAAAAAAAAAAAAAAAAATGTTTCTTTTAATTATTTATTTTTCTTATTAATTGCAGTTGGCCAAATGGATGACATCAACATTGATGACATCACGAAGTCCAGTTCTTGCTATTTCTAAGTTAAGCCATGAATATTATTCAACAATTTCATTTTTGAAAAATTTTATAATTTTGTTCCGTAGCATTACTATTGGGAAAAGCTGGAAACCATGTCAAACTGGAGTTATATTGGCAACTGAATCCGTTTTAAGTTTACAGCATTATTACTTAAATGAAAGAAAGTTCAAATTCTTCCTGACAGGCAGACTTACACAGGATTGTTTAGAAAATTCATTTTCTTGTTTGCGCACAATACAACCAATACCTAATGCTCTTCAATTTAAAACTAATCTTAAATTAGTATGTATGGCTCAATACTTGAAAAATGTGTCAAAAAGTAATTACGAAGAAGATGATCGTGAATTTTTTGTCAATTTTCTAAATTTAAATAATACACGAACACGAGATGAAGCTAGTAATGTACCACATTTCAATGAATCGTTGGAACTGGTTTTTAATGAAAATGAAATGCCATTGGGTAATACTGAACTTAATGCGTTGTATAATATAGCAGGTAAAAGTAATTGTTAACTCATAATATTAAGGTCTGGATTTTTTTTTTTAATTCGTTTACACTGACTACACTTGACTTAGAACTGTTCTGAATAAATCTATCAAGGAACAGATTTTATTGTAAATACATATTTTTATTAGAATGAGATAATTTTATTTTAACTTACCTTTTGTTGGTTTTTTATTTTATATAGCAAAATTAGTTACATATAATATATAGTATATACTGAATTATTATTTAGTATTATGATAAAATCCATTCCATGTTTGATGTTAATGATGACATCAAATTTTATGTAAAAACATATTTATATATTTTAATGTTTTTTTTTTTTTTTTTTTATTGTTTTTGTTAAATAACATTACAGCAAGACAATTATAATTGAATAACAGATTATCAGAACAGATCAGGTTGACATATTATGTTTAAATTAGGAAGCCAGTGGAAAGGATGGAATTTTAATGTTAAATCATACTAAATTTATCATTTTCTGAATATTTTATTTCTACAATATTTTACTGACAAATCTGAGCCCTTCTCATAATTAATAATTTATATTTAAAATTTGTATGATGGAAGTTTATGTTATTTTACAACTTCACAGAAGATGAAATAAACAATACCTAGACAATACTAGTTAGTATTAATCTTAAGTGTACTTAATTTCATTTTTTTAATATAAAAATTGAAGCGATAATTATATTTTAGAACCTTTCTTCTGTATTGATCATATGTAACATAAATGTGTGTAAAATAATGAACAATAAATTTAAATTGATACTTATGCCTTCTTACCAATTGTTTATTTTATCTATGGTTGAGTTGAGTTCATAATTCTATAAGAAGTTATTATCTGAGAATATGTTATAAATTATAATGCAATATTGATACTAACTTCTTTTAGAAGTTGTAATACACGAATATACTTAAGTAGAGTTTGGAAATACAATAATGATTCCCAAATATGTATTATAAAATACTATAATTTCGATACCTACAATGTTTTGATAACATTTTGTTCTTCAATTACAGGATACATAATATCTAGGGTAAAATTAAATGACAAAGTTTGTGAAAAATGTTTTGTTGATGTATGTGTAGAAAAATCATTAAAAACAACTTATTCAACATTTGTAAATTTGAAGGAGTTCAAAACTGGTAGTTTACATCATCCCAGTGAACTCACTTTTAATTTTTTTCTCAGCATGGAAAATATATTTAGAAAATATCGGTCATTAGTCTTAAATAACAGAGGAAAATTTCAGAAAATGTTAGATGCTGCTATTATTAATTTTAAATTTCCTGCTTGTCACTCTCTCAAAAAAAGAATGATGAGTAGATTCATTGAATTTCGCTGCAAAAATTTAGGAAGCTTTTTAAACAAACGTATTATAAACTAAAAAAAAAAAAGATGGAGCATTACTTAAATCAAGCAAAAGTGTTGCAATGAGAGAAGCAGTAAATAACATAAAATAACCAATCTTTAAACAATTACATTGTTTTTGTTTTCAAATGTATTATATATTTTGCTAAATTATATATATATATATATATATATTATTACATATGCTTTTATTCTTATTATACAATACTAGCTGAATTACCTGGCATTGTTTTTATTCAAAAATCTAAAATCCTTTCTTATTTGACGCCTAGAATCTAGACTCTAGACTATATACAAACATACTCTGAATTCGGAAAATGTCTAGTCGCTAGTTATCATAGTTAAGACTTTAGGCTGTGCGTTGATTTTTAATAACTTGGGACTTCTTTTATAAATATTAAATATAAGTACAGTTATAATGTTATTATTATTCAATAATAATAATGTTGTTGTTTTTATGGTCGACATTACATTTTTTTTTAAGTTCTTTTGATTATGGATATCATCTAATATCATAAATTAGTGAATTACTACATAATAGGTACATATAAATTGTTAATTTATTAAATTATTTTAATTTATAATTTCATATAGCAATACGGAATTTTAATTTTGATAACGTGAGCTTGGACGAAAAATGGCGGTCCATGTACAGTGATAAGAGTTGTATGGCCACTCTCTTATTATATAGGCTCTCTAGTATAGAGTTGCACCCCCCTGTTCTAATATCTCATCTCTTAGTCCCGCCTTGGCAAAGTCCTCCTCCTGAATCTTGACGCAATGTTTTATGTTCTCCACATTTGGTCCAATCTTCCGGAGTTACTGCATCGATCTCTTTATGCACAATTGTCTCGACATCTGCAATTTTGAATTTTGAATTTTTTTCAGCCACTCTGCCTTTAACTTGGGCCCAAATTAGTTCTATTGGATTGTACTGACAGTGGTAAGGGGGAAGCCTTACCACTTCATGACCCATTTGGTATGTTAGTTCATCGAGTTTATATATTTTCCGCGTGGCATCGAAAGCTTCACTTTTTCTCGTAACTCGTCAAATGTTTCTACGGGAGAAAAATCTATATTTTTATCCCGTAACCACTGTTGAACATCTGCCTTTCTACTGTTGGACTTCAGATAGTTCTCGATCAACGAAGAGTGATACGACGTGTTGTCCATAACAATAATACTCGGCTGTTCTAAGTTAAGTAACATTTGTGAAAACAAATTTTCAAAAATTGTGGCGTTCATTTGAGAATGATAGTCTTTGTAACCAGAATTCAGTGGCGGTCAAACGGGGGGGGGGGGGGATGGGGGGGATAGATCCCCCCTATGACCTTTTTTTAAATATTTATTATTTATACTTATTATTCCGTTGTCTATACAAAATATACGCGGCATTCCTTCACCGATAATTAAGAATATTCGGTAACAATTAGTAACAATGAATACCCAGAATACCCTTCTTTTCGTAGATACCGATATCGACTCGGGCCATACGTATTCGTATTTTCCAGCTCTCAGTTATTACTTTTTTTAGTTAGTCTTATACTCTTATAATATTAAAATATACATCACCGAGTATAATTGTTATTTTGTCATTCAGCTTTAAATATTCATTTATTAGATATGACTGCTAAAAGAAAAAATAGCAATGGCTAAATATTGAGTTTTTTTTCAAAAAAAAATAAACAATTAAATGATGTAATTTTTGATTCACCTGATTCCTCTGAATCAGAAAAAGAGACAGCTGAGACAATAGGGTCGCAAAACCTAAATTTGGTAAGTACCTACACGAATATAAATTTTATAAATTATTATTCTTTATTATGAATTAAATTTAAAATATTAAAGTATAAATAAATATAAAATTGTTACTTTTAAAACTGTATGAATATTATTTAGTTATTTCATTATTTTGTTTATAGTGTATATATTTTATTACTAAAAAAATGTTATAATATTTATTTTATTAAGTTAATGTCAAATGTTTTATTTATGATGGCAATGGGGATATTAATTACAATTATTGTATTAGGCTGTTGAATATAATACTCGTGACATTGGTTCATATATTAATAGTACCTTGACTGATGCTGATAGATATTTAGTAAGTATTTTGTCAGTCATTTATTAATGATTAAATTTTTACCATGCATGGTAGTAATTTATTATTACAACTATTACAACTAAAATGTATTCAGATTCTTAAAAATGTGTGGATACCACCAGCTACATTTATCTTTCCAATACTTGATTGTAATGCTAAAAGAGGATTAAAATTTCAACACCATTGGCTGAATACTTATAACTGGCTGGCATATTCAGAAAAGTACCAAGGTACTTTTTGCAAATATTGTGTTGCTTATTCAAGAACTGGTGGTGTTGGTGGTCAAAAACTAGGAACTCTTATACTAGAAGCTTTTACTAACTACAAAAAAGCTACAGAAGTATGCACATTTACAAACAATTTTATTAAAAGTTTTGTTTATTATTTTTCAATATTCTGATAGGTGTTTAAGAAACATGGAAATTTGGAATACCATAAAACTGCATTACTGAAATCTGATCATTTTTTAAATGTTTATTTAAATAACAGTTCTTCAATTATAAACCGCATTGATAGTGAAAGGTACCTACATCAAAGTTATAAGTATACTTTTAATTGAATGTCAGTCTATAAAATATAAGATAATATTTAAGCTACATTTTTCAATTTCATTTTTAGGACAAAACAGATTGAAGAAAATCGAAAGCGTTTAATTCCAATCATAGAATGTATTATGTTATGTGGCCAACAGGAAATAGCTTTAAGAGAACATAGAGATTATGGTCCTATTTGTTTTAGTAGTATGTATAACTCTTATTATATAGTTTACAATTTTTAATGCTTAAATAATATAGAATAATAATACAATTAGTTAAAGTAAAAGAAGTTTATACTTTAAAAATTGGTATTGTATATTTGAATTTATTGTGTAGATGATTCAAAAGAAAATGAAGGGAACTTTCGTGCAATTTTGAAATATAAAGCCAAAGATATAGACTATATGAAAACATATTTAGAAATTGATTCTAAAAATAAATATATAAGCAATCGTACCCAGAATGAGATAATAGAAACATGTGGAGATATTATTTAAAAAAAAATTGTTAAAATTGTTAACGAATCGGGTTTCTTTTCTGTGTTAGTTGATGAGACAACAGATATTTCGGTAAAAGAACAATTAACCTTGTTCGTTAGATATTTAACTGGATCTGGAGAAAATGTATGTATGAATGAGAGTTTTTTAAAATTTATTGAAGTAGAAAGTCTAACAGGAGAAAATCTGGCTACAGTTATTCTTAATGGGAATAAATAATATTTTATGCATGTGCTTTTTAATATCTAATTTACTCTTAATTTTAAGGTTTGAATGCTTGTGGAATTGACTGCAATGGTATGGTAGGCCAAGGTTATGATGGTGCTAATAATATGTATGGACATCTAAAAGGTGTTCAAACTATTATTAGGGACACATACCCTAAAGCATTATATGTGCATTGTGTCGCTCATAGCCTCAATTTAGCTGTATCTAAAGCTAGTAATATTCAGCCTATTAGAAATTGCTTGGGCATAATTGAAAAAATATATTGCTTTTTTAATTCTCCTAAACGCCAAAATGTTCTTTTAAATACGATTAATGAAAGTGACATAGACCCAAAAGTAAAAAGCTTAAAGCGGTTATGTGCAACAAGATGGGTTCAGAGATATGAAGCTGTAAATGATCTTATAGAACATTTTAACTTTGTAGTAGTGTCATTAGAAGATATTTCTACTTGGAAAGAAACTGCTGCAATCAGTGGCGGCTCGTGGGTTTTTAATGAAGTAGTGCACATTCAAAAAATAAATATCTAACTCATATTATATATACCTATATAAATATATTTATTTACTAACCTAACCTTTAGATTGTATGAAATAATTGTTAACAAAATTTAGCTACTTATCTTTTATTTTAATTCGTATATTTACATATTAAATTCACAAGTAAAAATATCATAACACGACAGTGTTGAAAAATTGCATTGCAATATTTGCTGCACTGAATTCATTTTAAAAATTGAAAACTAATGTAAGTCTAATATATAATAAATTACAATTTACACGAAAAATTCGATGAATATAACAACGTCGTCACTCGTCAATGTCGATAGAAAATGGAAACACGATTGTTGTTTTGAATTTATGATAATGATCGACGAATATTACCAGCTGATAATCGGAATATAAAAAACTAAAAAACGAGTGAGAGTAAAAATAAATTATAATGCCAACGCGCGACGGCGACGTCCAAAATAGTTCACTGATAACAATTTATTTGGTTATGTGCACAGTGCACAGCAACGATTGTGCACATCAATTCCATTATAACGCGGGCTGCGTGTTTTGACTTGTTTTAATTTTTACACTATACAAATGTGCACAGCGTTTGTGTGCACTACTGCTCTACTATAATACTACCTACCGAGTACCGATACCGTTCTGGTGCGGACAACCACCGTTTGCCGTTTGGCTTTCGAAATAAACCATTTCAAATACCATATTATTTTCATATTCTGAAATTCCATTTTTATATTTTAAAGGATAATCTTAATAACATTACAGGTACTTAGTTGTTTTATTATAATTAATGTTTTTAATTTTTCTCAAGTTTGGATAGGTAGTGCAGGTGCACTTGTGTACATATACACGAGCCGCCACTGGCTGCAATAGATGCTTCTATTTTAATTAAAGCGCTTGATTCTGAGTTTTTGGTATCACTTCAAGTAGTAAATGTAAATAAAGAATCTTTAAACTATTATATTTTATTTAAATGAATAATTTTAAAATATATTGTTTTAGCTATTATTTTCTTATGGTTTACCATTGTGTAAATTACTACAAAGTAAAGGCATTGACTTAAAGGAAGCAATAGATCTTGCAGATGATAATGTGACAATACTTAAAAACTTAAGAACTAATATTAATGTAGAGTTTAATAAAATGTTCAAAAAAGCACAGGTAAATATGATTTACTTTAATTGATGCTTGAATATTTTTAGTTAGAAGTGTATAATTTTTACAACAAAACATTTGTGTTTTAATATTTAATTAGAAAATGGCTGAATTCTTGGATTTCCATATTAAAATCAAACGGATTAACAAGAGACAAACATACAGAGATAATTCAATAATTGGCAATGATGGTTCTATGGTCGATCCTGAGAAATATTTTCGAGTATCTATTTGTCTCCCTTACGTCGACTTTTTTATAAATCAATTGGAAGAAAGGTTTTTGGCTCACCGTAAAATTTTTGGAGGTTTGTTTCATAATTAATATACAAAAGTGGAATAGGTACTTTAGTAATATTATTTTAAAAATCAAATAATCTATAAAATAAAACATAATTTAGTGTTATATTATTTCCAAAATTGAAGTATTGATTGTAAATTTAATTTAATGATATTTAACAATAACTTTTCAAGGCTTTTCAATGTTTATTTTCAAAAGATTCAGAATCAGAAGATTTTGATGAGCTAGTACATTTTTACCTATCTACTGATACTCAAACAGTTAAAGCGGAATTGAGTTTATGGAAAACAAAACTTTCACGTGTAGGAAAATCTCCAAAAAATGGATTAGTTGCAATTAAGTTATGTAATTGTGAATTATTTCCAAATGTGTACACTTTATTACAAATATTTTGTACACTTCCGGTATCAACGGCAACACCAGAAAGAATGTTTTCATGTCTTAAACGGCTGAAAACATATTTAAGAAATACAATGGTCGAGGTAAATATGCTGTACTTATTATACAGTCTCTAGGCTGGAATAAAATATTTGTATATAATTGGTATTTGGTTATTGGAATAAGTATTAAATTAACAGTTCAAACATAAAATATTAAAATATTAATTGAAACCAACTTTTTAGGTTTTTTTCATTTCATTTATAGTTAAATTATACAAATGTATGAAAAGTAAATTTAGTCTTTAATGCTTAACATAATATATCATTTTGATATATGAATTATGTAATTATATTATTTTAGAGTCGTCTAAATGGTTTAGCCACTATGGCTGTTCATCGTGGGGTAGTCAATATAACTGCAGACGAAGTACTGGATGAATTGGCAAAAAAAACAGAAAAATAGATTTAATAATATAAATACCATCTATGTAATATAATTTTCATGTTTAAGAATAAAGATTTTTATAAATAGCGTTTGTTAAAAATCAGTTACATCCCCCCCCCCATGACAAAATCATTTGACCGCCACATTCTTTAATGAATCCGAAGGAAGGAGATCCGGCGTGGCATATGATGAGGCGACTGCCTTTGCCCGTAGGTACTTTTAAACCTTCCGTATTTTCTTCATTTTGCCAAATACATCCACGGGTATGGTTTTGATTAACCCAGGTTTCATCTAAGTAGACTACTGGCCGAGTATCACTGTTCCTACGAAACTCGTTCATTTTTCTAAGAAATTTAACGCGTGCAGCTACAATATCCGACCGTTCCATTAAGAATTTGCGACCGTCATTACATTTCTTGTACTTAAAATTAAGTTGTTTTAAAATTATTTTCACCGACGATTTCGATCCACGGTAATTTAATTTTTCACGCAATTCTACTAATATTTTAGCGGTCGTTGGAAATTCACCCTTGTCGTAAAAGCTATGAACAACTCTTCTGACCACTTCATTGTCAAAATCATCAAGTTCAGTGACAGATTTCTCGCGACTGTATCTTTTTCGTGGTGATTGAAATTTAAGGTCATTAGAACTTCCAACACATAATGATTCTTCTTGATTTCCCGTTATTTTACTCTCTTTACATATCAGTTGTACAGTTCTCAGACTCACCGCACAAGCCTCGGCCGTCCTCTCCTGGGACTGTAGAAAATAATCTGCCAATTCAGGCTTGTCTTTGCATTTGTCTAAGGTTCTAAAAAATGTATACACGTTGTATATTGTTTTTTTCGTTTGGGAATGTATATCGGGTCCAATTGACATTTCGAAAAAATAATTTATCACAAATATTTAAAAAAAACACCAAAAAAATTATAAAACATTGTACAAATTAGCCGTATAAAAATATCACATTTAACTCAAACGATAGCAATCAACACCGAAGGGCAGAGGATCGAAGACTAACACGTTTTGAAAAAACACTGTTTCTGTACACAATTTGGTTTCAATAGAATGACAATACAATAAGGCCAATGGAATGCGGTCGCCAGCGCCAGATGGCCAGTTTGAATATACAAACGCCGCGCTCGATGGTTACCCTCACCCGCAGCTGTTTGTAGTACGCATATTTACATTATACATATTGTATATACGATATACCTCATACAATAATAAAATATTTGTAATGTGAGGGTTCACAACTTTTTTCATAAACATCTGAAACACAGCTGCACCGGCTATTCATTTAATAAATAATTCTTTTAGAACCCCTGGTTTACATGAAAACGGCCGCCTGGCGCGCGACGGTCACCCGCCTAGTTTCGCTGGCCGTACTATAAGTGATCTACAACGGGTTAATAAATTGTTTGAGTCTAATTCAGTTGATCCAACTAAATTAGTGAATGAATTAGTGACCCTTATATGCTCGATTGGAAAATTATTTGTTATACCAACATTTAACTTTAATCCAATAACTAAAGATTTTAGTAACTTTTTAAATCCAAATCCATATTTAGGCTTTGGTTTTGAAAAAAAAGTTGAAGATATGCGAAATTTAAAATTATTAACAAATTTGGAAGAAAAAAATTGAAGAAGTAGTTGTATAAGTTTCGCGACTGTATTAGTAAAACAACTCCAACAACGGCTTCCAGAAAATTTAGATATTCTACAGAATGTAGAAATCATATCTCCCAGTAAATTATTACATCAAATAAAAGATAATATAAGTCCATTATGCGAATATTTTGGATTAGATATCAAAAACATAGAACAAATTGAAATTCAATGGCGTAAAATTAATTTGATTACATGGTCCAATACTTCTTCTGCTGGAATATTTTGGGCAGAAGTAAAAAAATTCAAGGGTGCTTCAGGTTCTAATCCATTTGAAGAGTTGGCTGATTTTGTATTCATGCTTTTAGCTTTACCATTTTCTAATGCAGCTGTTAAAAGGATATTCAGCCAGATGAATCTGGTGAAAACTAAAACAAGAAATCGTATGGGATCTAATGTTTTAATTTCAATATTACATATCAGAAGTGGTTTGAAAAGACATGGGAAATGTTGTGATAGTTATGTACTACCAGGTACAGTTCTACATAAAATTGGTACCAAAGAAAGTTACATCAATGTTCCTGAAAATGAATTAGCTATTTTTAAAGACTTACCAATATAACATATTTCCTATATAATATACTCAGTTACTTAATTAATTATGTTTTTATTACATTTGTTGTTGTTTTTGTTAAATGATTTATTAAATGCCATACCTATAATTCAATTTATATTTTATAGTTAAGTTACAATATTTATTAACTATCTTGTTATTTTATATTTTTTTTTCATTGTTAATGTAAGACAGTATTTTCAGTGATTTGTTAAACACTATAATTCAATTTAAATTGTATTCTTCAGTTACTATGTTATTAATTATGCTACAAATACATTTTTTTTTTAAATTTTATTTCTTTGTTAATATAAGACAGTGTTTCAGTGATTTGTTAAAGACTATAATTCAATTTAAATTTTATTATTTAGTTACTATGTTATTAATTATCTTATTATGATAATTTTTTTTTTCATTGTTAAGATAAAATAGTATTTTGTTTCAGTGATTTGTTATAAGTAGTAAAGCAATTTACTTTTTATAGTTCAATTGCACTATTTTATTTATTATGTTATTATAATTTTCTTTTTTGTTTTGCTGTAAAACAGTATTTTTATCCAGTTATTAAAAATTATATTACACAAAATACATTTTTTAATTGTTTATTTTATAACTATAACTATGCAATAGTCACAAAACAGAACATTATGTTATTTTGAAATATTAAAAACGTATTAAACATTTAAAAAAATAAAAAGTGACAAATTAATAAATAACCTAATAATCTCGATTATGGTCTTTTTTTAGTTTTTTTTTTGTAATTGGATTGTAGGTTTCCAAAAATAGTTGTTGGCAACACTGGTTGCTGTCGTCGTTTGGCAGCCTCGTCGTCAATTGGTCTTCGGATGACGCTGATAACCATGGAGCGGTGTGTCGTCGTCGGATTGCAAGTCGGTGCGGGTCTCTACCGTGGAGCGGTAGGGCCGTATATGTTCGGTGATGCTTGAATCCGGAAAGCGGCGTTACCGTCGTCGACCAGCGATCTGTGTTTAGGTCCGGGTCTTCCTTTGTCTGAACTCTTGTTTGGAAGTTGCTTGTTGACAGTGGAAGGTTTGAAAATTGACTGACTAGATTTTGCTTGCTTTGTTTTATCGTGGGCGGCTATTGCCTGATAAAGGGTTCCAGGCTATGCCTTTTTCCCTCTCTGTTTTGTGGGTCGTGAAGATAAGTTTGTTTTTTTTTTTTTTTTTAATGTGAGAAGGTTAACGTTCTATTATTAGAGAATTTACTATCATTTTCTGGTTTTCGTGCTATTTGTTGAAGATGCGGGAATTTAGATATTGAAGTTTTGTGTAGTAATATTTTTGTTGATAGTTTGGCTTCTTGAAGTAACGAGTGTATACCGGTGGACGTTCTGAGGTTTTCATTTGACGTTAAAAAATGGGCTCCGGTGATGGTTCTTAAACATATATTTTGTACAGCTTCAATTTTGTTCCAGCTGATTTTGCTCAGAAACGGTCCCCATGCTGCTGCTCCGTAGGTAAGGATTGTTTTTATGTTTATCTTCATTATGGTTATTCTACTAGGTATTGGTATTTTGCTGTTCCGGTTAAGTATTGGGTATAGAGCTGCACGTACCCTTTTTGATTTTTTGACGATTTCGAAGGTGTTGTTTTTCAAACTGAGGTTTTTGTCTATGATGACCCCTAGATATTTTGCTTGCTTTGACCAGTTAATGTTTACGTCATGGATCTTGAGTTTCCTTTTTGGGTTGTTGTGTTTGTTCCCGTACATGACTGCCACTGTTTTGGAAACGTTTATTTTCAATCTCCATTTAGTTAGCCAATCGGTTGTGAGTTGGATTTGTTTTTGGATTCTATGGGTAGCGAAGGATGGACTTTTGGCTGTCGAGTAAACCATCATGTCGTCCGCAAAGAGTGCTAATTTGATATGTGGGGCAGTTGGTACGTCATTGATGTAGAGGCTGTAGAGGATTGGAGAGAGGCAGGATCCTTGCGGTACTCTGGCTCGGATCTCCTTTGAGCTTGATGCGTGGCCTTCGACTTTGACTGTGAAGGTTCTGTTGGTCAGGAATGATTGAATTAGTTTTACTAGCATAATGTGAGCTCCGGATATTCTTAGTTTGTGCAGGAGTCCTTCTGTCCATACCCGATCGAATGCTTTTTCCATGTCAAGGAAGATTGCAGCTGTATGTTCTCCGTTATTTTTGCTGATTGCTAGATCGTCCATTAGTGTTATTAATTGTGTTGTTGTGGAGTGGCCAGGTCGGAAAGCATGTTGTTCTTTTCTTGGTTGTATGTGTCTCTTAAGTCTTTGTAGTATTAGTTTCTCAAAAATCTTGGACATGGTGTTGAGTAGAGATATTGGTCTATAGTTCTCTGGTTTTAGATGGTTTTTTCCCGGTTTGGGTATCATCACTTAAACTGCTTTTTTCCATTCTGTTGAGAAGTATGCTTTCCTGATGCATGTTGTGTATATGTTTGCTAGTAGAACAATTCCTAGTTTTGGTAGGTGCTTCAGTGTGTGATTGGATTTCCTGTCTTCTCCTGGGGCTTTTCCAGAGGGTAGTCTTTTTATTAATTCACTCACTTCCATTGGGTTGATGTAATCGTTGGATGTTGTTTTGACGGTTAGGATTTCTCTAATAGATTCCGTTACTTCTCTTATGTCTTCTCCCTTGTTGTTTGTAAATTGAGATTCCATTGTGACGGCGAAGAGCTCTGCCTTCCCCTCTTTTTCGTAGACAGTTGTTCCTTCGGGTGTTTCTAGTGGGTGAACGGGTGGTGATCTGTGTATGAGGGCGCGATTAACTTTCTTCGAACTTTAGTGTGTTTGTAAACTTCTCCCATTATTTTTGTCTATGTTGTTCTAGTAGTTCTTTTACATGTGATGTTTGTTTGTTATATAGAGTCTTGATTTTTGGGTCTCTGCTCTTTTGCCATTCTTTCCTCAATTCTCTTTCGGTTCTGATTTCTAGTTGTATCTCGTCCGATATTCCTCTTTTGGTGTGTAGATGGTCCATCTGGTAGGAGCATTTTTCTAGTTCGGTTTGTATGTCTGTTGTTAGTGGTAGTCGATTTCATGGGTTTCTGTGATTGTGTTATTTTTGATTAGGGCTGTCATGTTTTCTTTGAACCTTTTCCAGTTAGTTCTTCTTTTTGATCTGGGTGGTCCTCTAGATGTAGGTCCTTCGTTGATGTATAGCGTTTGAGGGTTATGGTCAGATGTTAAGTCATTGTGATTGATCTGGTAGTATTTCTGTGGTGATTGGTGATTGCTATGTCTAGGACGTCTGGCTGATGCTTGGTGGTGTATGGGTGTTGAGGAAGCTACCACTGAGTATTTGATGTGTTTTTATTGGTGTGTGTTGAGTGTTTGTCCAGCCATGTTGGTTTGTTTGCTGAGGATATAAGAGCTGTATTGTTTCCAATTTTGATTTGGATTGTTGTGTTTTCTAGCTTAGTGTTGATTTTGATTTGGTTGTGGATGATTTTTCTGTGCACTAGTATCGCCGTTCCTCCGCTCGCAGGTTTCCCCTTTTGTTGTGGGCGGTCTGTACGATACGTGTGGAAGTGTGATATCTGCAATTTGTGGTTGGAGCTTAATCTGAGTTCTTGGAGTAGTACTACATGGATGTTGTGATATTGTATAAAGTTAGTGAGTCCAGTTTGTTTGTTTGTAAATCCGTTGCAGTTCCAATACATTATTCGTAGGACATCCATCTTGGTTAGTGAACTCACTAATGATACTCATGACCGTTTTTAAGACCATATCCTTTGCTTCCTGGTCTTTGCATGATTGGACTGTGGTTAGGAGTTGTTGTATTATCAGGAGTATTTTGTTAGCTGAAAGCGTAGGTGTCTCCTGGTTTTTGGTTTGGTCTGATTTTGCGATGTCTGCGTATGTTGTTGTTGTTTTGCTGAGTAGTTGTGTAGTTTTGATGTTTCCACTGTTTCGAGTGGGTTTTCCATGGATTTGTTCTTTTTTATCTTGGATGATTTTGTTGTAATATGGACAGCCTCTATAATTGGCGGTGTGTTCACCACCACAATTGCAGCATTTTGCTTTTTCCTCCTTCGGCTTGGTGCAGTCTCTGGTCGTGTGGTCTCCACCACACTTAACGCACCGTGGTGAGTGGCCGCAGTTTGACGATGAGTGTCCAAAAGCGTTGGCAGGCAAAGCATTGTGCTGGACCAGTGGTTTTATAAGCTTCGATTTTTATTTTTACGTAAAATAGGTCTTGAAGTTGGAAGATCTCTTTGGCCTTTTGTGGGTTTTGGAGTGAGATCAAAAACACTGGTTTCTTTTTCCCATCCTTGGTGAATTGTTTCACCAAATTTGGCTCAAATCCTAGGTTTTGGATTTCCTCCTTGACTTCTTCTTCTGGTATTTCACTCGGGATTCCTTTGATGATTACTCTTAATGATTTTTGATTTGACATGGCGAAGGTGTGGAAGGAAGCTATTTCTTTGTTCATGGTGAGAAATTGTTGTGTCAACCTGTTGGAGTTTTCATCAGGGCAGGATATTTGGACTTGTCCTTTGATTGCGGTGATTTTTGCAGTCACGTCATGTAAGCCAGGAATTGAAAATAACTTTTTGGCTAGTGTTCTCCATGGATTGGCTGGGTTTGTTTGGATCATGATTGGTGGCATTCTTATTGGTCGTTGAGCGATGGTCTCAGAGTCACCGGTATCTGAAGTTGATTCCGAAATGAAGGAGTCACCTGATATCGATTCACTGGATGGAGTCGGTGATTTTGGATCTGTTCTCTGTGTTGTATTTCTCTTCAGTTTGTCGGGTTTGGTTGCTGTAGTGGGAGATTCTCCACTGGTTTCGCCTTTGCATTTTCTTGCCATGTTTGTTGAGTCGAAAAAAACGGACGCGGAACCCGGCGGTGTGACCCGTGTTGGGTTATCGTTGGGTGGTTGGTACGGTGTAAATAATTTTATTTTACTTACAGTGTGAGTTGTGTCTGTAATGTAATACGGCACGGCGGACGTGGTATTTTGATTCACTACTATTGATGTTGATTTGTACTGACTAGATTGTCGAATGTGTCCGGTATTTATACCCTTTTCGACAATCTAGTCTGTTGCTGATTGGTCCGCTTGTTTCTTTTTTGACGGACGAAAGTCACGCCGTTGTGTTATTATTTCCCTTTATCGGGTGCGGTTTTCATCAGTCAATTCGTTGTTTGTTGGACTTGAAAAAGACCTTTTTAATCGTTTATGTTAGCTTTACTCCGTTACACATTTTTCACGACAATACGGGTAAACATTGTGTAAAAATTCACAAAGTGTTTCGTGAATTAAGTGAAAAAAATAAAAATAAAACTATAATTAAAAAGTCGTGTAATTATTGCAATCGGACAACTACCAAAAATGCAACTCGGCAACTTAACCACATTTTAAATTGTTTTAAATGCCCAAAAACCATCAAAGATACATTTAAATCTGATACCTATTACGAACATGGCTTAATCAAGAAAGTACAAAAAGTTTTAATGAAAATTGTATTTTTTTTCTTCTGTATTATGAGTATTATAATTTATGTTATTTTATTTTAAATAATTTAAAGATAGTCAAATTGAAGATTATAAATTCATCAATCAATTTTCAATCTCAGTTATCTATATCTACTTGTGTCTAAATATTTTTTAACTGAATGTGAAATTTAAAGAAACTGTGTTGTAAAAAACCAACTAGTATATTTCGGAATGCAATTTACAAAGTTTATTAAAACAAATTCCCATTAGGAAATTAATATTTCTTAAAACACAAAAAAAAAAAAATGATAATAGTAATTGTTTAAAAAAAGATTGTTTAAACTTAAAGCTTATAATGCAAATTGGATTACTTCTTTGAAATTGCTCTTTCTGAAATACACTATTATTTAATAATTTTAATAATATTCTTTATATTTTCTTAACTGATCTAAAAACTGTATTGGTACATTTAATGTAATTGGCATGTGCAAGTATTTACCCAAGTATATATTTTTTACTTTTGTAATTTTTTTAAAACTTTTATTTAAACAAGAATAATGCTTATTTCAAGTGATAATAGCATAGACCTATTATCTCATGGACGGTGCATAGAGAGAGATACACAATTTATCATTGAGGGCCAGTTGTACCGTTGCGTGATTAAGTGCCAGTTGTACCGTCTTCGGTTAAACAGTGATTAAGATTTAATCTATGATTAGTGATGTTGGGTCGTTGTACAGTGCCAATTAACCTTCTAATCGTCGATTAAAGGTCTGTTAAGTTAACCAGCCATCATAGACAAGTATACTAATAGATAGGCATCTGCCGTGTTATTTTTCGGAACATTGAAAAAAGCGCTCCCGGTGACCGATGTAAAGAACTACGCTGGTGGCGGCTTCCTCAGTCCAAAAATTATTCCCGCCATTTTTTAAATAATTATTTATTGAGATCCTTTTTTTCCTCAATTTATAACCCATTATTTTCTGCATATTACTTCAAAATAAATATTCATATCTTATAAAAATATGAATAAGATAATATTTTCTAATCAAATGAAAACACGTATTATTAACTAAATGGAAAAAAATAACAAAAATTAATAATATAAATTTAAGTTTTTTATTTATTATAAGCATATTTTGACAATATTGAACATAATATTATATACATAAATAAAACATAAATTCAGCAAAACATATACATTTTAAAACAATAAGAACAATACTAAGAACATACATCATTACAGTTTACAACCCTGTTTACAATGAAGGAACTAAAACAATGAATACATAATATTATATAAAACAAAGTAGACATTTAAATTAAAGGAACATTTGTTGTTTCATCTTCAGTCGTTTTTTATATACAATTAAATATTTTATTAAATTATACTGTACAATTGTTTTAACACATATGTAACACAATTATTTATTTTCATTTTCTATATTTCATTTTTTTAGAAAATGTTTTATACCTCGAAAAAGCATTTATTTTAATTGCATCATTTTCATTTTTCGATGGATTAATGGTCCCAGCAAGCAAACGGTTTATTTGGGTACACCAATTATGTATCATAAGTTTAACAGTGAAATCGGTTAACTTCTTTCCAAATAATAATTGGTGATCTGGACACTCGATTACATTTACATTAAAATGTTGATTAATTGCGTTTGTTAAATCTGCTTTCAAACTTTGATGATGGCATATTGAAGGCAATGTTTTAGCAATTAAATCAATGATCCCTTGAACTAATTTACAGAACATTGTGTTTGGATATTTTAAATTTAATTTACCACCAAGACAGTAGTCTCTACTTAATGTAAGTTGATTATCAGAATTTATTGATTTAGTACAAATTTGAGACAAACATAAAGGGCAATTTTTAAGATAAGTTACATTGAGTTTCTTTATAATGTAGCCAGCAATATAACTTTTAACTTGGTTTTCCAATTGAATTGATTCAATATTAGAATTATATTTTACCTTCAATGGTCCATCAGAGACTTGGTTTTCTACATTATTTTCTACATCATATTCATTAGATTGGTTGTCAGTAAATGTTTTAAATAATGTATGATACTGTGCTAAAGAACTAGTCCCCAAATCTTCTTCACAGTTACTTCTCGGTGAATGATTAGACATTAGGTTATTTAATAATAACGTTTTGTATGATGAAGCAAACATCATACAGTTAGGGTTATTATTCCTATAACCTAGAGCACGCAAAGCTCCAAACATATTTTCCAACGAATCTTGGTTGAAATTTCGCAACAGAAGAGAACGAACACCACACTTTTGCATAATGTAATAAATCGTCTGAAATCCTGTTGAATTCAAATAGGTTAGTGACAATCTGACGTCTCATTTATATTCTAATGGATTCAATAATCTATTCTTAATTATGTATTATAATATTATTATACAAGAATAATATTTTATATTATAATATATAATTTTAAAATTTAATAAATTGTTACCTTTAATGGTTTTAACCCAGTTCTTTAGGGTGGGTGGTTGTGGTTTTGAACGTTCTTTGGATACAGGATTTACAAAATACATGGTATCAAATACTTTTAAGGATTCTCTCCAAAGCTGATGATGAGGAGAATTTGGTTTTACAGCTGTACGAAATATTTTACCATCCACCACCTTATCATAGCTGCCATTTACAGAGTCAAATAGTTTATCGAAGAATAAACATAATGTAGCTGTATCTTCAGCTTTTTGATTCATTATATTCTTAGCTGAAATTAAATTTAAATAATAAATTAATATATGATCACACACATTCAATTAGTAATTAAAATATTATTATCACTTACATGATAAAAAAGACAAAATTGATGAAACTCGCTGACTAAAAACTTGAGAGGCATTCTTGACTTTCATCTTTTTTATTTCACCAGGAATGACGTGTTCTCTTGTTAAACGTGGTAACATTTTGACATCTTGAGCGACACTATCCATTTCATATAAATCAATGATGTCCTTCCAACATGCTTCTTTTTCAACACCATTTACAGTAAATCTTAGATTTTTATTCAAAAGGTTGTTACGAATACCTTTTAAGAGATGCGGTGAATCATACAAGTGAACGACCTTAATTCGTTCTACACCACAATCAATTTCATAAAATGTGTCATCGTAATCTTTATTTTGGCGCAAGTATAATCCTTTTGTGTCATTGATTAATATATTAATAGCAGCTGTGTTTGTAGTACCTTGATCACATATAGTACCAATAACTTTAAGGCCACTAGTATGTACTGCTTTTAGGACATTTTTAATTTGATTTACCAAGTCATATCGCTTTGTTGTGCTTTCACAGAAAGTATATGAAATAGGCTGTTTGAATTTTTTCGTAATACCTTTTATCATAAATACTAAACTATGATCAGCGAAACGTTGGGTGCGGCCTAATCCATTGTCCTCAAATCCAACAATGTAGCCAACGTTGTCATCATAATGTAACTGTGGTTCTAGGCTCACTTCGTCGAATAGCACTACACAATATTTTTCCTTTTCTTTCAAAGTCTTTACATTCTCTGTCAAAACTTTTAAAAAAGTTTTGTTTAATCCAGTGCTTATGGGAATTTGAGATAGCAATGTTGATAAAGTTTTACGTGCCGGTAATACAAATAGTTTGGAAAGCAATCGGTAGGACTTAGTACTTTGCTTGTAAAGTGACAAACAAAGTAGCTTCTCTTGAAGAGTGAATCTACGACCTTTGGGAGTGTTCTTTGTTTCACGAAATTGAAGCTTGGTGAATATAGCTGCTGCGGGTGTCATACGTTCAATGATTTTAGAATTCAAATACTGATCAGAAAATTTTTCAGCTGCTCTAAGACGATCCTTGAATTTTTTGCATTTTTTCTTTTCAGTCCGAATTAGTTTTTGCAACATAATGCCATTGCCATAAAGAGATTTACATTTTGGTGTTAACATTTTGGAATGACGAATACCAATTTTATGCAACATACCTGAATTAAACAATGTAAAATTAAATAAGCCACTTAAATAATATTTTCAATAAAATAGGAAAACAATAATATTGTATATACAGCAAAAGAAGCTTATACTATACATTTTACCATTTATTTATTGTATAATTAATATATATATTATATATTAATAATATAAATTATTAATATATATATACATATATTATTAAAAACAAAAGAATTAGTGATAAAGTGTATATCAGTTATATAAATTAAAAGCAAATAATAACCATTATTTTGAGATTTTTTCTTTAAATTTGATTTTCTAATTACATCATCGCCATGCTCAAGCATACTACTGGTAAAAGCTATAATCAAAATACAATTTAAGCTTTTACAATTTACTAATAGTTAGTTTTAATGTAGCGGCATATAATTCATCAAAAGAGCATTTTAATGTTAATACAACATTACTTACGCAACACGTCATTTTTCTCAACGCTGTCCAATAATTTAAAACCACTTAATCCAAAATATGTTTGATGTTCATTACTAATACTTGTAGATGTACAAGGTGAATCATTCAAAACTATATTAGTATAAAAAATAAATAAAATAAATTTTCAACGTCTAATTAATGTTACCTATTAATGTCTTAATAAAATTAGTGTTTTTTATTTACCAATAGATTTAACAGAGCAAGTCTCAGAAGTATCTTCAATATTTCGATTTTCATTTGTTTCAGTGGTAGAAATGTCATTAAAAACCACTAGAAAAGTAAAATAAAATTACAACATCTAATGATTTATTATTATTGAATACCTAATAATTATTACTTAGGTTTAATGAAGGAACCGCATTAATGTTTAAAACTTTTGTACCAGGACTGTAACAATTACTATTGAAATGGATGGAACATATTCTTTTTTTATAATGAATATCATTTGCTGACAATTCATTAAATTGATCAGATCCTATCAATTGCACCCACTTTTGTAGGAGGTCAAAATGTTTCCTTGGATTAGGGAACCTGTGTGAAATACCACCTAAAACCAATTAATACTGTTAATATTAATCTCAGATTTTTAATGGCTTGAGATAACAATAAAACAAAATCATACCTTTGTTGGTGCATCCTTTCACACAGCATTTGTAGGCAGCTCTTCCCATATTAAAAAATTGAAAAGCGATTACAAGATTTAGAAAAGTTATACAATATCTTTATTGTATGACAAAAAAAGTGAAATTGTCCACGAACTTTGATTATAATGGACTTGTCAGTTGTTATCTATGACTGTAAATTGTAATGTAATGATAAAATGATAAGTTATACCATAATAATATAATATACCATAATGAGTATACCATAGTGATACCAATCGACACCAGCGCTACCCGTGACCGATGCGTGTAAACTCAGTGGCCTAATCATATACATTCAAGTGAACACCCCCTGCCAGCCATTCGACAGCGGTTAAACATTGATTAGTTAATTTTTGATGAGAGGGGGAATATAATTCGTTATCATTTATCGTAGTTTTATCAGCTAAAACAAAATGTTCCGAATGTTCCGATTCTGATCGTATTTGGATTTCAAGTTTCAACCGTTTTATGTTTGTCAAATAGTGTTTGATTTCGATTTAAATGCGCATTGTGTTAAACTGAATACTAGTTTTTATGATGATGTATAACAACAGTTCTTCTGAAGATACTTCAGATTTTGAAGATGAAGATTTTGATCAATTGATTGTAATGATCGCATTTCCTAGAAAACCGAGAATCTTCAGACCTCGAAAAGATCATTTTACTTATTGGAGAGATGATAAATTCTTATTAATATTAATTAAAAGCAAACAATTGCCGAAAAGGTAAAAGTACAATTGCAACAGATACTCCAGAGAAAAATTCGACTGAAGAAAATAATATAAATAAAATTAAACCTATCCCAAAAAAAAAAAAAAAAAAAATTAAAAAAAATCTATTTCCAAATGAAAAAAAACAAAAGCCGTCGTCGTCAGATGAAGAAGATATCTGTGGAAAAATTACACCGACTGTAGTTACATCTGAAGATGAAATTGATTATGAAGACCTCACTACCTACGATGAGCTTGCGAAGGAACCAAAAGAAGGGGATTATGTTTTATTTCAGTTTAAAACAATTAAAGAGGGCACTGTTTACTATGTGGGAAAAATAATAAAAGAAATAGATGAAGAGACTGATGTAGAAATATCATTTTTAAGAAGATATAAAAAATCATTTGCAAAGTTTCATATGCCTGATGTTCCTGACTTAGCATCTGTTTCTGTTAAGGATGTTTTACAAATTCTTCCTAAACCAAAGGTTGTGGGTCATACTAAAAGACAGCAATCATACTTAATGTTTGAAGTTGATCTCAGTAATTTAAATTTAAAATAATTAGTAATTTTACATAAAATATAATGTCTACTTTAAATACAGTTTATTGTATAGTGAATTAAAATTATGCAAAATTTGTTTAAGACAACATTATAATAAAAAATGCAATATACGTCCCTGTCCTAAATGTAATAAATCGCACAACTCATTGTTACATCTCACTTTCAAATCAAACTCAAATCACATAGAAACTATTAACGACACCGCAGAAATAAATAATATCGATAACAAAGATAATGACGAACCGATTACAACAATTAGTGCGCATACGTCCCAAATAAATCATGGTCAAATTTTGTTATCGACGGCTGTAGTACGTGTTACCAATAAAGCGGGTGTTAATATTTTATGTCGAGCATTCATAGACTCAGAATCGGAAAATCATTTTATACGTGAAGAAATTGCCCAAACTTTAGGCATAAAGCGAACACCTATTAATTGCTCAGTAATTGGTATAGAGGGATCTAAATACTTAGCCACGTCGTCTATAATTATACAGTTAAAATCACGCGTGTCAGATTATCAAACAGATGTTGAATGTATTGTCCTATCAAAACTCACAAAGAATGTTCCAGTGACACCAATTAATCCATCATTGTTAATTATTCCAGATATTGAATTAGCCGATCCATCATTTCTAATACCACAAAGAATTGATATTATCGATGGTCCTATATATCAGAAATCTAAATTAGGATGGGTAGTATCGGGACAAGTGAACAAAAATATACCAAACAAAAATTGTGTTTCATTATTTTCATCAAGTATTCAAATAAATAAAGAAATTGAAGAACAAATTGCAAAATTCTGGCGTCTCGAAGAATGTTACACGCAAGAGATTTATACACTTGAAGAAAAGGCGTGTCGTAAATATTTTGAAAACACGACAACTCGAGGTTCTAATGGAAGATTTATTGTACAATTACCATTAAAAGACTCCTTTGTTAATTTAAATGACTCATATATTATAGCATCACGGCGATTATTTGCTTTAGAAAGGCGACTAAGTTCAAATCCTCAACTTAAATCTGATTATATAAAATTTATGCGTGAATACTTAGATTTAGGACATATGGAAGTAGTTGAAATATCGATATTAATAAAGGTCAAAATTATTTTTTACCACACCACACTGTAATGATGAGCGAAACGTGACACGAAATTGTCACATCACACCATCATATTCAATAAGTACTTTAGACCTATTAATCAGAATTAATATATATATATATATATATATATATATATATATATATATATATATATATATATATATTATACCATAGTATAACACGCCAATATGTAAATGAAAACGCAGTTTGTTGCACATTCATCCCTCTAATCTAAGAAATTCATACTATTGTCAAAATATATTACACAAGAAGTCATAATAATAAACGAAAGAGGGACTTTTGCACAACAACAATTCCAATAGCTTAAATACGAGCTAAAAATGAATAAAAAAGTCAGTCGATGTCTTCTCGCCCACACCGCTAAGTGCTACTTATTCTAAAGCCACGTCGAACGATCTTAACCGCTTAAAATCAAATAGCATTTAGTAGTAGCTTGTGGATATTCGGCTCAGACAAGTTTCTCAAGAATATTAAAAAAGGCAAAATTCGTCTGTTACAATTACATAAAAGTGTTGTGTTAAATTAAATTAAGACAAATTAAATCCTAAATCCACATTCAAACGACCGGCTCTGAAGGATTTCATCAGGACGACTAGAAGTGGAGGAATGGGACTGGAACTGCAGCCAGGTATTTAAAATAAATCATATAATTATTCAAAAAGCCATTTTTGAATGAAAAGGATTTAAAAAGGAATAGAGATAATAAAAGAAAAAGGATAAAAAAGAGAAAAGGTAAAAATAGAGAAAATAAAGATATATATTCCATAATATATAGAGAAATATATAGAAATATATATATATATATTCAGGGGCGTGCTCAATGGGGGGGGGGGTTTCTCCCCCCCCCTGGTACTTGATAAATATATAATATGTATATGTATTAACGATTTACATTTAGGTAATTGTAATTATAGTATTTTTCAATTTTAGAGTTTTTTTTTTGACAATTGATAAGGTATCATTTTCTCCTTATCAGTCATAATAATAATAATTTAGGTATCATTGTGCATTATTTTGTTACCAATTTATCATGTTACCGCAACCAATGTTCCTGTTTTCTATGTTACATATACATTTTATATTTCATGCCTTGTTTTTGTATAATATTTTATTAATAACTCGGAGCCGTTGTGTACCCGCTCAAGTCGCCGACTTCGTGCCCTCACCTTTTTCTTATCGCCCGTCGTCTCGACAACATCTCACGTATCACGAAATAACCTACACACGTGTTTTGTACCAACTATTTTACTTTTTTACTCGAACTCATGGTTTACAAAATTATAAAGTAACGGTGCTATAAAAATTATAAAGTCGGCGCGGAATATTTACCCGACTACCAAAGTATTATAATTATTAAAATATTATTATCTGTGTTCATATTTTGATTTTGTTTAATTTAAAATTTAAATGTCACATAATAAAATAACAAACTTTTTTAAAACTACACCCACGAATGTCAGTGCTACTGCGAGTATTGCGTCCGATACACTTAAACGGAAACACGAATGGGAAACGGAAGATAGTCAAATTATCGATAACCAGGTAAGGTAATAATTTTGAGATTTTTGACTTAAAACTGGTAGGTATATGCCATAATAAAGTCTTAATTCTTTGGCCTTTGCACGCTATTAAATTACATTATTCTTTGGTATGGAGTATAATATGTGCATATATATATATATAATAAAGTGTATGGCTGTCTAACATGTTTACATGTAGTTAATTATAATAATTTAATATCTATCAATATTCATTATTATGAATTACGATTAACATAACTATAAACATTGATTATAAATCATACTAGTATGCTTAATATTTGGCATTATTTTTCTTTTACTTTTGCGTTGTTTTATTTTATTTAAGTTGGAAAATGTTGTACATCCTAATCAAAAAAATGATATTGGCCTGTATCTTAATCACTGCTTAACTGATCATGAAAAAAACATAGTAAGTATTCTGCTAAATGCTATTTCCTAGCATGCACTGCATCAACAATTATATTTTTAGGTATTCACAAATTTATGGTTACCTCCAGCAAATTACTTGTTTTCCATTGCTTAATAATAATGCCAAGAGAAATATCAAATTTCAGCAACGTTGGCTAGATAAATTTAATTGGTTGTCTTATTCTGAAAAACTGGAAGGTGCTTTTTGCAAATACTGCGTAGTTTTTGCTAAATCTGGTGGTAAAGGGTCTCGAGCTTTAGGAGTCTTGTGACACATGCTTTTCAAAATTGGAAAAAAGCTTTAGAAGTAAATAAATTTATTAATAAATACAAGAAAATTGTATTATTCTCAACTTCTTGACATATTATATTATGATTTATTTCTAATATATTTATTGAAATTATATACAATAATCAATAGGTATTTGAAAAACACTCAAAACATGAATATCATACCTTGTCTTTATTAAAAAGTGAACACTTCTTAAAATCATTTTAAAGTGGCCAACCAAACATTATTGATATTTTGGACACGGAAAGGTAAGCAAAATTGGTTTTTATACTTCTTATTATAACTTGAGACAATTTTTTGATGGCTGAATTTGGTTTTATAATTTTCCATTTAGAATGAAACAAAAAAAAGAAAATAGATTAAACTTTCTTCCAATTATTGCATGTGTCATGCTTTGTGGAAGGCAAGAACTTGCTTTACGTGGACATAAAGATGCTGGTCCAATTTGCTTTAAAAGTGATATTAAAATTAAAAATATTAATTACAATTTAGTATTTCCATTATTTTATAGCTGAATCTGAACCTTATATTAATGAAGATAATTTCCGTGCCATTTTGAAGTATAAGGCTAAAGATCTGAATCATTTAAAACATTTTTTGGAATCTGATGGCCGATATAAGTACACGAGTGCAAAAATCCAAAATGAAATTATTTCATCTGCTGGAGATATTTTATTAGAGAAAATTGTCAAAGAGGTCAATTCTGTCAAATGCTTTTCAATTTTAGCAGATGAAACGACTGACATTTCAGTCAATGAACAATTAGCGTTGTGTGTTAGATATGTAGTTGGTTCTGATGAAAATTTATTTGTTTGTGAACGCTTTTTAAAATATATAGAAATTCATAGTCTGACAGGAAAAGACATTGCATCAACTATTGTGAATGGTAATTAACGAATATTGTATTTATTATAAATAAATTAGATTTTTATTAATTATTTGTTGTTATACAGAGCTAAATTCATGTTGAATAGATTGCAGTAACATGTATGGACAAGGTTATGATGGTGCTTCTAATATGGGCATTTTAATGGTACTCAAAAAATTGTGAGGGAAACATGTCCTAAGGCCTTATATGTTCATTGCGCAGCCCACTTGTTGAATTTGGCTGTATCTATAAGTTGTGATATTCAAGCAATACGAAATTCTTTGGGTTTGGTTGAAAAAATGTACTGCTTTTTAAATACATCCAAACGCAAAAATGTCTTGTTATGTGTTATTGACGAAAGTAACTTGGATACAAGATCAAAATCTATTAAACATCTTTGTGCAACATGATGGGTGGAAAGATATACGGCAATAAATGATTTTGTAGAATTATTTCCTTATGTGATTCAAACATAAGAGAAAATATGCGAGTGGAATGACACAACTTCGACTGATGCCAACATTTTAATGAAAGCAATGGACTGAGAATTTTTAATTTCACTCCAAATTATTAAAGTAAATATTATATTTTATTGCCATGCATTTGAACAAAATATTAAAAATAATTTTTAGCCATAATGAACATTATTTTTGTTTCATTAGCTTTTATTTTCATATGGTTTACCATTATGTAAACTTTTGCAAAAAGTCAATCTTGACTTAAAAGAAGCAGTAGATCTTGCTGAAGTTACTGTTGCTACTATTCAACGTTTATGTGGAAATATAACTGAAGTGTTTAAACTATTGTTTAAAGAAGCTGAGGTAAAGATAATCAAATATAATATTATATAATATATTTTTTAATTTAATTAATGAAAATAATATTACTATAGAAAATGGCTAATATATTAGATATTACCATATCGATCAAACGTTTGAGTAAAAAATGCACAAAACGAGCTAACCCTAGTATTGATGACCCTGAAGAATATTATAGAGTTACAATAGCTATACCATTCATTGATTCATTTATACAACAGTTAAATGAGCGCTTTTTATGTCACAAAAATGTACTTAAAGGTTAGTACCTAACTAAATTTATTTTTAATTGAATTATACTAATTTTGGAAAATTGGCTCTAGGATTTCAATGTTTTACATTTTAATACATAATGTTTTTTTATAAATATTCATTGATTAAAATATTATATTAAAAAAAGTTGAACCCCCCCCATTCAAAATTCCTGAGCACGCCCCTGTATATATTCCATAATATATAGAAAGATATATGTTCCATAATATATAGAGAAATATATGTATTCCATAATACATAGAATTAGATAATTAAGTAACATAATTTCCCTTCCGTGAGGAAGAAGGTAGTGACCAAATAATAGGATCTTTAGACAGGGATTCAAGTAGAGAGGTTTTGACGATAGTCGACAATTGTCATTTCAAAATCTAACGTTTTCCCATCTAAATAAAAAGGACTAATTAACCAGCTTATTTTTGGTTCATTACAAAGTGGCGCCCAACTTGAATGGCTCATAACACCATACACATAAAACACACATAAACACTAACATCATACAAAATTTATAGAAAATGTAAATATAAAAATTTTTAAACAAAGGGCGATGAGTGCACAAAAATAAAAATACAAAAAATAAGAGAACGTAGGGAAAATAATTTGAGAAAATAAAAATTATATACTACCTTACATAAGGTAAAGAAATTAAAAAATAAAACAAAAACCCAACACAGGGAAAGAAAATAATAACTAGAAAATAAAAGAAACAAACAAATATTTTATAATAAAAAAAAAAAAAGAAACAAACAAATGTTTTATAATAAAAAAAAAAAAAAGAAAAATCATAAAACAAGAATAAATTTCTTAAATAACTAATTATAAAAATATCTGATCATAAGGGCTTGATCATTGTTCAATATTTATGTTTTCATCGATCGCCGCATAATAGGATTTATGCTATGGGCTTTTGATCGCTGGTAAACTCATTAAATATTTGTTCGGTCGCCGATCAACAAACTTATTATAAATAGCCATACATAACTTAAATCTTACAAGCGAGTGTAAAAGACTACGCAAAGATAATAATACAAAAATTAAATATACCATCAATAAATAATTAAACATAATATAAAAACAGAAAACAAATAAATACTCTGCTATAACGACTTATACAAAAGGAAACAGAATAAAACATTTTCTTATTCATATCATTACTTTAAAACAAATGACAAACGTAAACACCATAAACTATAATAATTCATTAACAACCGACGTAATATTCACTTCACTAGCTGATACCATTTCTAGTTTAAACGTAGAACAATTAAAAGAAGGACTAAATAAAAGAGGTCTAATAGACATAGGCACAGAATCCGAATTAAAAACTAGACTCTTACAATACCTTAAAGCGCGATTCACATTGGTACGACACACGACACGACACGACACGACACGACACGACACAGCACGGCAAGACACGACAAAATGTGTCCAATACACATAGAACCGACATCGGCAAGACGACAACGACAGTTTGCTAGTATGCACAGTACGACGAGCACGTTAGTATAATCGGATTGGTGTTATTAAAATGTTTCGAAATTTATCTTATAAAGATTTGGCCATAATGGCACTATTGCTCGATGAAGAAAAAATAGCGACCATGTTGCGAGTAAAAAACGTTCTATTTGGGTTCATGACATCTTAAAGAAAAGGAAAATTGATGGAGAATATGTGACTTTGTGTAAAATGTTGGAGGATCATGAAGAAAAGATTTTAAATATTTTCGAATGACCAGGTTCCAGTTTAATGTTCTTTTTTTAAAAATAGAAAATAATATAACAAAACAAAATACTTATTTTCGAGAAGCAATACCTCCTAAAGAAAAATTAGCTGTTTGCCTGAGGTATATAATATTTGATATTTTAATAATATATTAATTCGCAACAAAATATACTAGCATATTTCATTTTACGTGTTTTTTAGGTTCTTGGGAACTGGTGACTCATACCAAACGATTGCATTTAGCTTTAGACTGGGGCATTTAACAGTACAATCAATTCTACTTGAAGTATGCAGTGCAATTATTTTTACGTTGAAAGACGAATATATTCCAATTCCTGGAGAAGAAGATTGGAAGCGAATCGCCAAAGAATTTTGGGAAATTTGGAACTTCCCAAATTGTATAGGCGCGTTAGATGGTAAGCATGTCGTAATCGAGGCTCCTCCGAATAGTGGATCACTCTACTTCAATTATAAAAAAACCTTTTCCATAGTATTGCTTGCCCTTGTCGATGCACAATATAAATTTGTAGCGGTCGATATAGGAGCATACGGCAAAAATAGCGATGGTGGAATCCTCTCAAATTCAAATTTAGGTAAAGCTTTAGAAAAGAATAAATTAAATATTCCAAATGAACAATATCTGCCAAGTACAAATGAAAAATTACCTCTAGTTGTTATAGGAGATGAGGCTTTTCCCCTCAACAAATATTTATTGAGACCTTATCCAGGACCTCAAGTACGTGAAGATCAGAATAAAAAAAAATTTAATGATCGTCTGTCAAGAGCACGAAAGGTTGTCGAGGATGCTTTTGGTCAACTAACGGCGAAGTTCAGAATCTATTGTAGAAGACTTAATGCACTACCCAAAAATGCCGATACCATTGTAATGACAACATGTATACTCCACAATTATATTAAAGCAGATGCCACCGACGTTCATAGCAGAGAAGTTTCATCAAGTTCATCTTTACCTGCAGGACTTATAACATCTTTAAATGGTCAAGGAGGTAGCGCCCAACCAGAAGCGTTCGAAAATCGGGACAAATTTAAAAAAATTTTTTGTTCACCAGCAGGAAAACTTCCATGGGAATATATAATATTTGTATAGCTATGTATTTATATCATTATTAAATTTTATTATATTCGTTTTTCAAAAATGATGATTTGCCTGTAATTGGACGCACTTATATTACAATAAAGCAGTATCTATTAATAATTTAGTTATATATTAATGAATGTTACAAAAACTATAAAATATAATAAATACTTAAAAGATAAAACAAAACGTCTTGTTCCTCAAACATAAAATGATACCTTTATATAAAAATTGAAACATTATTTTTTACAACATTTTTTTTGTACATCTGTTATAAAATATATTTAGAAAAAGAAATTGTTTTTAATGGATCCTTTTGAAAAAAAAAATATTCTTTTAAAGAAAAACAAACTTTTACAAGCACGTCATAAACTAAACATACTTACAAAAAAAAATTGTTCAATTGATTTAGTTTCTATCTGCACCTGCTTGAAAATTTTGGAAAAATGTTGTTGCTGAAGATGTGTTTGATGCCTCTTGGTCATTTTCAGAATGTTGTTGAGGTGTATACCTGTGGTTTGAAGGCTGATGGTAATCTTCTACATGCATCCCAGATTGTAAATTAAAGTTTGAAGTAGATAGTGGAAATGGTTGGAATAGTGGCTGTTGTTGTGTTTGTCGCAAACTGTCTAATTCTATATCGGAAACGATGGAAAAAATTTTTGTTTTTGCTAGATGTTGGTTATATGGAGAAAATTGCTTTACAGTTGAACACATACTCAAAAAAAATTGATCCGTAGCACTAGACTCCTTCTTTTTTTCCGCTAGTAGTTCTTCGTCTTTTTTTTCTAGTATGTATTTCATTAATGTTGAAGATGCAGATTCTGAAGAATTTGATACATTTTTTTTTGGTAATGCTGTTTTTTTGCGAAACTCTTTTGATGTTGATTAACTGATGTGTTTGGACTTGATTGACTATCAAAAATATCAGTATTATCAGTATTATCAATAACAGATTCAGTGTCTTGATGTTGAGGTTGATATTCCTCTTCCGGTCCCTTATCAGGTTCAAATGAGTCTTCATCTTCGTCACTCACTATACCGACATTACTAATTGTTTCTCTTTCTTTTAAATGAGTTTTTAAAAACTGCATTTCATCTTCATACTTCCATTTTTTTATAAATTTAGATTTTTGCCCAGACTTGGTAACTGCATGTTTTAAAGCTCTCCTATATGAATCTCGCAAGTTGGCACATATTTTTTTACACTCTTTTACTGTAAGTTAAATAAAATAGAATTAAAAAAATTTGGGGACTCGCTGTGCTGTTAAGTGCTATGCTATATTTTATATAAATGTCAATAAAATTTTATTCGTGGGCGTTGTAGTTATTTATTTATTTTATATCTAAAAACGTTTGATAGTAAATCGTTATTTTACGCGTGAATTTAAAATTTTTTTTCAATTATTGTAAACAAACTTATGGACAACCTTGTGTTAAATTTTCAAACCTTAGGTGTAAATACTTGAAATTCTATAAATTTTAAACTACAAAATAACTTTATTATATAACATTTTCACAATTGTATCATATTTTGTAAAACTTTCTACGCTTATAAAGAAAATTATGACCTACGATTTTTAATTTTTTTTTTAATGGCAATTAGTTCAACTTATGAACTTATGAGAATCCTTATATTACATTTTTAAAATTTTATAGCCAGCCAAATTTTTGTATAGAAATTAAAAAAAAAAACTAAAAAAAGGTGCTTTAAACGCTCATAAAAATTTAATTTAACTTTCTTATAGACATTTGTTTTTGATAAACGTAGATAATCTTATAAGGAATCTTGCATTACATTTTGAAATCTTAGATTTAAAAAGAAAAATTTTTACGAATTCTTAACTCAAATTAATTTGCTAATTTTCGTGATTTTTCCATATTTTGTCAATTTTTGAACTTTAAATGCTTATAAAAAAAACTGTGACTAAGGATTTTTAATATTTTTCACCTGCCTTTGAAACAATATACTAGGAGCCTTCTATTAAATTTTCAAGCTTTTTTACCCATCAAATAAAATTTTATTGATATTTTTAGGAAAAAAACTAAAAAAAATGGAAAATGAAAATGTCCCTAAACAGTTCAAAATATTTTGAAAATGTTATCGTGTATAGAAAAGGCAAATATAAACAACCAGTCAAAATTTCATGTTCCTACAGTCATTTGTTTTAAAGTTACACCAAAACCAAATTCGATTTTGTCAAAAACCGATTTTGCGTAAAAATTCCCGTTTTTCCTTAATTTTTATGTTGTTTTTCCCGGCGCTCGTGAAAACTATTGAGAATTTTTAATTTTGACCTCCCCAATGCACCAACGATATTCACTTTCCAATCGAACAAGATACTGAAGTTGAAAATCTAAGCATTATTTTACTACTTATCGTGTACACAGACACAGAAATAAATAAAAAAACACACATCATTGTAAAATCAATACATTCATCGTTCCACTCAGAATCTAAAATCTAAAATTTAAATTTCCAATAATATGGCTTAAAAACCTCAAAATCTTTCAAAAGTTATACCATGTATATGTGATGTCAATATAAACATTTTTGTCATTGTAAAATCAATACATTCACACCGTTCAGAATCTAAAATTATTTTGTAGTTAAAAATATATATACGTATGTTCAACTTTTATAGCTAAGGATTTAAATTTGGACGAAATTACATAATATAAATCTAGGTAATTATTATGTAGTGTTTATTTATTTATTAGTTTATTACTTACCGGGTTGTTTCAATGTGGATGCAATTTCTCCCCAAACACTCTCTTTATATGCGTGATCACTATACTTTTTCATACTCATATCGTACAAACATGGTCGGTCTCTCACTAGTTCTATTAGCATTTCAGTATTCATTATTAATTAAATATTTTAAAATTAAAACTATCAGAAACACGATTACTGTAATGGACGTCTTTACGTGACAAACCGACACAACAAATGAAAAAAAATGTAATAGTTTTCAAATATGATACGGTGATATTGTGTTTGGGCATGAAACAACTACGTTTGTACACTATTTTGGTTAATAATATCTATTTTTAAATTTAAATAATCAGACAAATAACAAACATGTAAAATCATTCTAAAATTAAGATTTTATAGATATATTATTGTAACGTTCGTTATTTATAATTTACGCCATACTGTGGAAAATATATACCCTAGGCTAGGTTGACAAATCATCTCCGTTTGGAATCATTTTTTGTATACAATGATACCTATCATTGTATTTAAATTAGTGACCACTATTTTTCAATATGGAATTTAATTATTAATAATTAAATAATATTATATTAATATTAATTAAATTATTTTAATAACATACATTTTTTTCATACAATTATCAAAATATTGTTTAAATAACCTTCTGGTATATATGACCTAAATATGACTCCCCTCCCCCGTAAATACGCAACTTCTAGTTACATACTAAACACTTTAAAAAAATACATATTAGAAATTGATTCCGACAGGCACCGACAGACCGACAAAACATTCTTTGCTCGAATGTCTTATCGTGTTAGTGTGGTGTCGTTACGGAGCTTGCCGGATCGGTGTGAATTACCTACCGTATTCAATTATATGGATATAATATTTTGTTGTGCCGTGTCGTGTCGTGTCGTGTCGTGTCGTACCAGTGTGAATCGCGTTTAACGGATAATCAATACCTAGCGACTTTACAGCTTACGAACAGCAAGACTTTTTCCCAATAATTAATACTCCACACACTATAAAAAATATGGAAAATAAAAAACCATTCTTTAAACCAGGCATATTCACAGGAAACATATCCGATAGTGTAAGTTCTTTCTTAAAAAAATATGAAAGGGCAGCTAAAATAAATGGGTGGACAAATGACGAAAAATCCCAATAATTAGTAGCATTTCTCGAAGGACCCGCTATTACATATTATGAAAATCTTGAAAGCAAAAATGAAGGTACCCCAACTTGGCACATACTAGAAAAAGCATTTAGAGAAGAATATGAACCAATAAGTCAAACAGATTTATTACGATCAGTCTTACAAAAAAGAAAACAATTAGATAATGAATTAACAGTAACTTATATAAACGATGCCGAATCATAATGTAGACGAATAGATCCCTTAATGTCCGAAGAAGAAATGGTACGAAACATAACAAAAGGCTTAAAACCCTCAATTGCTAGATATATAGGTGTTCTAGAAAACAACACCATAAACGAACTTAAGGAAAATATAAGAAAATATGACAGAGTAGAGTTCATGATTACAGGAGAAACTATGCAATCCCCAACCGAAATAAACATTGATATAATAAAACAACAAATAAATGCCATAAATATCGAAAAAAACGAACAAATAAATAAATTAATAGAATCAAACAAACAAATGATAAGACAATTACAAGAAAAAAATAATCCACAAAGCTATAGAAATTATAAAGACAATAACACACCTAATGAAAAATATCACAACCCACAAATACGAGAACAAACATATTATACTCCACCACAGCAAAATTATAACACTCCCCAGAATCCCCAACTAAACAATTACAACAATCCAGTGCCGTAGCCAGGATTTTTTTTCGGGGGGGGGGCTTAGAATTTAAATTGAACTCCTTTTAATATAATTTAAAACATTCATATAACGTATAAAACTATAGACACATGTGACTTATTATTACTAAATATAACTTTATTATTTTTGAATTTACAAAGTACAAAATGTATACATACTCATATTTTTTTCATGAAATATTTTAAATACATATATAAAAATCGTATAAAATAGCACATTAAATAATGAAATTTAAGTAGATTAACTATCATAATTTAAAATCTAAACGTCTTTCTTTTTTTGATGCGAACATATTTAAAATAACATCTGTATCAATTTGTATTTCTCTGTGAATATTCATTAGTGCTAAACCATTTAGCCTCGTCTCACCGGTAGAGTTTCTCAAATACGTTTTTATTCTTTTTAAAGAAGAAAAACTTCTTTCAACTGATGCTGTTGATACGGGCAAAATAGAAAGAAGTTTAAGTAAAATAATTATATTTGGGAAAAAATCTTCAGAGCATTCTGATAATGCCTCTAATGCATTTTTTGGCAAGTTTTTTTTTTCATTGGACCATTTTTGTTTCCAAAATTCAAATTCATTTTTCAACAAGTCCATGTGAATGTCATTAAAAGATTTTAAATCTTCTTCATAAAAATCGCCGGTTTTATGTCACTGAATGAAGAATTACCAATTTTACTTGGTAACAAACAAGATAAAGATAAAAAAATATTAGAATTTGTTTTGAATCTTTCGTTAAATGATGCTAAAATATCATCCAAATATGGATAAAATAATGATTGTCTGTAATACGAAATACAGTCATTATTGTGTATTTCATAATTTGCTCGATGTTTTTGAGTGCCGACTACCCTTGGTATGGTTGGTGATGTACCAACTTCTTTTGCAATATCACAAGCATGATGAAATATAGAAGTAAAAGTTTCTTCCGTCCTTATATCTTTTAATTTTTGAATTGTTGATTCTATAGACTCCATTGCAACTGCTAAATCTATATTTTCTGTTTGAAGATATTTGGAAATAAAATAAGTTATTCCAAGGACTTTTTTTTTTATAAAATTAAAATTACACAAAGATTTATGTAATGGAGAAACCGTTTTATCATGTTCTATTGACATAAGTTCTTCTAATGCACTTACTATTTCAATAAAACCTTCAACTAAAATTAAAATTGACTCATGTCGTTCCACCCATCTAGTCTCACAAAATTTTTTTAAGCCAGAAAAGGATTTATGTTCCAATTTTTTCCGTAGTATAGTTGATCTTTTAGCTGATGTACGAAAACATGCACTTACTTCTTGTACAACCCCCAGAGTATTTCTGACTAGCTGGACTTTTGATGCATCATTGAGACATAAGTTTAGACAGTGAGCAACACTGTGGGTGTATAGTGCTTTTGGAAATTGTTTCATTATAAGAGCTTGAACTCCTCTAAATGCAGATCTCATGTTTGCTGCACCATCATACCCTTGCCCTCGAGCATTTTCTAAATTTAGTCCTAAAGATGTCAAGGTACTTATAATTGTGTTTGCTAATTCAGATCCTACAGTACTATGTACAGGAACAAATTGGAGGAAATCTTCTCTTATTATATAAGTCCTATATTTTTCGAAACTAGAACTTTTTTCTAAATATCGTATGCATAATGAAAACTGTTCAATACGGCTTATATCTGTAGTCTCATCTGCTAATATTGTAAAGTATTTTTCTTTACGTATTTTATCACAAATAGAACGCTGCATATATTCAGAAATTACAGAAATAATATCATTTTGAACATCAGCACTTATGTAAGAAGCATTCTTGCCACATGTCTGTATGTGATTTAAAAATAAATTATCACCACTTTGAATTCGATAGCGTAATAAGCTTCTAAAATTACCATCATTTTTTATTGGAGTTTCTAAACTAAGTTCACCAAAATCTTGACCACCTCTAAGAGCTAATCCTTGTCGTCCACATAGCTCTATTGTTTTAATTATTGTTTTTATAACTTCCCTATTTTTTTTAATTTCATTCTCATTTCTTTTATGCATTTGAACAATAACATCATTTTGTTTTTGATCAATTATTTTTGAAAATTCAACAGCTTTTAATTTAGCATACTTGTAATACTCATTGTTCTGGTGTTTATTGAAGTTTTCAATAGCGTTTTTCCAATTACTGAAAGGTTGAGTGACTAAAGATGTCGGTGGAGAATGCATACCTTTTCCAGCATATTCATTTTTAAAGAACAACACACAATACTTACAAAATGCACCTTTTTCGATATTTGAAAATGCTAACCAAGACCATCTTTGGAACCATTAAATATTAAACATTCTTATCTGTTTTCCAAATTGTTTTGCCTCAAATTTGTAAGAGTTGTCAGGTTTCCATATATTCTTTAAAACATCAGCCAACTCTAAATCATTCAGTTGCACTGGTTTATTTTTCTTTATGTGAGTGCCAATATCATATTTATAAGAGTTCATGACTAAAATTGATCCCTAAAAATATAAATTAGCAAAAAATAAACATGCAACATGCAATATTATATTTACAGAAAGCTATATTACTTATAGTGTTTGGAAAGAATGCATTAATTTTAATTTAAAAAAATAATAAATGAAATGTTTTTTTTTATATAATACATTTAAATACAAATTAGCATGTGTTAAAAGCTATATTATTAAAAAGCAAAATTACAAATATAAATGTATATATATATATATATATATATATATTAGGGTGGTTCTTATTTATATGGTCGGAATATTTTCTTTGATTTTTTTAAGTCAGGACCCTATAATATTATTTTATATTAAATAAAAATAATTTAGGTTAAATTTGGTTATGATGACTCAACCCCTTCCCGTGCCTCAAGAGGGTTGAAAATGGCTAAATAGGATAGTTTTACGCTTTTCTGTATTTTACTCTAAAACAGTTACAGTTACGATAAAATTACAAAAGAGCTTTATTAAAGAAAATACAATTTTCTATAAGTAACTATATTACATCATTTTACCAAAATCTACTGTTTTCTCTGAAAATAAAGAAAAACTAAATAATTTAATTGATAGGCAAAAATATCGGATTTACGGTGTTTTAAATATATTTTATGAACAGTTGGAGATACGATCAAATGTTTATTATTATATTAAAAATAATGTGAAATTACCGTCATATAGTTATCGAAAGTAGGTATATAAAACACGGATGGCAATTAAATACAACTCAATAACAGTTATGAATTATACAGATAAGTTATTAAAGGACATTTTATATTTTAGTTGTTTTATTGCGCTTGAACGTTTCGCATTTATATAATTTTATAGTGATTATTTTAAGTTATAATTTATACGTTACTGTTTCAAAATTTATTTAAAAAAATGCCTTGACAACAAATTTATTTAATTGGACCAATGAATAATCAAATAACTGGTTCTAAATTGCCTTCCACGAGGGACTGTTTGTCTGTTTTGTTTTATAATATGCGCTTAGTAAATCTAAATTTACACGATAGTTCAACGCTTGGTTATTGGTGAATGTTCAATTTTTTGGAAGAAAGCTCGAATTCCAACACATGATAATTCAGATTGCACTAAGAAACTAAAAAAATTATATGAAGAATGGAGAAAATTAGATAAAAATATAACACGAACATCAGAATTACAAAAAACTCATGAAAACAAATTTGAAGAACAATTAGACAATTTATTTGATTTATCCCACGCCAATGCCTTAACTTTAATTAAAATAGAAGAACATAAGCAATTTTTATTAAGACAACGAGAGAAAGCCATTTATTGTATTAAAATTGTATTATTCAGTGATCAATTTAAAATTACTACAAGAGAACAAAACTCTCTTGATGAAATTTGTTGTTTCATAGTCAAATGCTATATTCAAGAGTGGATCACCGCACCAAATCTAATTACAGCATCAATGAATGATGTTGTTTTAAAAAAAACTTAAGAACTACAATGGTAAATTAGGAGAAGTCGCTACAAGAAAATGTATTAAACATTTATGGTATTTTATCGAGGAATGTGCCGTGTTTTTTATATTTGACGATCGTGTGAACAATGAAACAAAACAACGTATGGCTAACTACATTTTAGAAGGGAAAGAACTATATAGTAATGACAGCGAGGAAGAAAATGAAGAATTGAAAAAAAAATTAAATTTAAAGTTTGATGACTTAACTCATTTTTTAAATAAAGATCATCCATTTGATTTTTCAACTAATAAATCGTGGAAACTATTTGCATGCTTTCAAATTTCTGATATATTTTTACAAGCAGACCCAAGTACATGGAAGGACACAGAAGAATATAAACGAGCTAAAGAAGTTTTATCGTCATTAAAAATTGTTGACGATGCAGCAGTACGAGGTGTTAAGTTGATGGAGGAATATAATCAAAAATTTTTCAAAAATGAAGAACAGAAACAATTTACTTTACAAGTAAATATAAAAATTCAATCGAATCTTCAATCAAAAATGCCTAAATATTTTATGTATTTTTCAGGTTGTTCAAGAATATCGCAAAATATTGTCCGGGTGCAGTCGTGAAATTAAAAAAAAAAAAATTTTGAATTTTAATTTTAATAATAATTATTAAAATTAAGAATATTATATAAATTACAATTATTGTAATTTATATAATATTCTTATAATTAAAATGAGCAATTTAACTTTAACAAAAAAACTGTTGATTCAATTATATTTTTACTCATAACATTATTTGTAGAAAATTCAATTTTATTTAATTAGTATATCAACATTTTTTTTTCATATTTTCAACCATTCATAAAATATATTTAAAAAACCGTAAATATGATATTTTTGCCTATCAATTAAATTATTTAGTTTTTCTTTATTTTCAGAGAAACCAATAGATTTTGGTAAAATGTTGTAATAAAGTTACTTATAGAAAATTGTATTTTCTTCAATAAAGCTCTTGTGTAATTTTTTCATAACTTTAACAGTTTTAGAGTAAAATACAGAAAACCGTAAAACTACCCTATTTAGCCATTTTCAACCCTCTTGAGGCACGGGAAGGGATTGAGTCATCATCACCAAATTTAACGTAAATTATTTTTATATGATATCAAACAAAATGAGGGAGTCCTAGCATCAAATTTTTACAGTTGAAATTTTAGGACCACCCTAATATATATATATATATATATATATATATATATATAACTTATAATATTATGTATAAAATATATATGAACATCTTTCATGTTCATTTAGGCAAGTTATAAGCAATTAAAAACTATTTTTTTCAGAATTTACTAATAAATTCAGTTTTATTGGAGTAATGTGAATGTGAATACAAAATACAATTTTCAAAGAAACATTCCAAACATTGCTAATAGATGAGGTAATGTGCCCCAAAATAATTTTATTCTTTGGATTCAAATAGTTACCAACCCTAAAAAATACTAAAACAACCAATATCATTTTTAAGCACTTTTTATTTGCAGAAGCAAACTAAATAAGAAGCTACTAAGTTGATTACTCAATAAGAAATTTTGAAAGTAGCCATGCATTAAAAAAAAGTTTAAATATGTTACTGCTCAATGTATTTATGTTATTATGCTAGAAATAAATACTTGATTATAATAGAAATAGAAGAAAAATATTTTTACAATACCTCAATTATAACCTAGCTGTTTGTTGGTTTTTATAGATAATTATTCACATCTGTATAATATACTGTCTAACTCAAAAACATAATTTAAATGATAGGTACCTACATACCTAATACTAATATTTTTAATTCATATCAGTTCTGCTTCCATACAATATAAATCTATATTATACTCTTAGTATATTTTGGCTGAAAATATAGATACTGAATATATTAGAACTTAAATTCAAATTTTTAAGTTTACCTGACTATTTTTTTCTAAGGGTAAATTGTTTTCAAAGTCAATTCTAATTTGATCAGAATCATTTATATCATAATTTTTTTCATCAGAGTCCAACTTTAAGTTTAATATTGATGATTTTGATGCTCTAGAATGTGAACTTCCTATTATAATTATTTTAACATTCATGAGTATCAATCAATATATGCATATAATATATATATTATATATATTTAAGTAACTAACCTGTTTACAAATACTAATATTTAAATTGGTTGAATTCGAAGTAAAGTAGGAGTACAATGTTTTGACTTTTTTTTGGAGGGGTTCATTCATACTGACGATTTTAAATTCAAAATTCACAAGTCAGTGATTCAGTGATTCATCGATTTTGCTTTTCGGGTGTATCTTGTGGAATGTACAAAGTAAAACCGAAAAATACAAGCATAACAAGCACTAAAATCTCCACACAAACGCAATTCATAACAACACATGTCACATTCCTCATATAATTATATTATCTCATCATAAACACATACTGGTTGTGTTATCACCGTAGCCACAGAGTAATTTTGGTGGTATGATAATACAAACGTGTACGTGGTCGTGGTAACTCTTATCATGGTTAAAATATTAAAATGTTAATCATATATTTTATTTTGTCAATTTTAAACAATTAATACTCATATAAGTTATAATTTTTTATTACAGAATTGAGAATACTAAATCAATATCTTACCAAATAACATTTTCAAGAATTTTAATTGTTTTTCATGTTACTAAAAAAGGACCTTGACTGAAATTTCGGAGGGGGCTTAAGCCCCTATAGCCCCCCCCCCCTGGCTACGGCACTGCAACAATCCCCACCCATATAATAAAACAAACCAAACAACCTATCAAAACCAAAATCAAAACCAAATTTACAACCCAAACCAAAACAAAAATGCAATACCATTAATACAATCTCCCATAAAGCAATTGAAATGCGAGATTTGCAATCTTAGAAACTATTTAACAGAACAATGTCCCTCTAAAGACAATCCCATAAAATGTCAAACATGCAACAGAATAGGACACACATTACGAAATTGTTTCAGAAACACTCAATACCAAAAAAACTAATTCACAGGTTAAACAGTTGCAATAACAAGAACTGTTCCCCTTCCTTGTTACAAAACACAACACTCAACTCACTAAATGCACCAAAAGCACTATTTATCAATGCGATGTTAAATAACACAAATGTACAAATAACAATCGATACGGGAGCAAATATATGTTGTATTACACACTCCCTTGTACCCAATAATAGTTTAATCGAAAAAGAAACAATGACAATAACAGGACCAAGCAATAAATCATTAATCTTAATAGGTTCTACCTATATAAACATAACCATTAACTCATATAATTTTAAAGTCAAAGTTTTCATAATAAAAAATCTCTCATGTGCACTAATTATAGGCAATGATTTCTTGTCACAAAATAAAGCAAGGATCAACTTCAAAGATAAAACAATCACATTAAACAACACAATAATAGTACAGATGTACAATAATAACAAACACACAAATATAAATAATATAACAGAATCACCAAACAATTTGTTCTCAATGACCCCACAGTATGCTATAGCGCACTCCTTTTTCCAAGACTTAAAAACGAATAAAGGCATTGCATTATCCATAAAAAATACCTATGGAGACACAACACAACAACTAGCAAAAATAAAACCAACAATAGGACAAACTATTCCAATAACAATAAACAATGTAATAAATATCACCTAATAACAAGGCTTCATTGATGAACAATCAATATCAAAAATAGTAGAAAATAAATTACAAAAAATGCGGGGTTGGTTTACAGGATTCGGTAATTTCATATCAGGACTATTAGGCGTACTTTTCATATGCAAAGTTACAATGACATTTGTTAACACAGGCATAAATCTCACTTTACTCTAGCAAACTTTCGGTTGGAGTATAAAATTAGTAACTGGCATATTCACAAGCATTACTCAATATTTAATGCACAAAACGCACTTAAAACCATTCGACAACAAAATTGAGGAAAACATTGACTCGGCTCGCGCATGCACATACAAAAGTATATGCCGCCGGGCCGATTATTATCAACCGTCCGATCCATCGCGCGATTAAGCTCGGTCTAAAATACACCTTCCCACGACGAGTACGCCGCGCGTGACGTTCAAGGTCGACAGAGCTCGCGACTAGGCCAGTGACAGTATTTATATATTCCAGATAATACCCCAATTAATGATTTGCATAATGAGACTACCAAGTCAATACGTTTGCCCGTTAATTAGATACGAATTATCTGCATATAAATATCCGATAACGATTCCGACAGTCGACCCGACTGATTTTATTATGACTTCGAGTTTGACCGCCGAATGAAAATTAACGTTTCCGTGTGCAATATCTGTCTTTTCTGTGAATAAAAATTTATTATTTATAAAAAAATCTTTTGTGTTACGATCGAGTGCTGTGTGTCGTGTTCCAAACCCAACCCACAGAAAGCTCCGTCACAAGTTTGGCTCCCCGCAGAGGTAATCGAACCTGGTAAACTGCGATTCCAGGTAATACTATTTTGGCCGCTAGCTTACCGAAAAGGAAAACAATTTCCAGTTCATCCCGCTCTGCTTAATTATTTATTTAGAAAATAATAATAAGTAGGGCACAGACACACTGTTATTTTTTTTATATAAAATTCATTTTAATAAAATTCACCACGATTGCGTAGACGACATATTGTTAACGATATTGACATATTTAAATTTACGTAGCAATAGTTCGATTCGGTTACGTCAAACGGGTATATAAGTGAAAAAAAAAAAAGTCAACTTAATTAAGACATAAATATCCGAAATATCAGATTGCAAGTGGTCACGCACTATAAGACGAATATATCTTATATTACAAGAATTATTATTGTCATAATTATAGTAGCGTTGAGGTCATAAGACCAACCACCAGCGTCGCTTCGAGAAACACTTATCTTATTGAAAATAGACGACACCGCGTAAACCGTATATCATTACGCATAATAATACAGCGAATTATTATCACAGGTTACACGGCTTGAAGTCATCATATGATACAAGTGTTCGAACGACGGCAATCGTAAATGATAACGGCGTTCGTCAATAATTACGTACTTGCGTTTTTATGTTCTTAAAAATTTAAACTATAATCTTTTTTTTCTCTCTTTTTTTTCTTCTCTTCTTTATACTTTTCGTATCATTTTACGAAAAAATTCGCGTTGTTTGGTAATTAACTAGTGTTATATAAACACATAAAAAGAAAAAAAAAACACCAACGACAAGAATTAAAAAGGATACGATCTGTTTATTTAGATATATATATATATATATATTTTTTTCCTTTTTCTTGCTTTTGATTAACACTCAGGTATATATGTTACTGTGAATGACCGCAGTTGGTGAATGCTGACAGTCACCGGTTAATGTCGTCTTACTCCAAAGTCATTGGTGAATGTTGGCTTATTGATTAAATTTGTGGTCTCAGTAAACATTCACTAGTGAATGTCGACATTTATACAACGATATTGGTGAATGTTGGTAATGCCGATATTATTTTATCTAATTTAGGAATAACGGAAGGGTCGCAATTATAAAACAGTATCTTATACTATCTAGTACCTATGTTGTATAAAGTATAGTACAAATTGATAATTTTGATAAAATGTTTTGTTACATACTATCTAGTACCTATGCAGTATAAAGTATTGTACAAGTTGATAATTTCGATAAAGTGTTTTATTGCCTTACCCAACTACTCTTATTATATTTGGCTACCAAAAACCAAAAACGGTGTTATAAATCGATTATACACCAGAAACCAGTTTTCAGTGTGTAAAGAAAATTTAATAGGTATCAATCACTGATGTACAAAGGGATCAACAAATTTCTTTAAGGGAAGCTTCTACATCAAATCCATTGATTGGTGGGCAAGGATATACAAGATGTAACTGTAAAACAAAGTGTATTACAAAAAAGTGTAAATGTAGAAATGTTGGCATTTTATGTAGTACACAATGTCATGACAGTTTGTCATGCTGTAATAAGTAATGTGCGAATACGTACCTATGTCAACATCAACCAAAATCTTGTTGTGTATGTCAACATTGACCAAAATCCTAACGTAAATGTCAACATACACTAGTAAATGTCTGTATTATTTTAATTTTTCAGCATTCACCAATTCATTAGGTGTATGTTGACATTCACCAGGTGACTGTCAGCATTCACCAATTGCGGATATTCGCAGTAACATATACACAAAAGTTTTATACGTGATACATAGATATCACCCATTTTGTTGCTCTATTTGTGCGTTCAAGCGGCGTTACTAAAGCATATCAAAATGAGTAAAACTTTAGACCAAATGACGTTAACCGAAATTAAACGTGAGTGTGCCCACAGAAATCTACCAATCGCTGCTCCCCGCACTGACTTACAGTGCATGCTTGAAGCAGTCATTAGGGCAGAGGGAAATAATCCGTCTCTACATGAATTACCACCTAGACAACCGATGGCTGATACGCCCACGATTGTTGAATGAACAACGGCTAGTCCGTTGTTGAGACAGGAGGAGAATGTGAATGACGGTTATAACTCCCCGACTCTCAGAAATGAAAATAATAGGGATGGTCAAATTCTAATCCCTCCCTTAAACTTATCGTGCGCAATTAATAGCGTAGAGACACCTAGAAGTTTTAGGCAGGATGGACCCTCGCATTCAAAAAATCCATTGAATGACGAATTTTTGGATTTTCATACGGTACAATCGATACGTATAGCAAGAGAGGAAATTGGAGCGTTAAAAAACGATATGCAAATAAATACAACGTTATCACAAATACAACTTAGGTTGAGCGCCATAGAGAACGCGATAACGAAGTATAAAATCGATCAGAGAATGATTAAGGACAGGGTAGCGAAAATAGAGGCCGACCTGAAATCCTGTAACATTACCAGTAGTAGCGCATTTAGGCCGATCATTAAACCGAGAATTTCGGTGTCGAATAACAGTTTGAAAATCGACCCTCAATTCGGTTCATGCAGTAATGGGACAACCGTAGGAGTGCCTCAAACTGACACCTACCTCAATAGTCGATTAAATCTAATTGAGCAGGAGGTTAGGGAAGGGATGAGAATACATACTCCACATACGTCCCCTGTACATGAACACGAAAGGAGACAAGTCGATCAACCGTTATCGAACAACACCGGGTGTAGAATTAATGAACCGAGCTTTGCGAGTCACGGGAGAAATAATTTTCAAAATTATTACGGACATACTACGGGCTATGATTCATGTTCAACAGATCAACCAAATCGGACCGTACAATTTTCGAACACTCTTAATGTAAACGAAACGTCGGTCTCCGCTACCCAAAATTCCACCCTGATCCCCATTCACGATTTGAAAACCGCGAGGGCATCTGTGCCTCAATTTTCCGGTAGGAAGGAGGAGGATCCCATTCGATTTATTGAAAACGCGGAAAGTATTTTGCGACAAGCAAACATACACAAATCGGCCTGGGTTAGGACTTTAGATCAACAACTGACGGGAAATGCGTCTGACTGGTTTAACACCATCAGAACATTAGACTTATCTTGGAGCGAATTTAAAGGCGAACTCGTCGAAAGATTCGATAACCCAGATATACAGGCTCGCCTCCGTCATATCGACAAGGTAGAGACCAACGATTGACCGACTTTGTACTGGAGAAAAATCAGTTGGCGCGTAGGGTACAAACGGGACTGCCCGAGACACAATTGGTTAGTACTGTTGTAGGTCTCATGAGGGAAGAATTCCGTACCCACGCGAGGTTACAACACCCAACAACTTTCTTAGATCTTAGGCGAATAGCTGCAGTTCTTGACGTTTCTCCCTAGACTAGGTGAGAGACCCAGAATATAACATACCAGCCCGCCAAACAAAAAGAGAAAGATTCGGGTAAATTTTACCAAGCTCCGGATACCCATTCAAAACTCGACAAAAATGGGTTACCGAAAGCTCCACTTCCGTGTAGGTACTGTAAAGGGCCACACTGGAATAAAGATTGCCCCAATAAGCGTTCGGGAAACGGGCAAGCGCCCGGAGGAAAATAGTCCACTCTCCGGGTAGTACTTACACGTTAGGCATGCAAACAAATCCTCCCATATTAGCTGTTAGCTCTGATAATTTAGATCATAAATCAACTAATCTTGCAGAAAAAAATAAGGGAGGTAGCGTTACAAAAAATACGAATAATGCAATGAAACAAAAGGTATCGATTCAAATGCCATTAAAAAAAATGTGTAAAACAAAAATCTATAAATCTCTATCTGATCCAGCATCACAACTTTCGGATGTAATTGTTAGCTCTGATAGCCTTGAACAAAGACCAACTAACCAATCCACACCCAAAGTAGATGCCCAGATAAATGAAATTAGATTAAATTACGAAAAACATATTTTAAAAAATAGCAACGATACTCAGTTTTGCCTCGAAAACCCAAGTAGCACTACAGGCATAAATTTAACATTTGTCGACAAATCTGATACTAGCAATGACAATCTTGACCAAAGATCAACTATGTATTCGGAACCCACAAATTTTGCTATAGTAGAGACTACAAAGGGAAACGGGCAAAACTGTACTAATCATACAAACCGAAACTGTGACCAGACTTGTAGTAAGGACGATTTTATATACACCGATGAATACCAATTCAAAAATCGGTTGAGTACCTCAACAGAGGACTACGACCGACTTGGAATTGCATCTGTGAAAAATATAAAAGACAAAATTCCGACAGAAATAAAAACACCATCTATTGAGTTGGAATTTAAAACGGGTTTTGTTAACGCTTTGCTAGATTCTCAGGCACAAGCATGGTACGTTAGATCAGATATTTCTCAAAAATTCGGAAAAATGGTCCCAGGTCCAACATCGTCAGTACGAATGGCGAACGGTCATACACAAACAATCAGTGGACACGCCATGTTCGAAGCCAAAATTGCAAACCTAAACATAGAATTTAAGGCAGCAATTTTAGATAACTTGAACTGCGATTTTCTGTTAGGACACGATTTTCTTGAAGAAAACAAAGTTGCCCTAGACTATTCAGCAGGCACTATTTGCTTGGGCCATCCTCAACGAACATCCGTCTGTTGGATTGGCCCCAAGGCAGATGTCAGACCAGGTGAAGTAGACATTTCTGAGATTCAAATTTCGAACGATCCTAATATTCATGACCGACTTACGGATATACTACTTAAGTATCCCGAAGTTTTTAACGGTACGATAGGCCGCACGAAACTGATTGATCATGAAATTCGATTAAAGGTTCAGACGCCAATAGCTTTACATCCTTATCCATATCCAGCTGAAAAGCGAAACATAATAAATGAAATGGTTAGGGATATGGAGGAGCAAGGGTTAATAGAACCGAGCACTTCACCTTGGGCTGCCCCTATAGTACTCGCAAAGAAAAAAGATGGAACATTTTGTCTATGTGTAGACTATAGACAACTAAACGAAGTGACAGAATCTGATGCTTACCCCATGCCGAATTTAAACGACATGATTAGAAATATGAGAGGAGCTAAAATCTTCAGTACGTTAGATTTGAAATCAGGATACTGACAGGTTTCCTTAAATCATAATTCAAGGGAGTACTCAGCTTTCCGTACACGTCGAGGCCTTTTCCATTTCAAAGTCCTCCCGTTTGGTTTGAAAAACTCACCCAGAACTTTTGTTAGACTAATGAACGAGGTTTTAAGAGGGTACTTAGATGACTTTGTTCAGGTATATCTTGATGATATTGTTATATATTCCGATAATCTGGACAACCATTTGATACACTTATCACAAGTTCTAGAACGTTTGAGTAGACACGGGTTAACATGCCACCCAAAAAAATGTAAGATCGGAACAACCGAAATATCGTTTCTGGGACACTTAGTAGACTCAGAAGGGATTGAGAAGCAACCCGAAAAATTAAATGCAATTAGGGACTTCCCAACTCCGAGTCGAATTAAGGAGCTTCGTAGATTCTTAGGGGTATGCAATTGGTATAGTCAATTCGTAGACAATTACACCGACACCATAGCACCTTTAACAGAACTACTAAAACAGGGAACCAAATGGCGATGGACAATGATCGAACAGAACGCTTTTGAGATAATTAAAAAAGCCCTGTACGAGTCCCCAAAGCTAAATTCTCCCGACTATAGTAAACCATTCTGTCTCCAGACGGACGCTAGCGAAATAGGGGTAGGAGCTGTTCTTTTCCAATGGGGTGACAGACCGGAGGAGAGACGGATAATCGCCTACGCGAGCAAAAAGTTGAATGAGACACAAAAAAGTTAAGCTGCAGTCGAAAGAGAATGTTTGGCCGTGGTATGGGCATGCGATAAATTTCGCCCATATTTAGAACCAGGACCCTTTGAACTCCTAACTGACAACTCAGCTTTGACTTGGCTACATAAAACAAAAGACCAAAGATCAAAACTGACCAGATGGGCTATCCAACTAAGTAACTTGGACTTTAAAGTAACACATGTGCAAGGATGCTTAAATGAAGCGCCAGACATGTTATCACGATATCCATCTGACGGCCCATCAGTAGACGAGGACCAGCTCGAAGAGAATCTGTTAGAAAGTCCCTTATCGACCCAGTATAAACAAAAATATACTCCTGATAAACTCTTCTCTCTGACTCAAATTGGGGAGCGAGCTAACGATGCCTCATTTTCCGAAGAGGTATTGAAAGGCTGGCAATTGAGCGATCAGTATGTAAAAAGCTTAATAGATAACGTAACCGCCGACTGTCCAGCCCACAATACCCGCAGGTCTAAAGCTCAACGAAAAACATTTAGTGTAGTCGACGACCTCCTTAGGAAAAATGTCGAACCTTTCGATGAAAGCGTACCATCCCCAGTAGTAGTTCCACTAGATAAGTCAAACTACATTCTATAGAGGTACCATGACCACAATCTAGTGGGTCACCCAGGGTGGAAAGAAACTTTCAGAGCTGTACGACAAAGGTTCTATTGGAAGGGGCAAAAAGACGAGGTGAGAAAATATGTGGGAGCATGCCACATATGCGCTTGTACAAAACCCTTAAATTCCAAACCAGAAGACCCTGTGAGGTCTAGAAAACCACGACAGCCCTGGGAAGTTATTAGTATTGATTTTATGGGCCCCTATCCTCGCACAGAGAGAGGGAAAACCTACATACTAGTAGCCACCGACTGTTTTAGTAGATGGGTAGAAGCATATCCATTAGGTACTACCACCACTAAAACTATTGTGCAAACACTCGAGCGTGAATTCTTCTCACGTTACGGGTACCCTCGAGTGTGTTTAAGTGACAACGGGACAGTTTTCACATCCCAGGAAATGCTCAGAGCACTCGACCGATGGGGAGCGGAGGGCTGGACTACACCAGTGTACCACCCTAGGGCTAACCCCGTCGAACGTCGCAACCAAGAGCTGAAAAAAGGACTTCGCGCCCACCTGGTGGGTGAAAGTCATCGCTCTTGGGACAACAAGCTATCGTCGATACTCTTCGCGATTCGAAATAGATTGAACGAGGCAACAGGATTCCCGCCGTCAGTATTGGTACTCGGTAGAGAGGCCAAACGACCTGGCGATTGGGCCTTGTCAAGCCCACAGATCATTTCGCCGCAAGAGAATACACGACATAGACAAGAACGGGAGATAAACGTCTTTGAAACCTTGAATAAAAAGGTGAACCCAGTTGAACCAACAAAATCAAAGTTCGAAGTGGGAGACTGGGTTTATTACAAAGCACACCCACTTTCAAATGCAGACAAAGGTTTTCATGCAGGGTTCGCTCCAAAATGGTTAGGATCAGTTCGACTGCTGGAACGAATAGGATCTGGAGTTTACATGACAGACCAACGTCGAACGGAAACTTCATGTCTCATGTCTGAAGATAGCCCACCAAATTGTTCCAATTACGGAGGAACTAAAATTAGCCTCGGGAACAGACAGATAGGGAAACTAGCTAGATATTCGTTATCATACATTTTCTCTGTTTTACCTACCTAGAATGTCTCAACACCGCCAGCCAACACCATCTCATGCCCGAGGCCAAGGAGGAAGCGTGGCCAGCGGATCTTCGTCCACGTCATCCAACCTTTCGTTCCGGGAACGGATGCAGGCGTTGGTCGAAAACCAGCTGGAGGGGCAGAGGTTGTTGCGGTCGCTGGGGGCACGATTCCCTATGGGGGAATCGACAGCGGCCCAGGTTCGAACTATGCCGTTGAGCACGTTGCAACAACACCCGGCGTTGTGGGAAGCATATGTGCGTGGTTGGAGGTCGTGCCTTGCCAACATACCTCCAATGCCAACCCCGCAGGCGTTGGCATCGGTGGTCCGGCCTGACGTCCCACCATCTCGGTCACCAAACGTGCACCAACCGACGTTTCGGCCGCCACCGACCAAGCAACCCGCACTCCCACGAAATGCTCAACATCAGCCCCAGCGTCCAGGTTCGTCCCAGCTACCGAAGGGACCGACCAAACAACCGGCGATGAAGGCTACCGCTTCCCGACCAACCAAGGCGACCTCCAACGCACCCGGCTACCAGTCGAGTGTCAAAAGGAAGTCGATGGAGCGCCTGTCGAAATATCGAAAGGCGAAACGCCAACAACTGCGGCAACGGTTTCGGGAGGCTGAGGGGACCATGTCTCAACAATTTCGGCTCGCCAAACACGGCGAAACCCAGGACTTCCCCGCGGCCAATATATGCGCCGGCCCCACGTCGGCCACGGGAACTCCACCACGGGACGAGGAGCAGCCGATGGAGACGGAAGAACCCGCCACAGGCCAGGATGGGACTCTAGAGGAAGAAATCAACGCCTTCCTCAGAACGGACCTGGAGTACCCACTCTCCCCTCCACCCCACTTCTCCTCCTAAGATGCCGCCTCTAGCCGACGTCAGAAACCACTGACGTCGAAGCCCGCCGATCAAGTATGATTAGGCGATGCTACACTAGAGCCCATCATTCCATTATTCCCGTATCGAGTCGCTATATGGCCGGACAGTTTAGTGGGGGAGGGTTGACACGGCTCGCGCATGCACATACAAAAGTATATGCCACCGGGCCGATTATTATCAACCGTCCAATCCATCGCACGATTAAGCTCGGTCGAAAATACACCTTCCCACGACGAGTACGCCGCGCGTGACGTTCAAGGTCGACAGAGCTCGCGACTAGGCCAGTGACAGTATTTATATATTCCAGATAATACCCCAATTAATGATTTGCATAATGAGACTACCAAGTCAATACGTTTGCCCGTTAATTAGATACGAATTATCTGCATATAAATATCCGATAACGATTCCGACAGTCGACCCGACTGATTTTATTATGACTTCGAGTTTGACCGCCGAATGAAAATTAACGTTTCCGTGTGCAATATCTGTCTTTTCTGTGGATAAAAATTTATTATTTAAAAAAAAATCTTTTGTGTTACGATCGAGTGCTGTGTGTCGTGTTCCAAACCCAACCCACAGAAAGCTCCGTCACAACATAAAACTCAATGACATTCATAATTCTGAACATACCGATTGAATCTGGATAAAACCAACACCAACTCCCAAATCAAGATTCCTCAACAAACAACCAACACCAAGAACATTAGCTGACTCAAGCGGCTCAGCATGATTATAATAATATATATGTGTGTATATGAAAACTAACTTAACTTTTATATTACTTAATATAACCCTTTACTAGTATAACATTTTTTTAACCCTTTTAATTGTCTAAAAAAAATAAATAAATAAATTATAATAATAAAAAAAAAATAAATAAATAACTTGTCCATTATCACTTAATCAACTATATAACTATATTTTATTGTATAAATTACATATACAATTATAATTAATAACTTTAAACCACTCATATTATATTCAAATATTATCTACGCAACATACACCCTTATTCAACCATTGTACTTAAATAAATCATATGTTATGAGGTCATAACACAAAAAGACAAGGGTGCATGTAATGATGAGCGAAACGTGACACGAAATTGTCACATCGCACCATCATATTCAAAAAGTACTTTAGACCTATTAATCAGAATTAATATATATATATATATATATATGGGTTAATATTTGATAATCGGCAAAAACAGGTCCCCATAATTTTTTTGTAATTTAAATGTAATATTTAAACTTAATAGTATTTTAATAATTTAGTACAATACTTTGTTTACATATCCAAACACTTTGGTGAGTATATGCTTGGTTTTCATATATTAAAAATAAACAAAAAGTACTAAATGTCACATTTCCTGTCGGTGGAATTTTCCATTTTGGTGACATTTTTTAATAATAACATGGAGAATTAAAAATAAATTATAAAAGCTTGACTATATTTATATTGTATATGCATTAATATAAAACTGTTCAATATTTTATTTAAGATATTATGATATTAAACTCAAAAAAAATCATAAAAAATCTAAGCGAATAATCACGGCGTCATTAGGCTGTCGAAATTTAAATTTGAATTTACCGCGTTTTATAATGTCGTGGACAACGAATGAGCGCATTCTAAATAGACGCGGTGTTCGTGTTTCTGATTGGTGAGAAGTGAGACGCGGTGTCGGCAGTTGCTTCGGCGTTGTAGACTGATTATGACATGTGCGTGCGTATAGTTGATACACTTTGTCATTTACCTGTGAGGCAATTAGGAGGTGAACCGTAAGTAAATCACTTTGCTTTTTATAATAAACTTTCAAGGATTAAGGTTTAATTCGTATCACCTTATGGTTTTGTAGTTATATTAGTTATTAGAATGTATAAGAAATAAAATGTGCATTTTTGTCATTTTCCTGTTATTTTCTTGACAGGAAAATGACTGTGTGGCAGGAAAATGACAATACAAGGTAAGTAATGTTATTAATTTATTGTAATTTTGTTTCAGTGTGCAATAATTATGGCTCCAAAGAAAAAACACGAGAAGACGTGTTAGAAAGAAAACGAGAATTTGAGAAACTGAGATACCAACGAATTAAGAACGATAATGAACAAAGAAACGCATTGAAACAAAAGAAAAGAGAACACTATTTAAAAAGAAAATCGGAGGGTAAAATTAAAAACATTGTTGAATTAACTTCTCGGTGTAGAAGAGCCAAAAGAAAAGAGTGGCGAGAAAATACAGCAAAATATAGGGAAAAGAAAAAAAATCTTTTGGCAAATACTGCTTTATTTCTAGGAAACACAACTCCACCACAATCCGATAATGAAGTCTCTATGAATGATGAGAACATAATTCCAGTCGTATCCCAAGAGATACCAGTTTTAGATAGACGAATAATAGAAGGTCGTAGGAGGTCCGGAAGGGAAATGATGTTACTTAATTATCTAATTCTATGTATTATGGAATACTTATATTTCTCTATATATTATGGAATATATATCTTTCTTTTCTCTATTTTTACCTTTTTTCTTTTTTATCCTTTTTCTTTTATTATCTCTATTCCTTTTTAAATCCTTTTCATTCAAAAATGGCTTTTTGAATAATTATATGATTTATTTTAAATACCTGGCTGCAGTTCCAGTCCCATTCCTCCACTTCTAGTCGTCCTGATGAAATCCTTCAGAGCCGGTCGTTTGAATGTGGATTTAGGATTTAATTTGTCTTAATTTAATTTAACACAACACTTTTATGTAATTGTAACAGACGAATTTTGCCTTTTTTAATATTCTTGAGAAACTTGTCTGAGCCGAATATCCACAAGCTACTACTAAATGCTATTTGATTTTAAGCGGTTAAGATCGTTCGACGTGGCTTTAGAATAAGTAGCACTTAGCGGTGTGGGCGAGAAGACATCGACTGACTTTTTTATTCATTTTTAGCTCGTATTTAAGCTATTGGAATTGTTGTTGTGCAAAAGTCCCTCTTTCGTTTATTATTATGACTTCTTGTGTAATATATTTTGACAATAGTATGGATTTCTTAGATTAGAGGGATGAATGTGCAACAAACTGCGTTTTCATTTACATATTGGCGTGTTATACTATGGTGTAATATATGGGTCAATATTTGGTAATCGGTCGAAAACGACTCCAAAAAAAAGTTTGTTTTTTATGTCGTATTTTATACATAATTGATGTTTAAGTAATAGAGTCAAGTTAAATATATATAATAACTACCAAATCAATACACTTTATTGGATTTTAGGGATTTTTGAGCAATATTTGCAAATATACAGAACAGGAAAATGACTCTAGTGGCAGGATAATGAAATGGACCAACAGACTAATGACAGGACAGCAGGCAAAAGATTGAAACATCAAAAAAATGAAAATTATCCATTATTACTACTTATTATATTCATTATTAATCCAAGAATAATAATCAGTATCACAGAAAACAAAATTACATTGCTTTTCTTAAAGTTTTATAGATCATAAAAAGATATATTTAGTAAGTAACATATTTGACCAGATTCATTAGGAACTTTAACTTACTGTATTAATTAACGTACATATAAATCACGCCTCTTTCCTTGTACCTTTATATTATATTCTACCTTTTTTTATTTTTTATTAATTAAATATATTATTTAATAATCAACAAATAAGTAATATTCTTTCATTGAAGAGTAATTATGAATAGCTAAATCAAATACAGAATTTTTGTTGAGTTACTTGAAGAATGTATCATTCTATAATAATATAATTAGTTTAAACATTTCAACTTTAATAATAGTAATAAAAACATAAATGTTTTTCATTTTTAAATGTAATAACAAAAAGAATATTAAAAATAGTTTATAGAAAAAGAGCAAGAGCCGACGACAAAGCTATTTGTCGAATACATCTAAAGAATTTTCGAACTTATAAAAAATACGTTCTCCTTTGAGTAATAAAGAAGGTTGAGGTAACTTCAAAAGTATATCTTTAACTGGCAGATCATAGCAATTATCATCAATTTTAATTAGTTTACCATCATTACTAGTTGTTTTTAAAAATTGAACTCTAATTTCGCCATCTTCTTCATCTACTTCTCCCATACACACAGCAACATATCTATATTCTGTCTTTTTGGAGCTACATTTAACAAGAATATAGTCGCCATTCTGATAAGTTACATTTTATTTTTTTGAAATGTTAGACGAGCTAGTTGTCGCAGCGTGATCTTCAACAGCATCAAAATTTATATTTGAAGTATTTGGATCGATGTTTTCTTTGGGTGTTTGAATTTCGTGCTCATTTTCTGACTCTGAACTTGTGTAAATGTGTTTAGCCTTTTTAGCATTGACATTATCCACATAATTCAAAGTGCCCATCAAATAATGTTCGCAGCTAAACATATACTCACAAAAGCAACTCAAGGATTTCATTGTTAATTTGAAGCTATCTTATTACCAATTACTGATGGACTTTTAAAGTTCCCGAATAAGGCTTAGATGAGTTTCCAATCAATTTAATTTGAGCTTGTTCATAATCTTGTTGCGTCACTGTCATAATCTTAATGTTGGGACAGTTTTTTTATATCTACTAAGTGTTCACCTAAAGCAACTATTCGATCGGCAGTGCGTTTACAAACGGCCCCAAAACCATCAGGAGCACCCTTTCCGTGCCCAGCCTCACTATAGTTCCAAGAGAAGAAAGTGTAATTTTTATAAAAATATTTAAGTTTGTTTGCAAGAATGAAGAACATGAACCTATTCCTATATTGGGTAACAGGCCCATCGCTAAGAAAATGCAAATTTGTTACAGATTTTAAATTTGTGGAAATCCAATCAAATATAGGGTGCAGGTGAGTCCATATGGCATAAGCATCATGATCTAAGAACTCAGAAATAGTACAGAAACTTTGACACATTAATTGATTGTTTGTTTTCCAGTATACAACACCTGTGTGTAAAGATGTTTGACTTCTCAAACCTCCAAAGTGAAAAGCTTGCACTTCTGAACCTAACCTAGGTTAGTTTAAATATCTAAAACAATGTGACCAAGAGCCTGTCAAGTAAGTTTGATTTCTTCAGAACCTGATATATCTGTCGACCTTATGGATCTATAAGCATCCACAAAACACACAAAATCTTCATGTACTTCATTATTAATGACATATCTTACAGTCAAGCTAAGTTGTTCAAAAAAAAAGATACATCTGTTGTTTCATCAAACATGATTGAATAGACACCAGCATTCTGAACGTTTTTAAGAATTTGAGATTTAATGACACTTCCGATGCAGTCCAAGAGCTCATTCTGAATATTCTTTCCTTTGTAAGTGGCTCGAGAGGAAGTATTTTCCAAACGTTTTTTTAAATTTACATCACCAGAACGTATTCTTAATCGCAGCAGTTCTCTAAAATTACCTTCATTAAAAGTAGGGGAACTTTCAGAGTTACCAGTATCAATAAGTCTGCCGTCATCTCTATGTCCTCTTAACCCTTCAATGCGCGATTTTCTGAATTAAAAAAAAAAAAAATTGTACCTTATGTATTTTTTGACGTAGAAATCAGAAAAAATACTTAAAAAATTCTAGCTATTATATTTTCTCGGAAAACCAAGATTTTCAGATTGTTGCAAATATGCAACATTGCGCGTAAATACTTACATAAATTACAATATATAGCAATTCCACATAATCATACTTTATTTATGTTTTTCTTTTGCATTTTATAGACAATTTTATTTATTAATTATAAGAACCTTATCTTTAAGTCAATAGTATTTACTATTTATCACAATACAATCACTTTTAAGTTATAATAACCTTACCTTTAAGTTATTATTTATCACAATATAATCACTTTTTAGTAATAATAACCTTACCTTTAAGTTATTATCTATTACAATATCACTTTACTTACAATTAAATATACTTAATATATAATTTTATTTCATAATATGATAATCGGTAAAACAAACACGTTTCGATTTTACGCATAAATAGACATTGCATTTACTGCACTGAAAGTTTGTGTAGCCTTTACAATTCGGAAACTTGCAACGTCCTTTTTTTTCGATATGATTTATATAATGTCCAATGTTGTCAGTTCTGATATCTTGAGTGGGACGTGGCGTTGGTCTGGTTCTGTTTTGTTTTTTTAGATTACTTTCTAATGACGAACGACCTCTAGTTGGTGTTTGTACAAAACCTATTCTCGTTAGAGTATATGCTAAACTTTTTCGCCAGTCAACAAGTGTATATTTGCTAGGTTTTCCAAGCTGAGATTGGGTTCTTTTATATAGGAGCCATGAATTGACAACAGATGTATCAATCAAATGATAAAAAATTCGCATATACCACTTTCTTGATCTCATACGAACTTTATATCGGCCAATAAGACTATCTAAAAGATCAACTCCTCCCATAAACCTATTATATTCTTTAATTACTGTAGGACAATCTATATTAATTTTTTTTTTCAATTTTTTGTCAAATCTATTGGCAGCCAACATCGGTAATGATCCACAGTAAGTTGATAATAAGTTTACTTGCTTATTATCTTTCCACGAAGTTACAGACATAGGCGTATTTTCATAAACTGTCAAATACTCATGCGATTATCCACGTGCATCTTTTTTAATAATTTGGTCACTGGGTATTTTATTGTTAGGTAATCGGTCTTTCCGTACTGTACCTAGACACAAAATTCCATTTTGGTGTAAATACGAAGCTAATGGAATACTAGTATAAAAATTGTCAAAATATACTCGATGATTTTTATGGCGTGGAATATTTCTAGTAAGACGTACAACTATGTTAGAACTAGCACCAAGATCTGGCTCGTGTAGTAATCGAAATCGTTGATCATTTTCTTGGCCCGAATAAATTTCGAATTGGTATGAAAATCCTTTTGAGTCACACAATACAAAAAATTCAAAACCCCATTTATGGGGTTTAGCAGGCATATACTTTTTTAAATAACTTCTTGCTTTTGTAGCACAAATCTGTTCATCAACTGATAAGTCTCTTGGGTAAGGAATCGAGTTGAATTTATTGTTTAAATGATCAATGAGGGGACGTATTTTATACAATCTATCATAATGTATATCCTCTTTTTCTAACATTTTATTATTGTCATTAAAATGAATAAATCTACGTATTTCTTCAAATCTTTTTTGACTTAAAGGATTATATACATGAGAAAGGCCTAAATGTTCACTCCAATAGTCTCGAACGTTTGGAACTACACACACTGAATTATACATCAGAATACCAATATACCTTTTGAGCTCATCTATAGTTACTGAAAACTTTTTATTGATATCTATCTGCGCAGCAAAAAGCTCACTCTCAGATTTTATTTTAGTAAAAAGTTCTTCATTAAAAAAATATGTAAAGAACTGATACGGTGTCGAAAACTCCAAAATCTTATTAGGTAGTAAACTTTCATCGTGGGCTATTAGTTGAGGTTCATAAATTAAATTACCTTTTTTAACATTTTAAATTCTTATATTCTTCAGTTTTTTGTTTTTTTGGTATAAGATTTTGTACTAACGTGCTTTCTATCGGTTTACGAGAAAATTTGGGACGAAGCGTTTTAGATCTAGCTGATTGAGTAACAGAAGGATTTGGACAGGTTGTCAATTCGTATTTATTATTTTTAGATGTATTAGAGGAAGAGGTACCTGGTTCACAAATGTCTAACGGCAGTGCTTCATTATTAAATAATTTTGGTTGATTGATAACAGAACATTCATTGTGTGGAATAGTTATATACTCACCTTCGTCTTCAAATACAATTGGTAAACTATTAATATCAAGTCCAATATCGGGATCAATAGTTTCGTAATTTTCAGTTTCGTACATAAACATTTCATTCTCTTCATCAGAACATTCAACATCGTCATCACTTTCATCCCAATTCGCCACTAAACTACCAATTTCAACATCACTCAAAAACTTACTCATAATAAAAAGTTCGTGCGTGATGTTGCATATACGCAACAATCCTAAATTATACTAAAAAATTATTGCGAAATGGTAATGCTGCATGGCCCGATTACAATATTAATATATACGTAATTAACAATATAAAACAATTTTTTTTTTATTGTAATATCGTTAAATTTACGAAGATATGACGATATCAAAATCACTATCACACGTAAATAGCGGGAAACAGGTATTATCATTTTAAAACAATAAATACAGTTGATTATGGGACTAACGGCTGTTTTATTTTTTTCCATCGCGTAGAATAGTTGTATATCTATCCGCTAGATGTCACTAGTTACATAAAAAATTAAAAACGATGGCATGAAAAATGAATAAAAGATTGTTGCAAATAAGCAACACGACGCATTGAATGGTATATTCTGTTGTCCACAAAAAATTAAAGTTTCAATGATCGGTCGGAGTCGTTCACGATTTTCTTTAACTTGTTCAAGTCGTTGAGTAGAAATTTGATTGATTACTTGGTTTTTAGGACAAGAATAAGTTTTCAAAAAGTCTTTTCCAGCTAATACAGCATTTATGTGATATTCGTTATCATTATGAACACTAAGAATACCGTCTTTGCCAGTTAATTTGGAAAATTTTAGAAGTGGTTTTGTAACAAGATTTTGAAGGCAATTGTTAGATGATGAAGAAGGTGCAAATATAAAACAGTATTTACAAAACAATCCTTTGGCTATATCAGACACCACTAACCAAAGAAATTGTTTCAAATGCATAAATGACGGAGACCGTTTTTTAACTTTACCACTACGAATTTGTTCATTAAATGGAAAAATATAGTTTTCAGGTGGGTACCATAAAATCATTTAAGTTACCTTTCCCTATAAATGATCCAATATCTGGTTTTGATATTGTGATGCTTGGTGTTACATTGTCCTGAAACAGTAACTATATATTAATAATATGTTACTAAATTGGTTAGGCAGGATAGTCAAAAATAAGACAAAAAATTGAAATTAGAATAATAGTTATATTATATGAATAGAAACTGATTGCTTAATTTGATTATTAATTAAATACAAATGAAAATATGGATTAAATTAAACATTAGTGCCTAGTGGAGTTACCTATAATGGCTATAAACTATAAAATTTACTAATCAATCTGTTTAGGTCAACACATTGTAAAGCCAACTTTTGCTCATATTATTTTTACTTATTATTATAATTATTATTATTATTCTTTACTTAAACTTATTAGGTACTTACATATATTGTTTTTAATTGACCAACTTCTATTTTGGTATTAGTTATTATATCTTCATCTATTTTCCTTTTAACGCCATCATTACTGCCTTCCTGTAGCTCAGGTTTTTCTTTCTATTATTTAAAATAATAAATTATGTTGAGATTGTATATCACATCATCACAGAATATAGTATATAATTGAAACAAAATTAATTTTTAAAATTTCAATTTGGTTAGGTTAATCAGTCTATTCAGTTACTTGTGTACAGAAGTACAGTAAATTAAGTAATTCAAATCAATCAGAATACAAATTAAATATTTTAATACTTCAAACAATTGATTCTATTAACTACACTTGACACACTACACTAAAATATTATATATCTGACTATCTGAATAATTCTTAAAAAATGAATATGAATCAAGTATAGAGTTTATAGAAAAAATAAAAAAAATATATGTTTGTAATGTTTGATTGTTAATTTTATGTTATGATAGGTAGTTGGTACCTAATAATTACGGCCAGTTGATAAAAAAAATAAAAAAACGGCTTCATTAATTACTTAAATACATTGTTTAAATTTGTTTTTACGATTAAATGTTATGTTATTATAATACGAATACTTAAGGAAATATTTTTGCAAGTAATACATACCTACTCCTTTAGTTAGAACTTATAAAATATTTTTAACACACTAATGAATAATTATAATTATAATTTATATATTGGATAATACGTACCTGTTTTGTAAACAAAAACTTGCTGAGTTTAATTTTTGGATCAGTCATCTTACGGTGCGTAATGCGTATTGGCACAATGGTAAACGTAAACAGTAAAGTAGTAAACTGTTTACTTCGACGATATCGGGCAAAGACAAGACGCGACGCGCGACGGTCTACTACATTATTTATAGAATTAGATTATATGAATTCTTATCAAGATAATATTCTTACTTCTTAAGCCGGTCCCACACGACTCGTGTAATCGGTGAATATTCGTCAATCGTACTACTTTGCGAGTCGTGTGTGAGGTATGTAATCGTAAAGCACGACGATTATTTTTACTGGCCGAGTCACTCGCGGTTTCCCGTCGGTGTCGGATACAACACGAGTGACTCATGCTGATAAGACATTTAATCTTGGAATTCCCCCAAAAATAGACTATTATTTATTGTTAATATTATTATTTTAGCACGACTTTTAACGAGAAAAGTGTATACGATTAACGAATGATCGGCGAGCACACGAGTCGTGTAGGAGAAACGCAATCACAAACATCGTACATCGTACAAACTTGGCAAGTACACTCGCCGAGTACACGCTCGCAAAGTACACGAGTCGTGTTAGTATTCCCGTAGTCCGTACAGAAATGTGTGCTGCGCATTTCAACATTCGTGTTTTGAACATAATAAAATCATAATATCATAGTATCATACCATAGTATATTTTATATTAATATACTTTATTTATAGCCTTATTGGTTCTTCGTGTTCGTAAGAATAGCATACAGTAGGTACATCGTCGATATATACACCATCTTAAGCTTAATGGCTCATATTATAGTCCATATTATGACAATATTATAATATGCATTTTTTGTGAACAATATAAATTTTTTTATAAATACGGGCTTGGGGGGGGCGGCCCCTAGGCCCCCCTGGAGCCACCCCTGATAGTATCTTCAACATTTTTAACTTTAAATTCATTGAAACCGCAATTTTCTCTAATACAGCATGAAACACGCAACTACTTCCAATGAAAATGTAAACTAATTGAATAGTACAAAAAAAATCAAATGTAACCCGATTATCTTTTCCAATGGAATTTACTAAAACAAGGTTTAAACAATGTTCATAACAATGGACATAGACAAGTTTAGGATTTTTCTCCTTACATTTAAATAAGAATTAATTTTAACGAGATGTAATAATGATTTAAATGGTTTTCATACTAAAACAGTTAATTCAGCAACAACCGGTTCTATAACACTCAATAAAGTAGTTTGGAAAATCCCACATGTTACTGTAGATGATTCAGAACGGTTTAAGTTAATGAAAATTGTAGAGAAAGGTAAAAGTTTGTTTATTCCATTCAGATCGTTTGAAATTTATGAATTCCATGAGCTCGGTAAATCTAAAAACGTGGTTTGGAATTTAAAAACTGCCTCAAAATTAGAAAAACCTCGATCGGAAAAACAATATTGCAGTAGATGCTAGTTTCTTTCAACATTGTAAAATAACTAACATTAAAGTTATGCTAAATTCTGTTGTTATCTGTACGATAATTTAAACTTGAATTTTGATTGAAAAAATTATGCAGTATTATATAATATGTATGCATCGTTTCAAGAATCGTATTATGATAAAAATGAAGGTAAACTAATATTAAGTCCAGCTACTTTTGAGTCTAAGGCATCGATTGTCGTGATAGAAACTTCAAAACAGAACGATTCAGGTACAGCTTCTACTGTTGATGTTAGTATAGAAATTGAAGCTTTGGAAAATCTAGATGGTGTAAGTGCTTATTGTCTTTTAATACATGATCGTATTGTAGAATATGTACCTATTAGCAGAAAAGTAAAAAAACTTGTGTAAATGTATTATCTTAATTTTTTTTAAATGACTGTCTTAGTATATTATACTTGTAAAAAAGTATTTGCATATTTAAAATAAAAATGTGTAAAATAAAATTTTATGTATTTTGTGGATGTTACGTGTGAAATAAAAAAAATAATGTGTAAACTAAAATGTTATGTGTTTTGTGGATGTCATGTGTGAAGTATAATTGTGTGTATATTTTGAAGTATGTAAATGTTTTGTGTGAAATAAAAACAATGTGTAAATTTAAAAAAAAATGTAGCTTATTTTTTACGCGGTGAAATTCAACCGCTAAACTGGTAAAAATTTGGCTTCTCAAATGGAGCCAGAACATACATGCGTTTTTTTGAGCAAAAAAATCATGCACTAAAAAATAGGTGGAAATCGCCAGTCAAACCGAAAAAATTTGGCTCTTAAATGGAGCCAGAACATACAAAACCATACTACTGAGGCCCAGTATTCTTATCTTGAGATATAAATGAATAATTATAATAATAACAAGATTTTCTGAAGAAGGCATTCAAATTGCGACTTGTGTAGACAACTTATTCTAACTAAACTTTGAAGGATCTTCATTGCATATAAATCAGTATAAGGTATTATTTGTTATTTTGTTTATAATAACTGTTTATTAAGTATTTCATTTATTATTCTATTTTTGTATTTTACTTTACATGATCTGTTTGAAATCATCCCTAATGATTTGAAATAAGAGATGACTGTTTTGAAAAACATGATAAAAGGAGTTCCTAACCAGGGGGTATGCACTAGTACAGATAGCATATGGTACAGATGAATAGTATAAAATCGTAACACCGGGTGCGTCTCGGGTGCCATGTTCCATAAAATCGTGATGTAAATTGTTGCATACTAAGCATTAATTATAATTCGTATATATCAGATTACAACCGGTGGGGACTGTCTATCGGTTGGTATCTCACACACACTTGTAAAAACCCGACACACTATTTTGTACTGTCAATAATAAAAGACATAATACCTACGTTTGAGTCATTATTCATATTAATAAGACTTAACAAATTGGCGACGAGGAAAACAATAAGTGATCAATTATATCGATTTATTTTTCTTTGATTTAAATCATATTTTTTTTCATACAAGTAGTGTCAAGCGTTGTATTCATATTAATACAAAATGTCAAGTTCCAAGGAAGACATAAAAATGAATCTCAATCAAATTATTGGATCTCCAGGCACATTTGAAACAGGTATGGATATCACCATTTTTGAATCGAAACTGACAAATTTTTTTTTGGCAAACTCAATCGCAAACGCTATTCAAAAAAGGGCCATATTACTATCATCTGTCAGTGAAGAAATTCATAAAGTGCTTTTCAGTTTGTGTGTTCCGAGTACGCCTAACGATGTAGAGTACGATACTTTAATGAAAAGTTTGAATAACTATTTTAAACCTGTTGACTCGTACTTTGCGGCGAGACACACTTTTTATCAAGCAAAGAAACGACAAGACGAATCGGTGTGCCAATGGGGCGCACGAGTCAAAAATCTAGCGTCCAAATGTGGTTTTACGTCAGAACTCGCCACATTGGTACGTGACATATTTGTTGTCGGAATGGGCTCAGGACCAATCCAAGACCGTCTTTTAGAAGAAGATGCGTCAAAAGTTGGCTTGACGTATTCAAAATTAATGGAAATTGCAACAACCAAAGAAGCAGCAATGAACAACAAAAGTGATTGGAAAAGAGAAGGACACTCAGAACTAAACTACCACAGCAAAACCAGGGGACCGGGTCAATCCAAGCCGAATTACAACGCGCACAAGGAATCCACGGCGAAGTGTGGGGTGTGTGGCCGTTCCAATCACTCCCAAAAAGACTGCAGATACAAAGACTACGAATGCAACAACTGCGGCAAAAAAGGTCATCTGTCCACTGTCTGCAAAAAGGGTAAGAATGTAAAGAAAAACCATAAAACGCAAAATAAATTTTTGGCCAATAATGACGAGGATGACGAAACAGTTAACTATAACCTTTCCAATACTTTCTTTTCAATAATTGATCAAAGTTTTCAAAATAGAGCTGTAAAACCGTTCACAGTAGATTTAATTGTTGAAAACAACAACATTAATTTCGAAATCGACACTGGTTCGCAACACAGCGTTATTTCAAAAAAAGTATATAGTCAACTGTTTAGTCATATCACATTAAAAAAAAATGATATCTCTCTTACCGATTACGTAGGCAATGAAATTGAGCCAATGGGAAAAATAATTGTAAATGCTGAGCATAAAAACAAAAAATTTTCTATGTGTATATACGTAATCGATAAGGGTGGTCCTCCGTTAATCGGTCGTAATGACATAAGAAAAACGAATGGTTGTAATTTGTTTAGTATAGAAAATGATAAATCTATAGATAGCATAATTAGCAAATATGAAAATGTTTTTAAAGACGAAATAGGAACCTTTAATAAATATGAAATTTCATTAAATGTTACAACTGAGGCGGTACCTAAATTTTGCAAACCCAGGTCTATTCCGTTAGCACTAAAAAACAAAGTAGAAACTGAAATTGATCGTTTAGTCAAAAGCAACATTTTGGTTCCCGTTGACCACAGTGAATGGGCAACACCTATAGTCCCAATATTGAAATCAGATGGCACGGTAAGAATTTGTGGGGATTTCAAAATTACACTTAATCCGGTATTAGTGGGCACCGAATATCCTCTCCCAAGAATAGAGCATTTGTATGCAAATATAAGTGGATCAAAATATTTTTCAAAAATTGATTTAAAGGATGCCTACCAACAAATGGTAATCAAAGAATCTGATCGTAAATATACCACCATTAACACGCACAAGGGATTATTTAGCTACACCCGCAACCCTTTCGGAATAAAATCTTCGGCAGGGGAATTCCAAAAAGCTATGGAAATTTCCACAGCAGGTTTAAATGGCATAGGTATATTTCAGGATGATATTATTGTAGCAGGTTCGACAATCACAGAGCACAATGCTCGATTAAGTAAACTTCTAGAAGTTTTATCAGATTGCGGTTTAAGAGTAAAATTTAATAAATGTAAATTTTTACAAAAATCAATCGAATATCTAGGTCACAGAGTAGACGAGAATGGTTTACACACGTTAACAAAACACACCGATGCGATAAAAAAAGCTAATGTTCCCGAAAATAAAACGTTGCTTAAATCATTTCTAGGCATGGTAACGTATTATATAAAATTTATCCCTAACGCAGCGGATATTTTAAAACCATTATATATGCTTTTACGTGATGGAAGCAAATGGCATTGGACACCAAAATGTGACCAAGCATTTAACAAAATTAAACATATTTTAACTTCAAAACCCGTATTAGCGCATTATGACGCTAAACTTCCAATTAAACTGGTGGTAGACTCATCATCTTATGCACTTGGTGCAGTACTTTCACACGTATACCCTGATCGTACAGAAAGACCTGTAGCCTACGCATCTCGAGTTTTATCCGGGTCAGAATGCAAATTTCCACAAATCGAAAAAGAAGCTCTTGCAATTATTTTTGGAGTTACGAAATTCTATGATTATTTATTTGCTAGGAAATTTCAATTAGAAACTGACCATAAACCACTAATATACATTTTTGGTGATAAGAAAGGTATTCCAATCTATGCTGCGAACAGACTGCAGCGATGGGCCTATGTTTTATCATCGTTTGATTTCGAAATAAAATATGTTAAGTCTGAAAATAATATAGCTGATTTTTTATCACGAATAAAAATTTCCAAATCTATAATCGAAAATCAAAATGAAGAATGCATTAGTTTAAATTTCATTCACGAACAATCACCGTTTACACTTGACTGGTCTAAAATAAAAATTGAAACGAGCAGAGATACTGTTCTCGCTAAATTACTTAACGCTGTCAAAACGGGGGAATGGAGTAGTGATTTTGCAAATAATTTAGAATTGAAATCTTACAATTCACGAAAGACTCAAATTTCTCTCGAACAAGGTTGCCTTTTATGGGGCTATCGTGTTATTATACCAGCTAAATTTCGAAACAACATACTGAAAGAACTTCATTCTTGTCATATGGGCGCTTCTAGTATGAAAAGTTTAGCTAGATCATATTTTTGGTGGCCAGGGATGGACAAAGAAATTGAAAATATTACTCATAATTGCGAAAATTGTCTCAATGTTAGACAAAATCCTCCAAAGTCAGTAATATCTCCTTGGAAATGGCCAGAAAAACCGTGGACTAGAGTACATTGTGATTTCTTAGGACCATTTCAAAATAAATATTTTTTCGTAATAGTTGACGCGACCACAAAATGGCTTGAGGTTTTTCCGGTAAATTCTATGACGGCAGAAATCGTCATAAATAAGTTTTCGGAAACTATAGCACGATTCGGTATTCCAAAAACAATTACGTCAGACGGCGCAAAATGTTTCACTGGTTTCAAATTTCAATCATACTGTAATAGCTTAGGTATAAGGCATATGACAGGCGCACCTTTTCACCCAGAATCAAACGGTTGTGCCGAATCAGCAGTTAAAACAATAAAAAACTTCTTTAAAAAATGTTCGACGTCAAAACCTCATTTAAACAAATTTCTGTTAATGTATCGCAATACACCTCATTCAACAACACGTGAAACGCCAGCACAGCTAATGTTAGGTCGATCAACTCGTTTACCATTTGACGCTTTAATGCCAAACACTAGTGAAGTAGTTATTAAACGACAAATTTCACAAATAAACAATGGGGGTAACAGAATAATATCATTCAAAATAGGCGAAAACGTTTTAGCTAAAGATTATAGAAACAATAATGCCAAGTGGCAAAAAGGAAAAATTACAAAATGCATTGGGAATAATATGTATGAGGTAGAACTCAAAGACGGGATGGTGTGGGAAAGACACAAGGATCAGCTACTAACTGATAAATCCACGACACCTTTAAGCAATTCTATTTCTCTCACGCCAGCTAGAGATACAAATGAAAATTTAGAACACCATAAAACGGAAACAGACCCAAATCCCGATCCCGTATCAGTAATGAAAACACCCAGGCCAATAAGATCTAGGAAACCGCCTCAGCGATATTCCCCTAGCGATTATGACTAGTAACAACTATTTGTATTAGTATTAAATTTTACATTGTATAATTTCATTTGCAATACTAACATAGAAATTAAGAAATAATTAAAAATAAAATATATAATTAACTTTATTTTTTAAGGAAAGAGACGTTTGTATTAGTATTAAATTTTACATTGTATAATTTTCATTTGCAATACTAACATAGAAATTAAGAAATAATTAAAAATAAAATATATAATTAACTTTATTTTTTAAGGAAAGAGACGTTTGTATTAGTATTAAATTTTACATTGTATAATTTTCATTTGCAATACTAACATAGAAATTAAGAAATAATTAAAATAAAATATATAATTAACTTTAATTTTTAAGGAAAGAGATGTTGCATACTAAGCATTAATTATAATTCGTATATATCAGATTACAACCGGTGGGGACTGTCTATCGGTTGGTATCTCACACACACTTGTAAAAACCCGACACACTATTTTGTACTGTCAATAATAAAAGACATAATACCTACGTTTGAGTCATTATTCATATTAATAAGACTTAACATAAATTATCACAAACAAAATATTTCGAAAACGCGAATTGCGAATACCACGTTTTCAAGTGCTTACTGCTTTCCATTTTTAAAGTATTTTGTCGTTCAGTGTTTAATTTGAAACTTTAGTACTACAAAGTACACAAAAGCCGGAAAACTAAAATAAAATATTTAAAACAGCTATAATTTTATAATTTATTTATTAAGGAAATTGGTGGTGGTGATTTTCTGTCTTTGTCTAACAAGCACACAAGAATTTAGAAGTCTTTTTTGTCAAACGTACCGATTGATATAGTAAAGCGATAATAATTCTGAAAACAGATTTGAATTTTTTGTCAAGTCTACTTAAGATAGGCCAGTCTACATATTTGATATTATTTCCTAAAGACTGACCGATCTCAAGTAGACTTGATGACAATCTCAAATCTGTTTTGAGAATTATTATCGCTTCACTATATCAATAGGTACGATTGACAAAAAACACATTTAAATTCTTATATATACCTACCATGTTTTTTAATAATGTTAAGTAAATGTTGATAGTTAAAATAAAATAAATAAAACATGTAAAAGTATTTATGTTGTTGTATTCATTTTTCAATAGTACTGTTTTAAATTTTTATCATACATACCTACTCATTGTCTCTTGATACAATTTTTCGTTTTAGGTACCTATCAAAATATAGAAGTGTATACTAAGTAGTAATAATCAGACACATATACAATAATTTAAAAGAGAAGACATTTTAGTCTCTTTATATTCATTCTTTAAAAAAAATTGAATTGTTTGCAATTTGCAAAGCAATAAGCATTTTTATCGCCCAGTGCCCCGGTCGCCCATATCGGAAAATAGTTCATAATCGCAACACCCGTAGCGCATCGGTAGTGCACCAGATGCGACGGCTGAGTTGCCGTTCTATATTATCTTTATTCTATGGCTTCCACATCGTATCAGCAATAACAGAAAATCACATAAAATGTACTTCACCCGCCACCGATCTAACCGAATTAGAATTATTAATGATAGACACTGGTAGCGATGTAAACATAATAAGAATAGATTACTTAAAAAGAAATTTAATTGTAGACGAGTCAGAAAAAATATTAATACGCGGAATAGGTACGGAATTAATAAGGGCACTAGGAAAATACCCATCGTAATAAATAATAAAGAAATAATTGTTAATTTTCATGTAGTGGGATCACGATTCCGATAATACAACACAGAATATTAGGTCACACATTTTTGCGCGACCACAAGGCTATAAAAGATATCGCCAATTACATACTATTGATAGCGACTTCCGCGAACGAAACAAATAAGATAAGGAACTGTTATAAAATAACCGCACGCTCAGAAACAATAGTCACTACCCGAGTAGCATTTTTAGTGTTCAGTGTCAGTTTCTTTAAACAGTGATTTTTTAAGAGGACGCCACACTGAAAGTGAAACGTATACAATGACCGATAGAACGCGCTGTTAGATGTTTTCGTGAAGCGCAAGCACGCGATGTGCGTCGTTTACACGCCCATTACTCATAATCGGCGACTACGGACCGGTCCGTCAAAAGTTTATTAGGAAGCGCTGTTTATTAATTCACGAACAGCCGTCGTTGTACATTCTTATCTATAATTCGACGTGAACGGTACAATAGATATGCCTCGTATTTCTTCGAATTCATCCGCGTAAATGATGCCGCAATATTTTCATATCGGAGCATACACACGAACTAATTAATTATTAAAATAACTATTTGCCTAATTCTACACTCCAATTTATTAATTGTTAAATCTATTTTTTAATATACCTTTATACTTAAAAAAAATTGAGCATAGTTTTCCCGACACTCTCGGGCATTTAAATTTTACAAAAAATTGAACAAAGTAAAAAAAAATTATTATGATAATTTACATTAAAAGTAATTCATTTTTATTAAATATAAATTGGGCTCAGGTTTCCCGGTGCCCTCTGGCTTCCAAAGTTCACAGAAAAAAAATGTAATATTATAAACAATCGGTTTTGGGCCATCTCAGGCCACCCCATACTTACGTACCATATAATATTATACATATAAAAATATATAAAATACAAAAGATACTTTAGAAATTATAGGTGTATAATATTATAATTTATAAGTGTTTATTTGATAAACAAATATAAAGTCTTACAACAAAATATTATAATTAGTAGTATTTACTGTACATTTTTAAAAACCCCATTACGAACTCCGATCATTCGTTTTCTTTTGCAGATTTACAGGTGTACTTTACTGCAGAAATAGCATAACATTTTTTTAAAGTTTAACTTTCTGAAGTACCAACTATTTAATCTCAATGGCAGTATAAAGTAAATTAACGTAAATCAAAACATATAGGTACTTACGATAAATTCTGTTTTGTACATTTTTGTACTTTTTTCATTCGTAAGCGTTGAGACGATTTACGTACACTCGTTCTTTGTTTTTTCGGTGCCATCGTTTGATATTATAGGCTGTTCAGGTTAAGAGTGCCCAGTCGCTCCGACGAAAACTAGTACTGTTCGCGCAAGCATTTTGCTACTGGTCACAGGGAGCGCTGGGGTATGCTGACGCTAGCGCGCATCGCGTGATTATACGTAGTGAGCGTAGTATCACAACGTTTTCTCAACGCGCCGTGGTTGTACACTGTTATTTTTGATTATTTCGTGCCGTCTGTTTTTCATTTTTTTTTAATATGGATAATTTAAGCGACGAAGATAACCAAGCAGCAGGACCATCTCCGATTAAAAGGAATAAACCTGGAAAAGTGAGTAACTATTATAATTTATAAAAATATACAAAATACAAACATCATTTTTTTAAACTTCGGTCTGGCGAGTATTTTGAATCTCTTTTGTACATTTATTTCGTATTTTGGCCATCAATATTTCTACACAGTTTTTGTACTCGTATATGTTCGTAATATTTTTTTTCGAATTTTTATATTCAAATATATAATAACAATAAAATATTGTTGTTTCAGATTATCACTACGCTTGAAAGGCAGCGAATCGTAAATTTTTACAAATCTATTATATTGTCAGACCCTGATAAGTCTGTAAGACAAATCAGGAAAATAATTTCGGACAAAATAGGTGTAGGGGAACGTACAATTCATAAAATTATCAAAGAATATAATGATACGAAGACGGTGACTGCTCCAATTCCAAAACGTTCAAGACAGTCCTACATCGATCAATTTGGTGATTTTGAAAGAAATGCTGTCCGTAGGCACGTCCACCAAATTTGGTTTCGACGCGAAATTCCTACAATGAACAAAATTCACCAAGCTGTATCCACTGATAAGAGTTTGCCAGTAATATCAAGAACCAATTTGTACCATCTTTTGAAAAAAATGGATTTTCGGTATACAAAACGGAGTCGAAATAGTGCTATGACCGAAAGAAATGAAATAGTTGGGTGGCGTAGGGATTATTTGGCAAGTATAAAGAAATACCGTGATGATGGCAGACATATTTATTATCTCGATGAGACGTGGGTAAACGCAGGAGAGTGTACAAAAAAAATGTGGGTCGACACAACTATACAATCCCAACGCGACGCATTCCACAAAGGACTAACAACTGGCGCTGTCAACCCAGTTGGCAAAGGGAAACGTCTCATTGTTCTGCACATTGGTTCGGAAGACGGGTTTCTACTTGGTGGTTTGTTGTGCTTCGAATCCAAAAAAAATACGCTCGACTACCACGATGAAATGAATTCAGAGACCTTTCGTGAGTGGATGGAGGGTATTTTACAACATCTACTACCAAATTCCGTCATTGTTATGGATAACGCGCCATACCACTCGGTGAAGGTCGACAAGGTCCCCACATCTAACATCGGATATTATTCAATGGTTGGAGAGTAAGGGAGAAGTCGTGGACCGCCATATGGTTATCCCTCAACTTCTCCTAATTGTTAAACGCTTAAAAACATTACATAAACCAACGTATGTGATTGATGAATTGGTAAAAGCTAGTAACCATACCGTTTTAAGACTTCCACCGTACCACTGTTAACTTAATCCCATCGAACTTGCTTGGTCATCTGTTAAAAACCATGTAAGGATGAACAACACGACGTACAAACTACCGGATGTAAAAAATCTATTAATTGAGGGCATTAACCGCGTGGACGCAAATATGTGGAAGAATTTTATCAAACACACAAAAGAAGAAGAAGAAAAATTTTATCAAATAGATTTTATTGTTGACGACGTCTTGACAGCGGAAATGACGAATTTGACTATGACAATCACGGGAGACACATCGTCAGAGACATCATCTGATTCAGATTGAAATTTTAAATTGTAAATATTTTTCTTTTTCTTTGTTATTATTTATTTATAATTTATATTATTTTATATTAATGACGTTTTTAATTGTTTCGTAAAAACATTTTTTTTTTAAATTTGTAATTATTTAAAAAAAAAAAATAAACTTGACTATTAATCAAATTCAAAAAAAAAAATGTAAATGTATTTGTATATCATTTGGATTAGAATATATTATAATATGTTACACGACGGAGAAAAGATATTTTGTTTTTATAACAAGTTGTATACACGGCGGAGCGCCGCCGCCGGAATCCAACAGTTGACGGCGGCGGTCGTACAATGCCGACCAATTACAGAGCGTCTGATGTCGCCTGGGGGGTCTGACAGTTGCGGCTGCTCAGTATGCATGCGCGAGTTTGGGCACTCTTAACTTGAACAGAGTATAGTACAAAACAGTAAAAATCATATAAATACCTACGTACCTATAGGAAATAAAATATATAAACATAACACTTTTCGAAAATGAAATTGCAAAATTCTAAAACTGGGGTAAAAATAAAATTAAAAGTAGACGGCAGTAGTTACTAGTTCAACAAATATACACTAAGTGTTCAGTTTTATACTTCAATATTTGATTTGTAAATGTTTTATTAAATTTATTATTAGCTATTATTTAGTCTAATGATGACCAAACTACGGATATATATGTATATATATTAGACCATCAGTATATTATACAACCAATATTGAATTTGTTTACAACTTACTTACGCAGACTTCTCGGAAACATAGATAACTAAGTGTCTGTTGTGTAAAGGTTCTATAAAAAAAATATAAAAATATTCGAAATACTTTGTTTAGTCTGGTGTGGACGTGTGGTAGTATGAGATGACAATTAATGATAATAAAAATTATATTACATTATTACTGAAATGTAGTTAAAAAATTGGTAAAATTTCAAACATGGATGTCAACTAGGTATTATAAACATACCAAATGTTTTGCCACATCAAAGCGACCCAATTGTGATGTAATTTTTTTAGTAAGAATTACAGTCTAAATGACCGCTAGGCGCTAATCCAACAAATGTCGGATTTCTTTTCATCATTATTTCATAAAATATTCAATTTTTTGTTCTTAATAAAAAATAAAATAAAAATAAAAAAAATAAAAAAAAGGGTTCAAAATAAAATTGTATGTTCGTAATTATTTGTGTAGACAGGTTAAAAATGTATACTGTTTTAATCAGACCTCTGTGAATAGATTCATTCATAATTTGTTACAGTTACCTCAATTTATGTATAAAATTACAACAATTAGTAAACATACAGAATGTTATAAATTGTAATAGGACGGCATAACATAAATAATAGTAATGCTATTGATAATCGTGGTATCAAACCGATAATCTCAATTTTTGGTTCCTCATCGATGAGACACTCTATCTAAGATCATAAAGGTACCTGTACACTGTAGATTTTTTCTCGTAGAGTTACTCTAGCTAGAGCTCTCTACATTCAGTCTAGAAGTGTACACAACATATAGATCGCTCTAGTGGTTGTCTCTCTAGGATCTAGGTAGACTAACTAGAGTAGACGAAAATCTACAATGTACACGGAGATAGACACTCTAGCTAGATCAGTCTAGATCTATTTGTTTAGTTGAACAGGGGCGTAATTACGGGGGGGATATGGGGGATAGATCCCCCCCATGAGCTGTATTTATATATTGTCTTATAGTTCAAATACAAACTTATAAATTATTACGAAACTAAAAAAAAAAAAATGTTTAGTTGTATATACTTAAATATAACCCTGTTATTAATATTAAGTTATTATAAATATTTACCCGTTAACGTCTTAACGATAAGCCACAATCATGATTTCAAAATATATGGTCTGATTCCTTTTAATTATTATCTATTAATAAACATTGGGTGCCTTGCCACACACTGTATCTAATTAAGAACAGATTATAGATGGTAAGTAATTCGATAATGGGAAAAACCACCATTCCATAAACATAACATAATAATAAAAATGTAACTTCAAGATTTATTTTCGTAGAATGAATAGCCATAATATAAATATTATATAGTAATTAGTAGGTTCTATGAACGCGCGCCGGCACAAAGTATCTACATTGATTATTGCGATTACATATATATAAGTATTACACGTCTAGTACTCTAGGTTAATAGATACAGTAGATATACACTGTTACACAGACACAGTGTCATTTTCTAATAGTCACGGTGTCAACTGTCTGTTGTATATTTAATAGTTTTATACACTAAAAGCAAAATGGAGCAAAAAAAAAAAGAAAATTACCATCAACTAACGGTACTTTATTGAATTTTTTAAAAAAAAAGCCTGGACCTGACGTAAGTATAAAATTTTAAATTATTTAAAATACTTAACATTATTAGGCCCGGAATTAAATGTTTTAAAATCGTACAAAATATTTAAACATGTATAACATATTTTGTATACTTATTATAATTAGCATTACAACTGAACAACTCGCGCTAAAATTATGCAAAATTAAATTAACACCAGTTAAAAAATGTATTAAAAATGTAATTGCAGTTACTGCTGTTTATTCAATTCAATAACTATTATGTCAAATTAATTATTATAAAACATTTGAATGAGTTTATTAAAAAAACAATATTTTATATTTTCTTATTTATTATTTAAGGAAAACATAGAGAAATCTGATGATGTATCACGTGAAAAATATGTTGAAAATAAAAATTTGACTCAAGCTGTTCAAGAAACAAATAAGGTACATTACCTATTGTTCTATGGTATTATACCTGTAGCTTGACTGCTAACACTATGCATTAAAATTAATAAATTAGGTTATGTTTCGTAATTTTTTAGAGGGAACATTTTGATGCTCGTAAAAATGACATTGGTTTGTTTATTAGACGTGATTTGTTATCAGACGAAGAAAAAGCTACAGTAAGCTTTTCAAAATATGTTAATACCTTATTTCGGATTTAGTCTGAACTATAGTTCATACCCACCATCATATCATTATATAATAGGTATAAATTAAATTGTAATTGTTTTTATTATTTATTGTTTAAAATCTGTAGGTACTTACCAATTTATGGTTACCAAATCATAATTATGCATTTCCATTAAATGAAAAAAAACAAAAAAAGAGGTTTAAAATTTCAGCATAAATGGCTGAACGAATACAATTGGCTTGTTTATTCGGAAGTTGAAGGTGTAGCTTTTTGTAAGCATTGTGTTGTTTTTGCCAAAACCGGTGGTGTAGGAAATCAGCCTTTAAAACATTTGGTTACTGAAGTATTTGATAGTTGGAAAAAAGCTAAAGAGGTATTATTGAATATATCAATGTTTAAATCCCTTACATTTTAAATTTATTTCCCTATGAATACAATATACATGTTATTATATTGTTATAATTTTAATTAAATGATAGGTATTTCGAAATCATTCTACATTAGCGTACCACACATTTTCTCTTTTAAAATCGGATGAATTTTTAAAAATGTATTCAAAAAAAGAGCCAACAATAGTAGAACGACTGGATACAGATAGGTACCTATTTAATTATTTATTAGTTTAAGTCTGAAAGTATGTACTTTGATATATTTTTTTTGTTGTTAAAGAATTAAACAAATCAAGGCGAATAGAGAGCGACTTATTCCAATCATTGATTGTGTCATTCTTTGTGGTCGTCAAGAGATTGCTCTACGTGGACATAAAGATTATGGAAAAATTGATAGTATGTTTAAAATTAAATAATGTTATAGCATTACGTATTATATAATAATGCCACTATTCAACTCAACCTTAATATAAATTTTTCATATTAGTGGAAAGTTCATTAAATCAAGGCAACTTTAGAGCCATATTAAAGTATAGAGCATATGGTGATGAATATTTAAAGCATATTATTACAAGTGAAGGACGAAACAAATACCTAACTCCTCAAATGCAAAATGATATCACAACGACATGTGGGGACATTATGCTACGAAAAATAGTTAAGGATGTAAATGCTTCAAAATGTTTCTCAGTTTTAGTTGATGAGACTACTGATATGTCTACTATTGAACAAATGGCTATGTGTGTTCGATATGTTGATAGTAACGATTGCATCCATGAGAGATTCCTTAAATTCATTACTATTAACAGTTTAACTGGTTGTGATTTAGCTGAATCAATATTCAACGGTATATTAAAATGATATTATGTTTTTAATAAATTAATACTTGTATGGTTATTATATTTTGTAAATAGGTCTGAATAGTTGTGAAATCAATTTAGATTACTTATATGGTCAAGGATACGATGGCGCAAGCAATATGTCTGGCCAGTATAAAGGTGTTCAGGCAATTATCAAAAAAAATTATCCTAAAGCTATATATGTGCACTGTGCAGCACACTCGCTGAATTTAGCAGTTTCAACTGCAAGTGGAATTCAACCAATTAGAAACTGCTTAGGTATTATTGAAAAGTACTATGTTTTCTTTAATACACCAAAACGTCAAAATGTTCTTTTAACCAACATTGAAAATAGTGATGAGGATCCTAAGGTTAAAACTTTAAAAAGATTATGTGCTACACGATGGGTGCAGCGTTATGATGCGGTAACAGATTTCATTGAACTGTTTGCATTTGTAGTTGAATCATTAGAAAATATTTCTAATTGGAATGATTCCACTGCAACGGAAGCTAATATACTATTAAAAGCTATTGATTCAGAATTTCTTATATCTTTACAAGTTATACAAGTAAATAGTAATTAATAAATATAAATTATTTTATTTTATAATAAAATATTTTTCCAGTTGGTTTTTTCTTTTGCATTACCATTATGTAAGTTGCTACAAAAAGAAGAAATTGATTTGAGAGAAGCAGTAAGCCTTACTGAAGATATTATAAATGTGTTAAAAAATATTAGATTAAATTGAGATACTGAATTTCACAAATTATTTTTACTTGCAAAAGTAAGTATACTAAAATAAAGTATATTATAATATGAATTATATGAAAAGAATTATGTTTATATTTGATATATTTTGTTATAGGAGATGTCAGTAATTATAGATATAGACTTGAGTACTAAAAGAATATCTAAACGACAAGTAAATCGAGCAAATCCAGATCCCAATTTAAGTGTTGAAGAATACCACAAAGTGACAGTATTTATACCTTACCTTACTTTTTTATACAACAATTAGAAGAAAGATTTTCAATCCATTCTGAAATTTTTGAAGGTACCTATGTTAAATTAAATCATAATTATAGTAGTTTTAATTATACATTTGTAGTTTCTATAAAATTAAAAACAAATCACAGAGATAAAATATTCATGCATCAATCTATATTATTAAAATCAGACTTTAATGGTTTATGTATAATGTATACATATCATATTATCATATTTTATAGGATTTCAAAGTCTTTTTTCTTATACATTAACTTCTAATGAGGAGGTATCATTTAGAAAATTACTTGAATTTTATTCACTTTCTTTGGATGTGAACAATTCAATTGCAGAATTGAAATTGTGGAAGATAAAACTTGAGCGAATGAACAATATTCCAAAAACTGCAGTTGAAGCATTACATTTGTGTAATCCCAATATTTATCCAAATGTATATTTTATTTTAAAAATACTATGCACACTTCCAGTTTCTACTAGTACGCCTGAAAGAATGTTTTCCAGTCTTAAAAGGATAAAAACGTATCTTCGAAATAGTATGTCCGAGGTTAGTAATTATATTAACTGCGCACCTGTGATTAATTTAATACATTTTCATAATATCTAATAAGAAAAATGTTTTAATTTTGTTTGTAGAAAAGACTTAATGGTCTGGCAATGTTGGCAATTCATAATGATATTACACTTTCAAATGAAGAGGTCATTGATGAACTTGCCAAAAAGCCTAGAAATCTGGACATAATATTGTAAAATATTAAAACAATTTATAATATATATTTGTAAATTTATATAATAAATAATAATAATATTATGTAATATAGAATGATTAAATTGATATGTGTTGAGTAATTAAATTATACAAAATATAGATAAGAGGGGTGTGGGGGCAAGGCCCCCACAAGTTTGCCATACAAATTTATTTTGATCCCCCCCCCCATGAAACATTCTCAATTACGCCACTGTAGTTGAATAGACTAAATAGAGCACGTGGAAATATTTATCAGTTTTTTCGGGTTTTTCAGTTTTTATTTAACAGTTTTTTTGATAGTGTTTTGTTTTTTAACATTATAATTATAATTATACATTTTTTTACATTTTCTTTTGAATTTATTTGTACAATGGCCGATGTTGTGTGGGACAAGCAAAAAACCTATAAGCTAATTGAACTTCTTGAGTCGTCTCCTGAACTGTGGAATTGTACACTGAAGGAATACAGAGACAGGCAGCTAAAGGCAAAATGTATGGAAAGAATTGCTCAAAAATTAGAAATGAGTTCTGCAGAAGTTGGTAGAAAGTTACACAATCTTCGGTGTCAAATGAATAGTGAACTACGAAAGATAAAAAATAAGAAGAGTGGAGCAGGCAGTGGCGTATTTAGGCCGGGGCCACCGGGGCCCCCAAGTTAAGGCCAAGTTGGGGGGCCACAGGACCTGTACCATTGTATAAAAAAATATACAACATTTTTTTTTATTAAATAATAATTAGTTACATTGAAAATAATTTGATTATAAAAATTACGAAAAAATTGTACAGCAACGGCGTATAATATATAATATAATATAAATATATATATATATATATATATATATATATATATATATATATATATATATATATATATATATATATATATATATATATATATATATATGTATATCATATGTCATTAATTTAGTTCTTCAAATGGGTGGCTGTTATAAAAATAAACTATCATGGCTTATCGCTTAATATTATTTGCTCGATAGTATTAATAATAGTAGCACACTAGCACCACGACTACGACAACAGACTACGAAACTCCTGTCTGCACTCTGCAGTACGAAATGCAGCATTCTTATTATCTTTGATTATAAATATTTTAATTTTATAATCGATGTTATTAATATTACTAGCCGAAAATTGTGACTATAGTTGAATATACCTATTGTTGTTTCTTTGAGTGTTGCGTGCATGTTATTATTCGTCATAAGTTATTACTTATTGAAATTATATTTTGAATTATTATCGAATATACTGTCGATTAATAATATAATTAATATATAATTAATAATGTCTAAACGTGTTCATTTAAGTGGCAGTTTAAAAAGGAAATTAAAATCACAGCGTATTGAAAAAGAAAAATCACTCCCGCGAATAAGTGCTTTTTTTAATAAAGATTCTTGTGCAAATGATTCAAGTTTAAATACCACGCCTATGAAATATGCGCCTGTTGAAACAACTGATATTGTAAGTAAATTATTTTTCCTGATTATCCAATAGTTCAAATAAAATAAATGTGACATTACTATTAACTAGTATTAATATGTATGTGATAATATTGCATATTATTTAGAGTAATTAAATATTTTAGACGTAAATACCTACGTAATTCTTTTTCATTTATATATATATATACATATATATATATATATATATATATATATATATATATATATAATTTTCATTAATACCGATTTGTTCTGTTAGGCACAATCTTTTCCATCTCCATCTACGTCTTCGAGTATTCAAAATCCAAATATTCGAGGAAATTCTGAATTAACAACCATTGATATAAATAATGTAAATGACGAAAATGAATGTTCAATAAACTCTGATTTATCAGAGGCGATACATTCGATGACCTTAGGAGATCATTCAAATGACAAAGCTTTCTTTACTAGTGCATTGAATAGGTACATCAGATAAAATTTTTATTATTTCTAAAGGACCATGCCAACCAGATGGTCCATTTCCAAAAAAAATTATTGGTAATAAAAATCGTTCATTTTCTACTGAACAGTATTACGAAAAAAGTCAAGGCGGTGTAAGTTTACATCGTAAATGGATTTGTTATTCAAAATCGTTGGATTTAGTTTACTGTCAACCATGTTGGTTATTTTGTACGTCGAGTTCATGGACTAATGGTATTAATGATTGGAAACATATATCGGAGAAAATTAAATTACATGAAAAAAGTTTAGGTATCTCATATAAATGCTTGTCTTACTGCAGGCCGATGGAAAAAAAATAATACATTATCTGAGGATTTAAAATCTCAAATTAACATAGAAGTTGGATTTTGGAGACAAGTAATAAAACGTATTATAAATATAACATTGACGTTGGGGATTCAAAATTTATCATTTAGAGGCCATAATGAAAAAAATCAATAGCGAAAACCGTTGTAACTTTTTAGCAATCATTGATCTTCTTGCGAAATATGATCCTGTATTATCAGAACTTTTACAACGAGGACCTAAAAAAATCAGTTATTTAAGTCCCACGATACAAAATGAGATAATTGATATGCTTTCCAAATGTGTGAAAAAATCTATTATTTCTGACATCCAAAAAGTTCCTTTTTTCTCATATATTATAACTGATACCACACAAGACATTAGAAAACAAGATCAAATGAGTCAAATAATTCGTTACGTAGTCATTGAAAAAAACGAAGATAATAAACCGATTAAACTTAGAATTGAAGAATCATTCATTGGATTCTGTTTATTGAATGATCATTCAGCATCAGGATTTTCCGATAAAATTGTAGAAAATATAAAAAATTATGGATTAGATATCGGTAAATTACGTGGATAAGGCTACGACGGTGCAGCTGTTATGGCTGGAGTTTATAATGGAGTTCAAACTAAAATAAAAGCTCATTGTCCACTTGCAGAGTATATTCACTGTAATGTCCATAATTTAAACTTGGTTTTAAATGATACTATGAATGCCTCAATTGAAATTCAAAATTTTTTTGCCATCATCCAAAAGTTATATGTTTATTTTGCGTTAAGTGGAAAACGTTGGAAAATTTTAACTGAAATTTTACCGGTTGGTGGAGTTACACTTAAAAAGGTTTGCCTTACCAGGTGGTCATCACGACATCAAGCTATTTCTCCAATTCGATATGAATTTCTAAATATTTTAAAAGCTCTTACAAAAATAACATTATCATCAAAAAATAAAGAAGAAATTTTAGAAGCTGAACAAATTTTAAAAAACCTTGAAAATTTTAACTTTGTATTAACGTTAGTAATTATAAGCGCTATACTAAGAAAAGTAGACGGTGTCTCACAATTTTTACAACGAAGTGATGTTGATCTTCATACAGCTACAGGACTTCTACAAACATTAACAAGTGAATTAAAAATTATGAGAAAATACTTTTTAGAATATTTTACAGAAGCTACAAATCTTTCAAGAAAATGGGGCATAGCATCAATATTTAAAAATCAAAGACATAGTAAAAAAAATCTTTTTGATGAGATTTGTGAAGACCAAAGATTAGAATCACCTGAGAAAAAATTTGAAGTTGAAGTATTTAATTTAACCCTCGATCGTGGTATTACCGAAATGGAACGGAGATTTCAAAGTTTTAATTACGTATCTCACTTCTTTAAATGCTTACAACCGATTTCATTTATCAAATTAAACGATGAAGAATTATACAAGTCAACAGAAACATTACAAAAAAAGTATAACCAAGACATTTCTCTGGATTTTGTTCATCAGATACTATCTTTTCGATCATGTTTTAAAGATATAATATCCACAAAGTTAAAGACAACAAAAGAAATTGCAGAAATGTTATTTATTGAACATTCTCCTCTTACAACAACATACCCTGATGTGTGCACTTGCTTTTATTTTATACTTGACGTTACCTATAACTGTTGCGGCGGCAGAGCGGTCGTTCTCAAAACTAAAAATAATAAAAAATTATTTACGAAGTACGATGTCAGAGGAACGGCTGAGTGGTTTGTCAATTATTTCCATCGAAAATAAGCGGGCACAGCAATTAAATTTGGATGAAGTCATTGACAAGTTTGCCCAAGTGAAGGCTAGGAAAGTTAATTTTTAATTATATTATATAATATACCTAAGACTTAATATTGTAATGTCATTGTTTTTATAAATTTATAAGCAGTAAAATAATACAGGTACCTTTACATGCATTTTTTTTTTTTACCTCATAGAATCAATGTTTAATTTTTACATTAAAGAGGGCCTCCAACTTGTATTGGCCCCAGGGCCACCAAGTTTCATGCTACGCTTCTGGGAGCAGGTGCAGATGAGACCGTGAAAAGTTCTTGGGAGTTTTTCGATTCACTGAAATTCATTACTGGAATTTCTGAATGTGTGAAGACTGTCGGCACAGTACCAAATGCATTGGTAAGTAACTTATTGTATTATTAAAATTACTAAAATAGGTTTATTATTTGGTAATGTACTGAATCGCTGTCATAATTATTTTAAAATTAAAAACAAATAATGGAAATACTAATAATAGATTTTTATATAATATCAGTAATATTTAAATATAATGTTTAGATAATATTTATAATTATCTTATATAATATTATCAGCCGGTGGCGACGCGATATCAATATTTATATTTACATATAAAAAATTAAAAACATAAATGATAACTTGTCGAAGTCAACACTAGATTGTATATATACAATTACAGTATACGATGTTATCTATACAATTTAATATTTTTATTTAGCATTTTATAATATTTAAAATTAAAATAATAAATACTATTACATTTTTTGATTACCTCACTGTCTATATTATATAATAAGTTCTGTTCTTCACTGCCAGATTCATGTTAATCAAATATTAAACTTAGATCTATTTCAAAAAAAAGACTTAAAAATCTAAACTTTAAAAAATTGAAAACTTTTTATTAAAAAATTATTTAGTTGTTTTTTTTTTTAATTATTTAAATACTACTTAAATATATTGATATTGCCATGTCAATTCTCCTTCTGTGGACATAAAGTAAGTTTTGAACTTTTCACGTACTTCCTTAGCAGTAGAACTTGCATTTCTTTGTACATTAATTTGTTGCATTGAGTGTAATGAGTTTTGTGGAGTTTCTTCTTCTCTCCAACTACCAGGAATCAGTGTATTTGCTCTAAAATCACTTATGAGCGATTTATCATCAATCAAATTGAGCGTGTTTTTGTAGCGGAAAACAGCCCGTGTGGCGTCCTCTTAACGGTTTAAACACGGTGTGTGAACTGTGTTTTGGTGCAGTTTTAAACTCAAAATTAAATTATGGTTTATAGTCAGTTTTACTGGCACTGAATGGTACTGTGAAAGTGCAAATGCACCTATGTAAATTTAATGGTTCAGTGAACGTTTTTTAACACCGTCGCGCAGTTCACAGTATGTTTATGAATACGGTGTAAACACGGTTATTTAACACTTAATATACATGGTTCTTAGTCGGGTTTTCTGACACTGAATGGTGCTGACTGCTGAGAATGCACAAATTGAACTGTTCAGAAATTATTCCCTAACACCTTCAGTTTCAGAGACTATGATTGTTTACCGTATAATTTCATACACTGTTTATGAACCGATTAAGAAAAATTTATTGTTCAATTATTTAAGTGTTTTGGTGCATTTTGTAACCAAAAATGCATACACCTAAATTATTTACTAGTTTGAGGTCGGTGCCATTTCCAAGCACACCAAATGGTGCTAAGAATATTTTTTATTAAGTATCTACCTATATTCGCAAAATATAATTAAAATAATTTGAGTGTTATTATGATAATCGGTATTCGGTTCAGAGAAAATTCTAGATCACTGTGTTTTAACCATATATGCACCGCGAAATAAAACCTCGTATGTTGTGCTATTTATAAAGTCGTCGGGTATTTATTTATCGTATTTTACTGATGTTATCATTTCCGCCAATTCATATTGTTCTTGATTATAATATTTTGTCACCACTATCGCCTATCGGTAATCCGCTTGATATTGTCATTTGACACTGTGTCGTACGATAACCACGTGGTTATTGCCTTACTGGTTATATTATTTATAATTTATATATTTTATATTAATTGTATTTATAATTGTAATTTGTATTTGAAGATACCTATATACGAAGCTACCCTTGTCATTATGTAAGTATTCACATATTAATATTCATTATTAATTTATAGGCATAATACTTACTGTACATTGACATATAGTTATTTATGTGTAGCTTATTATACTATAGGTAGGTACTATATTTAATAATATTATTATTATTATACTAGTATAGCAATAGCAGTAGTAGATTAATATGTATTACTAAATTATTATTAATGCAATTCTTGCTCCAGTATATATAGTATCTACACTACCAACTAAAAATAAATAAGTTAGAAATTCATCACTTAAACAATAATAATTTAGTTAATTGTTTACTGCATTTATCTATACCTATTGAATATAGTAATTGTTTAATTATTCATATTTATCCATTAGATATAGGTAGTATGTAATTACTTATGCAAAACATATTTCTATAGAATAAAATAAAGCTAAATTGGTCATGAGTGATAATATGATTGTTTTGAATGATAATTATCAATATTATTATTATTTGTTGTAAACTATTTAGTTATAATAGGTATACTAGATTTAATTGATATTGGAATTAGTGGTTAGGTACCTAATAGTATACATATATTATTAAATTAAAAAAAATTAATTTAAATTTATTAGTTAAAAGTGCGACAATAATATCGTATAAATAGTGTGAATGGTTCCAGTGGCGCCCAAGACATATTTTTTAGGTGTAGCAAGAAATAATTTTACCCGCCCACCCACCACCTCACAAACTCAAAATTATATTATTTTACACATTTTATCAGTGGCGGATCCAGAAATAATTTGGGAGGGGGGCAAGAGCGAAAATACGATAAATACGACCAATGCTAACCTAACCTAACGATCACGCTCCAACAATATATTATAAAGTATGATAAGTGAAAATATTTTTCAATATTCTATTGATAAAATTCGGTATTTTGGGTGTTAGTGTATTACTATGGGTGGCTTCGGGGGGCAAATGCTCCTTTGCCCCCCCCCAGGATCCGCCACTGCATTTTATTATATTTTAAATGATAATATTAGTAAATAGGTACCAACCAATCAATCAATATGATCTGTGTTTTGTCAGAATAAGGGGTATTAATTTGTAATGAGATATTATACATTCATACAAATATGTTAAATTAAAACCTTCAAAACAAAAATATTAAAAAAGTATTGCGAAACAGCTTGCTTTATTGTAATCTTTATTCCTCAATGTGATTTTTATAATATATTGTGTGGTTGTAGTAACATAATATTCTTTTACTTTTAATAACCAGTATATAGATTTCCGTCAGGCATCGAACACACGTTTATTTCTTTCTCACATTTACCAATAATTACTATAGTGGTTATCCCCAGTCCCAAAATATTATCTTTGGATAAATGATTTTCGAGTATGATATAAATAGTATACACTATAAAGTATAGATGGTTGACTGTTCAGTGTTCAATGTTCATTGCCATCGGTTTACGAACTAGGTATGAACTATGAAGATGAACTAAACTAAATACATGATATTATATTATAATCATTATTTTATAATAATTAATAATAAACATTTAATGTTCATTATTTTATGTTATTATACCCACCCACCCCTTATTATCAAGGTGTAGCGAATGCTACACCTAGTAATAGGGTTGGGCGCCACTGAATGTTTCAACTCGTTTAACTCGTCGATATTCCAAATAAAATGCAATATGTAAGTACACATATGATGACATGACATAAGTACATTAAATGAATAATTGATACTATACATGTATATAGAGTTATAGTTTTTAACATTCCCATAATTATGTATACCAAATAATAAGTGTTAATTTATACTTCAAAACAAGTAAAATATTTTTAAATAATTACAATATATTTCATACTTATAATTAATAGACATTTAAAAAGAAATTTACGAATGTTCCGCTAGCAATTTTTGATAAGAGAGCCCAGTGCTTCCAAAAACAAGCGAACAATCACTATCACGGCACATCGGGTATGCTACTCCAAACACAAAACCCATTCAAGGCATAAGAATAGGCAATTCATCTAACAGATAAATCCGATGTTACACTATTCAAAACAATATAAAGCACAGAATCCAGGTGTTGTACCATTTTTAATACACATCAAATTATTCGTTATGAAAAGACCTATCGAATGGTGTACACGGCGAGGCGGCACTCGGGCCGCGTAAGTGGGCAGAGCCTTAGAAATAGAAAGATTTTACGTATTATTTCAAAATTCACAAAAAAATCTTCGGATTCGATGTTTCAAACAATTACTAAGCACAGAATCCGGGTGTTGTACTATTTTTAATACACACCAAATTATTCGATATGAAAAGACCTATCGAATGGTGTACACGGCGAGGTGGCACTCGGGCCGCGTAAGTGGCCAGAGCCTTAGCAATAGAAAGTTTTTACGTATTATTTCAAAATACAAAAAAATCTTCGGATACGATGTTTCAAAAAATTACTAAGCACAGAATCCGGGTGTTGTACCATTTTTAATACACACCAAATTATTCGCTATGAAAAGACCTATCGAATGATGTACACGGCGAGGCAGCACTCGGGCCGCGTAAGTGGCCAGAGCCTTAGCAATAGCAAGTTTTTATGTATTATTTCAAAATACAAAAAAATCTTCGGATTCGATGTTTCAAAAAAATACTAAGCACAGAATCCGGGTGTTGTACCATTTTTAATACACACCAAATGATTCGTTATGAAAAGACCTATCGAATGGTGTACACGGTGAGGCGGCACTCAGGTCGCGTAAGTGGCCAGAGCCTTAGCAATAAAAAGTTTTTACGTATTATTTCAAAATACAAAAAAATCTTCGGATTCGATGTTTCAAAAAATTACTAAGCACAGAATCCGGGTGTTGTACCATTTTTAATACACACCAAATTATTCGCTATGAAAAGACTTATCGAATGGTGTACACGGCGAGGCGGCACTGGACCCGCGTAAGTGGCCAGAGCATTAGCAATAGAATTTTTTTTCAAATTTTATCGAAATAAGAGAATAAACACGAAAATAATTATTCAAAAAATTACTAAGCACAGAATCCGGGTGTTGTACCATTTCTAATACACACCAAATTATTTGTTATGAAAACACCTATCGAATGGTGTACACGGCGACGCGGCACTCGGGCCGCGTAAGTGGCCAGAGCCTTAGCAATTGAAAATTTTTACGTATTATTTCAAAATACAAAAAAATCTTCGGATTCGATTTTTCAAAAAATTACTAAGCACAGAATCCGTGTGTTGTACCATTTTTAATACACACCAAATGATTCGTTATGAAAAGACCTATCGAATGGTGTACACGGCGAGGTGGTACTCGGGCCGCGTAAGTGGCCAGAGCCTTAGCAATAGAAAGTTTTTACATATTATTTCAAAATACAAAAAAATCTTCGGATTCGATGTTTCAAAAAATTACTAAGCACAGAATCCGAGTGTTGTACCATTTTTATTACACACCAAATTATTCGTTATGAAAAGACCTATCGAATGGTGTACACGGCGAGGCGGCACTGGACCCGCGTAAGTGGCCAGAGCTTTAGCAATAGAATTTTTTTTCAAATTTTATCGAAATAAGAGAATAAACACGAAAATAATTATTCAAAAAATTACTAAGCACAGAATCCGGGTGTTGTACCATTTTTAATACACACCAAATTACGTCCCGCGGCGAAGCGGTGGCGGCGAAACGTCCGGGTCCGAAATTTTCGTGTTTCTAGCTTCAAAACTTATCGATTTATGACTAAATAACTAAAATCTTAACAGTGAAAATCTCGTTTACGGCGGATTTTTACCGATTTTGCCGTTTTTACTCATTTTTTGACTGTTTTTCCTCATTCATGGAAAAACTATGGAGATTTTCGAAAAATGAGTAATGACCTCTCTAAAGTACCATCTCAGTCCAATTTCGAATCTAAAAAGTTGCTGAACGAAAACGTTTGGACCAGGATTTCTATACGAAAAAGTGTTAACAGAAAAAAATATATAAACATCATTGTAAAACCATCTAAAATGTTACAATGTTTTGAGTGAAAAAAATCGTGAAAAGTACGGACATTTTAGTAGAAACAAAGGAACACATATTTTCATGAAATCGGTTGACGATTACCTAAAGTGTTTTAAACAAGTAGTTTTAAAAACACACATGAGAACTGTTAAATTGACAATAGATTATCTTAAGTTAAAGCAATGTGCATTAGTTTTAAGCACAGTGAAATTATTTCTACAGTCAAAAGAGTATTTATCAGTAATTTAAGTTCTTTAAGTGATGTTGATATGACAGGTTAATAGGTATATGTATGTGTGTGTGTACCTACGATATTTTCGATTTACATGCGAGTATCTATGATTTATGAACACTATATTTCGAGTTAACTGAATCTGCATGTGTACAACCGTACAAGGTACCTAGGTACCTATTATTAATAACACTTATGATTGATAAGTATACCTATAACGCCATCAGAATAATTATAGATAACTACCTACCAACAATTCTCTGTCTATTGACAGAATGATAACCAGTTTTTTTTTAATTTGGATTTTATGTTACATACAACTGTCAAATAATTTAACGGTTTACTATTAAAAATTATATAAAAATTAATTATTAATTACTATTAGTAAAATAAATTGTATAAAAACAAAAAAAACAAAATAAATTAGTAGCTGCTACTGTTCTAGCTAGTGAATGTATAAAAAAAGAAAATGGTAACTGCATTAAATTTCAACCAACAAAATCTATGAATGATTCTATGACATCATCTAAATATACCCTACAACAAATAAGACTGATATATATGATGACTTTGTTTTAAAAGACTGAAATTGTATTGTTACTGTTAAAATTAAATTGTTATTTTTTTATTTTGTACATTTATATTATAACGTATTAATTTATAAGGAATTTGGGGTTTTATTATTATATGAAAATGTTTTTTTTACCAAAGAAGGTAAGTATATACTAAACTATTTATTTTTATTATATTATGTTTTTTATCGTTTATTGTTTTTTTTTTTACTAAAGAAGGTGTTGTATATTATATTTTAATATATACTATTTTTTTTCATTTTTATTTTTAAATAAATTTATAATATAATTTGTTATGTTATTATTATACTATTTTTTTTTTTTTTTAAATAAAGTTTGTTTTTTTCTTTAGGTACTTTATTTATACTATAATTTATTAGCCATTATGTATTTATGTTTTTGTTATTAAATGATTTATTTCACAGTAATATAATTATTAATATACTGTGATATCTGAATTAAAAAAGGACACATTATCATCTATTTTAATCAAGATTATTAAAATGGTGTTGTTCTAAAAAAAAATGTTGTCTCCAGTTTTTAGGGATTTGTCTGTTTTAACACAAACAGCCATAAAAATATATATACATATAAACATATATATATATATATAAATATATATATATATATATATATATATATATATATAGATTTATATAAGTCATTCATAAATATGTACATATATATTACAGTTATAAACAAACATGCACTATTTTTTTTAAATAAATCTATAATAGTGAAATTTCTATAAATAACCCAAATCAGTGTTTAGTTGAATTAAATATTATTATTTATTCAATGAATATTTGTTGTTCTAATTTTAGTTGCTTATTTATAAAATATATTAAACATGAATTATTTTAATGTGAGCTGATATCAATCTTCAATCATATAGATAGCCCGTCATTAGACTGTTTACTTTGTAAGCACACAGTTCTAAACTTTAAAAACGTGTTGACCATTTTATTAAAATGAATCTTGACGTATTAAGTAATCGTAATGCCAAAGTTATATGCCATGAAGGATTTCAATATGTCTTCGATAAGTTGATTTCAAATGGTTTGACTGAATCTTACAGATGCCGCAACCCACAGGAGAGATCTGAATTGCAAAGGTCGCATACATGTCTCACTTGGTGATATCATTGCCATTGATAACCATGGAGGCCATGATGAATCACCTGTAGGTTTAGAAGTAAGTACATTTTTAACTATATTTCAATGTTTTTTTTAATTTTATCGACATGCGTTTTCACAATAAATTTTGTATCGTGTCAACTCAAGGATTTTTAATATTTTAATTTTTGGAATATATTATAGTTATATTTTAACTATATAATTAGTACATTGTCTTTAAAAAAAAATATAGTAGTTATAAATGGTTAATTAATACGTATAAATGTATAATTTTAAAAGTTTACATTGATTGAAATTGTATACCAAATGCCTATACCTACAAATACATTTTATAAATTATACGGTAGCTTCTACAATAACAAAAATTAAAAAAAGGGCAGCAGAAACTATGGAAGCACCATCTGTTGCAATTAATCAGTGTATAGGTAATGTTTTTTTTAAATAAATAATCTATACTGCTTAATACAACAAAATGCTTAACTGTTATATAAAACAATTCATCAACAATAAATACACTGCAATTTAGGGAGTATGACGGTTGCTGGCAAAGGATCCCTTAAAACTATGGACAGTTTAAAAAAAACTGTCAAAAGGGTTAGGTGTCATAATGGTCCACAAATGCCTGTTGCGCCTCTGTCTCTGGTAGATTTGGAAATCCCAGAAACATATAAACAGTATGAAGTTGAGCCTGGTCAGTTTGAGAATTTTCTTCTGTGCGACACTGGACCTGGACTTCAAAGAATACTGATTTTTGGTCGCCAGAGAGGTTTGGAAGTAAGGTTTTATTCTATATTAATAATTAAAAAATATATTTAAGTATGTATGCCAATCAGTGGCGTGCCGAATATAGGTCTAAATGAAGCCTAGGCATCAAGTTAAAAAGGGGTGGGTGGTTGTTGGATTATATGTAAATCACATAATATGTCGTATATATTTAAGTGGTAAAATATTATGAGTTCTGAATGAGATTAATTTTAATATGTTATTTAATATTATATTATTATTACAACAAGAAGGTACGCATGGCCATATTCACATATTAGGCTAATGAATAAAAAGTTAATACAATATACATTGAGATTGATTCGAACTGCATAAACATACACAAAACACAACCTACAAAAATATAAATGTATGGAATTTCCTATGTTTATACCTAGTATTCTATCGACCGTTAATCTAAGTAGGTACCAACTACCAAGCAAATAGTTATCACTGGCCGGGATGGCTCACTATCGCATTATTTATATTACAAGTATAAAAATAGCACAAAAGTCAAAATTATACCCATTGCTTTGTGTTCATAATATTATGTAATACATGTATTATGTGTGTGTGTGTGTGTGTGTGTGCGTGTATCTTTTTACGAAAATTGTTTACAAATTAATTTCATTCCTGTCCCTCACTAATCACTATACGGTCATCGAGCAAACATTTATTGGTTTATTTAAACAACTCCTTGTTTTCATCAACGGTAAGTGGTAAGTAAAATTATACTATTTAATTATTATAATACCTAATATATTTATATTTTAATGATTAAGTTATTAAAAAGTAATTAGTTTAAAATATGCATATAATTTTAATTTTAATTTATTTATTAATTAATATTTGTATCATAAAACGGTTCCCACAATCCACATAACTTTTCAATCATAGATAGAGGTTATCGAGTACCTAGGTGCCTATTTGAAGTGTTTTGAAAAATGAAATTAATTACGAAGCAACCGCACTCGGTGCTCCTAAAATGAAGAAGCATTATTTTGGGGAGTGCAGGTAATAAATTTGTATTTATTATAAAAAACACCTTCTTTGGTATACCAAAAATAAAATAAAGTACTGATTATCTACCTATGTGTTTTGGTATAGGTAGTCGGTACCTATTTAAAAAAAGTAAATATTTAATGTTTAAATTTCAATTTTTTTTTCTGTACTTAAACTTAAATCAGTATAAATGCAGTTTAATTCCACCTCACCATTTTACATCTTTATTTTTTATCACAACTATCTTAAGTTAATGTTAATTAATAATAGTGCAATCATAATTTTGTGCTCGGACTTGGTTTAGTAGTTGTAGTCATTGCCCATTTTTACCCTATATGGTAATATAAAGGCGCACACTGTAGGTAAAAGTTGGTTCTAGGAATATCGAATTTTTAGCATTACCCGCTTCTAATAAATAATCCACCAGTTTACACATTTGAAATGTCTCCGTGTTGCACAGCAAGTCAAGGATTTTTTATTTCGACCGGCGAGCGGGGTGAATGTGCTCCGTACTAGAGTAAGTTCTTACTACGTACGACGCACAATAATAGTCTCGATTCTAAGAGAAGTAGTGGTAGAAACTTATCATTTGCACAAACAATCTGATAAAACAGATTTTTATTGCATATTAAAAAATAATTTGACCTTTTTATGCATAAATGTAGATAATATTGAAAAAATTGGTGTTTCTCAAATTTAACACGCATTTTAAATTCTGATTGGAGTGAAGAAGCTTGTGTTTAAAACATTGATGTTTATTATTTTTTTCAGTAAATCCTTTTTCGTATAGAAATACCTGTTCAAAAGTTTCGATAAGCAGTTTATTGAATCACTATTTGCCTCTAGATAGTATTTTTAAGAGGTTATTTTTCAAAATGTTTGACAATTCAATTTAATTATGTGTATATTACTGTTATAATATAGTGTTTAATTAAGTTACTATGTATATATTTTTACAAACAATACAAATACATTTAGATGATCGTCATTAAAAATGATAGTAATTGGATATTTTAAATGTTACAGTTTAAAATGGTTAATTGTAAGTGCTGTGGACGCGAAAAAGGAAATATGAATTTTACGAATTGGCAGAGACATATCAATAGCTGCAAACAAAAAAAGCCAGTCATAAATATGTCAATTCATAATTTTTTTTCGAAAAAAATAAGTATTGAAAATACTAATAAGTCCTATTCCTTCATAATATGTTTCCTAGGTTTTTATCTTTAAAAGTTTTTACAATAATTATTTGAACTATTGGTTCAATAATAAAAATTACAATATCAAAATTTCCAATCAGGTATATAATAAGGTATTAACTATGTTGAATGTTAGTAGTAGAACATCAGTGCAACTTAAAAAAAATGATAAACAGATGAAAAACCATAAAATATTTTTTTTTTCTTGAAAAATACCTATTGTAAACCTACTTGTATTAGGTATTATTTTAAATTGGTTATGGAAAATTTTTCAAATGTTTGCATTACCCAGGGTTATATCATATTGAATAAATATCAGTAGTGTATTCTGTATATTTTATTTACTATCAGACTGCCTACTATTATCATTTTCAAAATTATAAAAAGTTATGTGCCTACCTAAATATAGTGAAAATTGCAATGCTAATTGATATCCGTTGGGAAATTCAGAGCCATCAACCCCAAGTCAATTAATAATAGACATTATTTATAAAATTTCCATCGTTTTTAATAAAATAAATATTTTTATAGGTATTAATAGTGTTGATACATTAAATCCTAGTTCAAGTGAATCAAACATGCACCTACAATTAGATAGGTATTGACGAAAAAGGTAAAATATTATTTGGTTTAATATTTTAAAAGAATAAGTTTTCAATTAATTAACAGTAGACATTATTTATACAATTTCAAACATTTTTAATAAAATAAATATTTTTATAGGTATTAATAGTGTTGATACATTAAATCACTATGGGACGGATTAAAACATATTTGCGTACTTGCATGAATCAGGATAGATTCAGTTTTTTAAGTATTATAAACATAGAAAACAACATTTGTATTAAAATAATGAAAATATATTGAATATTTTTGAAAAACCCGAAAGAACTTTACAACTGAGTTAAATATTTTAATAAATGGTCACTACTCGCAACTCAGTATTCGCTAGATACGTTATAGTGTTATGAAAATAAAACAATAATTTAAGCTGTTAAGTACAATTTGTATAGGTATATTAATTATAACATTTAACATTTAATGACTTGTATGACATGTTTAAGATCTTAAATCATTTTTAACCATTTACTTCAGATTATTAAAGTTACATTAATTTATAATTAATAATATTTTTTTTCCAGGATGGCATGTTGTGTTGAGTCCAAAGAGGCGGGGAGAAACATGATTTATGGCGAGAACATAAAATTATATATTTTATAAACTGTCATTTACGTTCTATCTAGTATCTACATCAATATTATTTGTATTTATTTTGTAAGTTAAAAGTTTTAATTCATAATTTTTTTGGTAGTATGGTCCAGATATTATGAAAATGTGTCACAGCTTATGTGAGTAATTTGTCAAAAGAAGCACATTTATTTACACATTGTGGGTACTCCATACATTCTCAAATTTTTAAGGGAAAGTTTAGTTTGAAACAAAAAATAAATTATTTTTATTCATTTCAGTGTAATCAACATAATTAATTCTATTTTTACTAAAACTTATTTTTATTATTATAAATAAATAATTATTTTTTATTTCTGTTTAGTTTGTTTCTATAACAGTCATTTTTAGATTTGAATAGTCTTGTATGCATTTTGACTATAATTTTATAATTTGGTAGGTATACAAGGTCTATAATTTACTACATCTTCTATGAATACCTGTGCAATCATCATAATTCATCATTATCTAAATTTTTATTGAAATACCTCTTATACCTAAGCAATTATATTTTTAATGAATATTGTGTATCTGATTTAAATACCTTATATCACAACAAATTATGTATATATATATATATATATAAATATATATATATATATATATATATGTTTAAATATAAGGAATTAATTATGTATTCTTCACATTCTTATGCTAGTGCTAGATATAATATTTCAAGTGTAATTGTTATTCCTCCAGTGATAACTGAATTTAATACATTTTACTCATTATTTGTTTTTTGCAAAATTTGTGTATGGTTAAAAATCTGTTTTTGTAACAATTTTCTATAGTTTAAACATTATATTGATGGAATAAACTTTAAATATTTTATTATTTAATAATTTTATATTAAGTGTATATTTAATATTTAATTTATTTATATTTAATATTAATTTATTTATATTAAGTTTATATGACATATAATATTAATTAACTTATTAATTAACATATAATATAACTTAAATTATGATCAAAGATTTTTCTTATAACTATGTAATATTTAGTTTTTTACTATAATATTTTTGAACCCTACTCACACTACAGCCTTTGGCTTTAGTGAGTAGATCAACCTGTACTATTGTATGTAATCAAATTGTAAATAAATATAGTTATTATTATAAATATATTATATATTATACAGTTATATGTACTAGTTTGAGTTTATTAGATGTTATTGCTGTTATAAAAACAACATTATTGTAATTAAAATGCAAAATGCCTTTTTATGATGAAAATAAATACAAAATTATTAGATTACCAATCTGGGTCCACAAGTAGTTCAACATTTAGCATTAATTTCATACCCTTAGAACAAAAATAATAATAGACGAACGTATCTGTATCTGGCACTTAATTAGAAGAATACATACCTACTTATCTTTTGTAAATTGTAAATAATTGTAGTATTAGGCAATATTGTACAAAGTAATATTAAGAAATATCATAAACAATATCTAGCACATAGGAAAAATAACACAAAACAAAAACTGTATAAACATTTTGCAATAGAAAACAAATTAGTATAACATTTAGAATATAAGACAACAATTGTCAAGTAGTACGTAAGCAATAATAGTATGTGTAATTAGGTTAAGACAAATGATATAAAAAGTAAAAGGAAAGGACATTAAAAGGGTACTCTGTGACGGTCGTGTGACTCGACCGTTATAGATAACTTACCGTAATTTCCCAAGTGTTACTTTATTTCAAATTTAAGTTTTGTGTCTATGCGTACGATTTGATCGGCGTATACGACATAATATAAGTATGCAGTTATTCAGTTAATTTAGAGTTAGTTCAGAAATTTATATCTAACAATTATTATCAACAATTGGCAGGAAAAATGTATTCATGCGAATTGTTGGGAAACAATAAAATTTACTGTCTTGGTACCAAGGGAAAAATAAAATATGTAATTTTACAATGAAATCATAACATTTGGTTTCAATATTAATTGCTAACATACCTGTGTCAATTTTTAATTTTTAGTAATGGACATAGGACATAAATCAATAATTTAAAAAAAATGATTAAATAATAATATTGTATGGTAAATCTGATGAAAATATAAAATTGAACAATAGCAATTTATTTTGAGCCCCATAGGCAACTTATTGTACAAATTGAACATTGGCAATTTTTTTTTTTAACAAATTATCAATAGTAGGGGCTAGCTAGGCAATTTTGTATACAGGAATTACCGGATTTTGGTAACCCCTGAAATTTCTTATCAAAAATTGCTAGCGGAACGTACGTAGAAATTTACTACAATTTATGAGTTTTAAATTTAAATCAATATTACTTGTATAATATTATATTAGCCTATATAAAATCAAATAAATCAAAGTCTGAATGACTAACTTTTAATTAACAGGCTAAAAACACTAATTTCTGTTCAGATTGTTACCCAAAATTAAATAATTTGAGTGAAATAAAGGAGATAATGATACTTCATGAACTGATAGTAATGTATGTATCAAATATAGGTCTAAAGCTCCCAGATACCGCCGTAGAAAACGAGCGGCACTTTCTATTACAGAACTATTTTCATCCAGTAGTGAAAATGAAGTTAATTCATTGCCTTTAAATGCAACAAATATTATACCAGTACATAATGACACTATTAATTTGAAAATTACTTCATTACAAAATGAAAATAATAAATTGAATGTTAACAATACAAATTCATTGACAGAAATCTCTTAGGAATCTAGTACTTCTAGTGTGGATTCCTCTGATGAAGACTCACCATTGCAATCAAATGAAAGCCTCGAGGTTTCAATTGCAAGTTGGGCTATCCGTCACAGTATAACACACTCAGCTTTAAATCATTTGTTATCAACCTTATCTGATTTTCCTCAGTTAAAACATTTGCCTAAAAATACCCGAACTTTATTGAAAACCCCAACCACTACAATAGTAAAACAAATCAAGGGTGGAATTTATCATCACTTTGGTATTCACGAAGAAATCGTACACATGATACAACTTAATTATAAGCTGCCATGTACATTGGAGTTAATGGTTGGAATAGATGGCTTGCCAATTTCAAAAAACCCACCGAGTCAGTTATGGCCTATACTTGGATATTTTTCAAATTTATCATTGAATAATATTAAAGTTTTTATAATTGAATGTTATTATGGTAAACCTAAACCAGAAGATTCAAATGAATTTTCGGAAGATTTTGTTAATGAAATTAATAATATTGTTAATAATGATGTAGTTTTTTATAATACATGTGTAAAAGTAATATTAAAAGCAATAGTATGTGATGTTCCTGCAAAATCTTATGTATTGAATGTAAAAAGACATACTGGTAAAAAGTCTAGTGTAAGATGTCAGATAACAGGTGAATATGATAATAACTGTGTTTATTTTCCAGATTTAAATTCCCCTTTAAGGACACATGCCGATTTTATAGCGTACTCTGATAAAGAATTTCATTCTGGCCATACATTATTAGCTAATATACCTACATTTGATCTGGTGAATAACATACCTTTTGATTATATGCACTGTGTATGTATTGGCATTATGAAACAATTACTGGTGTTTTGGAATGGTGGAATAAAACGGCACAAGTTGAATCTTCGTCTTAATTTACTTTCAGTGTTAGATAGTAGATTGAATGATTTAGGACAGTATATACCAGACGAGTTTCAACGAGCACCTCATATTAACAGTCGGAAACATCCTTTTCGAGATGCTAGTCGTTGGAAAGCAACAGAGCTGCGCCAACTGCTTCTTTAGTTTAGTATAGTTGTTCTTATTGACATTGTTGACAAAGAAGTATATGATCATTTTTTGAAATTATGTATTGCTATGAGAATTTTATCAACCAATAATATTTCAGAAGAATATATTAACTATGCCAAGTCATTAATACATAATTTTGCTGCATTTTGTTCATATTTATGGACGATCATATATGTCACATAATGTGCATATTGTTCTGCATTTAGCAGAAGATGTAAAAAAATATTGACCTCTTTATAATTTTTCAGCCTTTCCATTTGAAAGTTTTATGCAACCATTAAAAAAAAATCAAGAGCGGTGTTAAACCTTTGCAGCAGTTAGTACACCGTTATGCTGAAGATAAAAAATGTATATCAAATTCGGAAGAAATGAAAATATACATAGGACCTATTAAAATGCAAAAAGAAATAGAGTATCGACCAATCACTCAAGATGGATGTAACCCTCAATATGCAGGATGGAAAACGCAACATTTTATTTTAAAGTTGAATAAGGCAAATAATTGTGTAAAAATGAAAAATGGTGATTTATTGCTGAAAGAAAACTTAGTAACATCAAAATTTGATAAAAGTATATTAATTATTGGACGGAAGTATGAAAAAGTTACAGAAGTTTTTAATGAAACTTGTTCTTCACAGTTGCTAAACATACACCGTGTTTCACAGCTTAGTCATCTTCAATCATGGAATCTTACTGACATTGAAGAAAAAATGATACATTTTTCTATGACCAATAGTCAAACAAATTTTATTGTTATGCCTTTATCGCATTTGCAATAATTTATTTTGTATAATATCAATTAAAAAGATAACAATAGCATTTATTTTCAATTTAATATACATATTTAGTATATACACATAACATAATATTAAAATATAAATTATTTTTAATCTACTGTTATTATACTGTTTTATTAATTAGTTTTATTTACAACTATTATTTTAGAAATAATAATATTTATTAATGTATAGACTTTTATCCATTATCTATAAATGTTATTCTATAGAGAATGGTATGTGGTTACAATTACCAATGAGGTTCAACGTGTGCCTCATACCTAGATTTCTAACGAAAATTTAAGCTGTTGGTTTCCATATTGTCAAACGGAGAAAACAAATAATTATTTTACTGCTTCACAAATTGAAGCAATAGTAGTATATAAATGAGGCTTCTGAATCCATGTTTTAGACTTTTTTTTTTAACCGTGAATTCCGTGGATAAAATTAAAAAAATTGGCTTCTTTTTAAAAGTTGATTTGGCTTCTTTTAAAAAAAATTGTTTAACCGTGAATTTGCTGGATAAAATTAAAAAAATTGGCTTCTTTTTAAAAGTCGATTTGTCTTCTTTTTAAAAAGTAAATTCTTAGTGAAAATCCTATAAAAAATCTACAAATTAAAAAAACTTTTTGCAAAACATTTGATATTTACATGTTAACATTTGCGAACATAAAAATAATTTTCACAAAAAAAATTTGGTTTCATTTAAATTTTTAAATTTTTAGTTTGATTTTATGATAGATTTTATGTTTAATTTTATGTTAGATTTATGTCTTCTTTTTAAAATTCGATTTGGCTTCTTTTAAAAAAAATTGTTTAACCGTGAATTTGCTGGATAAAGTTATAATATTTGGCTTCTTTTTAAAAGTCGATTTGGCTTCTTTTTAAAAAATTGTTTAACCGTGAATTTGCTGGATAAAGTTATAATATTTGGCTTCTTTTTAAAAAGTATATTCTTAGTGAAAATCCTATAAAAAATCTACAAATTAAAAAAACTTTTTGCAAAACATTTTATATTTACATGTTGACATTTGCGAACATAAAAATAATTTTCACAAAAAATAATTTGGTTTCATTTAAATTTTTAAATTTTTAGTTTAATTTTATGATAGATTTTATTTTTAATTTTATGTTAGATTTATGTCTTCTTTTTAAAAGTCGATTTGGCTTCTTTTTAAAAAGTATATTCTTAGTGAAAATCCTATAAAAAATCTACAAATTAAAAAAACTTTTTGCAAAACATTTGATATTTACATGATTACATTGACGAACATAAAAATAATTTTCACAAAAAAAAAATTTGGTTTCATTTAAATTTTTAAATGTTTAGTTTAATTTTATGTATTTTAGAATTTGTTACATTGTAACACTGATTTGTTTTAATTTATTTACATTATAATTTTACAAAAGTATTAGTTTATTGTATACTATTGGATCGATCGGTCGTTTTTTACGAGTTAAATATTTTTTTTCTTCATAAATCAAAATATATTGTATTATTTATAATGTGTCAAGTTAGTTATGAAAATGATTATTTCAAATTATTGGAACAAATCAAAACTTCTCCAAAACCACAATTTCTGGAATATGAAACATTTTCAAAACGATTTCGATCACTAGATGATTTTCCAGCTCCGATTTTAGACAGAATACAATTAGCAGATGCAGGATTCTTTTTTAAAACAGCAAATTGTGTACAATGTTGGACTTGTGGAATAATTCTGGGAAGTTGGGTAAGAGGTGATTGTCCATATAGAGAACATGCTAAACATTCAAAAAATTGTTCCTTTATATTATTAAGTAAAGGTAGTAAATTTGTTAATGATGTTAATAATAATTTTAAGTATAAGGATTTAAATTCATGTTATGCATAATGATATAAATGATTGATATATGTATGTATAATGTAATTATGTAATGAAATGAGCATAAATAAAATAATGTTTTATTCTTTCACTAGTTATAATTTATATTTCATTATATAAAAGTAGAAATTGTTTATATCATACTTTATCAATCTGAATAGTTTGTTAATGAGTAGTAATTAATTGGTTTAAATCCATTTCAATAATAAACTACTTAAATGCTTATAATATAATTATAAATTATCGTGAACATGTGTCTCGTTGATTAAGGCGTGTAATTTCTAATATGATTTAATAGGTATAAATGGTATAATAATTTAGAATAAGAATATATAATAAATAAATTTGCAGGTACATCAATAGGTAAGTAACTCACATCATATCTAAACTAGTTTACTATACGTCTTAATCAATGAGACAAATGTTCATTTTATTTTTTACATTAAATTATATATACATAATTGTTATTTTTGTTAAAAGTAGCTAAATTTTATAATTTCCATGGTTAAAAAATTCGAAAAAATAAATTTAAATTTTTTTTATTATTAGTAATAATCGAACTCCTACATTTTTAAATTAAAAATGGGAATAATTATTTTCATATAACTATCCTGTATTTTATTGAATTTATCAAATGATAATGAAAATGATTTTAGTTTAAGATTTGTTTTCCAATTAATCATGAATTAAATTGTATAAATTCATACCAAAATTATAATACTAAACATTGCAACTATTAAATATGTTCTTCACGAAGCTTAAATTAAGAAAATTATAAATCTTAATTTCAAATTAATAATAAAGTTAGGATTTAAAAAATAAATATGTATTCAGTAAAATTTTAAGTCATTAGAGTCTACAGAACATTTCATAGTTTTAAAATTTATAGATTTTTTCTCAAAAGAAAACACCGATATGTTATTCCACGACATGATAGCCACCAATTGCTTGGATTCGAATCGTTAGAATGCGTTACAAACCGTAATAGTAGCACACGTTTTAACGTGGAACTCAAAGAGTCACTGGAACTTTGCCATCTGCGTACTAGGTCGGTGTACAAACTAACAATAATTACTTCTATCGAACGTGTTCACGTATAGTAAATTTTACGAAAATATCGGTGTTTTTATTTTAAGAAAATATGAAAAACTATAGTTATATAGTATACAATTTTAATTTTAATTTTTGTACATTTGTACAATACATCAATTTTCATCAAGCGTAAGTTATCGAAATTGGTTTGAAGATGAATGCTGTAAAAATTGTCATCGATATTTAAGCAGAGGAGTCTATATACCAGATTCATAAAATATTTTCCACGAGAACGAAAATGGTATTCAATATGTGGAGTCATCAGTTCCTAGAAATATGTATAAAGTGTATTGGTCTGAATGTTTTTTAAAAAGGATTCAACATTTTAAAAAAATTAAATATAAATTTACTTTTATATAATGAGTTTTCTTTCACGTAGTTCTTCGAATATGAATATATTTCATTATTAACACCTGTATTACCAGCATTTTGAGATGATATTAACAAATTTAATCTTGTGACTAATTCATTTGGATCATCATAATAAACTATCTGTGTATTAGGAATTACGTTTTTGTATAAACTCGAACCTATTTGATCAGATTTTAACGTTTTCCTTAAATCTATTAAGTCCTAGCTATTTTGTAATTCTTCTATAGAATGTAATGAACTATTTTCAAGTGCTAAGTCGTTAAGAGATTTACTACTGTTAAATGTGTCACTAGACTGTGAATACTTAATTTTTTTGTTTTGAAGTGTTGGACTGCTTAAAGATTTACTTCGTTTTTTTTTTGTTCATCTGTGTATATATCATCAGACTTACTTATATTTATGTGAGGAATACTTTTTTCTGTATTTGACACTATATAATTTTTTTTCTCTAAAGAAAACACCGATATGTTATTCCACGACATGATAGCCACCAATTGCTTGGATTCGAATTGTTAGAATGCGTTACAAACCGTAATAGTAGCACACGTTTTAACGTGGAACTCAAAGAGTCACTGGAACTTTGCCATCTGCGTACTAGGTCGGTGTACAAACTAACAATAATTACTTCTATCGAACGTGTTCACGTATAGCACATTTTACGAAAATATCGGTGTTTTTATTTTAAGAAAATATAAAAAAACTATAGAACTTAATTTTTAGTAAGAATTCACGATTTTTATAAATTTAGTATTCATTATATTGTAACACTGATTAGTTTTAGTTTTTCACATTATTATTAATTTTTTTACAAGAGTGTTAGTTTATTGGAAACTATTAGATTGATCAGTCATTCTTATAAATATAAGTACTTTTTTTTCATAAAATCAAAATATATTGTATTATTTATTATGAATCAATTACATTATGAAAATAGTTATTTCGAATTATTAGAGCTGGTTAAGAACTCTCCAAAACCACAATTTTCAGAATATGGAACATTTTCAAACCGATTACATTCACTACACGAATTTTCAGCTCCAACATTAGATAAAATGCAATTAGCTGACGAAGGATTTTTTTTTAAAACAAGCGATTGTGTTCAGTGTTGGACTTGTGGAGTAATTCTCGGTACCTAATTGGGTAAAAGGTGATAGTCCGTTTAGAGAACATGCTAAATATTCAAAAAAATGTCCCTTTATATTATTAAATAAAGGTAGTAAATTTGTAAATCATGTTAATAATAGTTTCATGTACAAAGATTTAAATACATTCTCTGCATATGATGTAATTGATGGATAAAATTTTATGATATACTTATATGTTAATATAATATGAAAAAAAAAACGTATTTTCATTCTCTTACTACTTATAATTTATATATTATTATTTAACCTTTATCCATTAAAATAATAAAAAGTTTAAAAATTAAAAAAAATAAATAAATATAATTTTCAATTATTGTTTCAATGATAAAATGTTTAAATGTTTATAATATAATTAACAATTTCCGTGAACATGTTTCTCATTAATTAAGGTGTATAGTAAATTATTTTAGATTTTAAATTTTTTTAAAAAATGGAAATAAAATTTTTGTTAAGTGGTTAGGATTTGATTCAAGTCATAATTCATGGATTTTATTAAAAGATATTCAAAAATAAGGTTTTCAACCTTTCAATATATATATGTATACATACACTATTATTTATTAATATATTAAAAAATGTGAACATAAATTCTTATTGTTTATATACTGTACAGATTATATTTTTTTTCTAAATAAAAATCTAAAAAAAAAAAAAATAAATTTAAAATTTATACAAAAAGTATATAATAAGTAAGTTTGATGAATGATAATATAATATAATGTTATATAATAAAATTGAATTAGTAGAAGTGTTTATTTAGTACTAGATTAGTTAATGCAATGTACATAAATATATATATTTATATTTATATAATATATATATATAAAGCCGATAAGATAATGGTGGTGGAAGTTCGTCCTTCGTCGCTTCGCTCCTCGGACAAGATAATGGTGAGGAGTGTATAGCACTTTCTATCATGGGATCACCTGGTTTACGATAGTTTAGTTGTATGGTACTTTACATTTGAATGCAATGATAAATCATTGTAAGTTAAGTACAGGATACGGTAGTTGGGTGGGATACACGAGATGCATTGCTAGATTAGGCATTATTGGATAGATTTTGGAATTATTTTATATTATAAAAAAAAAATGATTCTGAACGAAGATGAAGATGTCAGCCTTAAATTGTAATATATATTTTATTTTAATATCCTAGATTGGGTTAAATTTACATTTGTCTATTCATGTGACTTCTGCTCGTGAGCATTGGACAAACCAGGATGTGCATAGATAGGGCGTAGGTAAATACCATATTATTTGCCTAAATGCACTATCGTGACGGTACCACCCGACCCCGCCGTCCATATATGCTGAATGCTCCGTCGCTACGTCTATTTAAATATTAATAATTAATAATAATATATAAAATCCGCATGTTTATGGAACTGATACACACATTAAAATAACTGGAAATTGGAAGTTAGTAACGTTCTATTCAACCATGTAAAGGTACGTTATACACCTTGTGTTTACAATCTATACAATCTACCAATATTTTGTATAGAACAGCTGTCAGCTACTGATTATATTATAATAAACTTAATCTATTTAATTATCTTTATCAGCTGTGATATTACATAATATTTTCATTTCTTATCTTTGAATACAAAAATTTTTATACATTTTCAACTACAAAATAATTTGCAAATATTCGTGATTTTGACAAATTTTGTCGATTTTTGAACTTCAACTGCTTATAAAAAAAAATTGTGCCTATGTATTTGAATAATTTTTGAATCACTCTTAGATCAACTTATTCAAAACCTTCTATTAAATTTTCAAGCGATTTGGTAGGGCCAAAAAATTGTTATCGACTTTTATAAAAAAAAATCTAAGAAAAATCGAATTATTCAAATGCCTATAAATAGCTAAAAAATAAACGAAATATTTTGAAAATACAACTATGTAAAGAAAATGCCTATTTAAACATTTTGTAAAAGTTTTAAGTTTCTACGACCTATACTTTTTGAATAAGAACAAATATCAAAAATCAATGATGCCTAAATTGTTATTTTACGCGATTATGTGAAAAAATTGTAATTTCAAACACTCATAAAAATTTTTGATTTTATTCCAGTGCAAATTTTTTTACAGATAATTGAAGGAAAAAGTATGTCAAACTTTGTACCGAATTTACAATTCTAAGTTTTGAATACTTAAAATTTTATGAATTTTCAACTGCAAAATAACTTCAAATTTTCGGGATTTTCTACACATTTCGTAAAAATATGAACTTTTTATGCTTATAAAAAAAAAGGTGTGCATTTCGCTTTGAATTTTTTTTTTATACCGATAAGTACTTCTTATGAGGAACTTTATATTAAATTTTCAAGATTTTTTGTCCAGCCAAATTTTTTTTATCCACTTTTCAGAAAAAAAAACTAAGAAAAGTCAAAAATTTAAATTGTCTATAAAAAGCTCAAAAAAAGTCAAAAGTGTTCAAAAATGTTACCACGTATAGATGATTTCAATATACACATTTGGTGAAAGTTTCAAGTCTCTATAATATGTTTGAAGTAAATAGTTATTTATCGCATGAATATTTGATTTCGTAAAGATTACAGCTTCAGAAGTTCGTTAAAATTTTTTGATTGAACCGATCGCGATATTTTAATACTTTTTGCAAGTAAAACTTGTGCAAAACAACTGAGTAAAGAAAACGCCAATTTAAACATCTGGTGAAAGTTTCAATTTTTTTCGACTTATACTTTTTGAATTAGAACAAATATCAAAAATTGTTGAAGGCTAAATTGTTATTTTACGCAATTACGTAAAAATTTTAATTTCAAACGCTCTTAAAAATTTTTGATATTGTTCCAGTAGACATTTTTTTGCACAGAATTGTAGGAAAACTTACGGACAACTTGGTATAAAGAAAAATATGATACTAGTGAGTATTAATAATTTTATTATATCTGTTATCTGTATATCGTAGTACAATTGAAATTCAATAGTGGGTTATTCCAATAATGTTGTTGGAACCCGGCTCGGTAACTATATCGATATTTTGGTATATATTTGTCAAAAATACGAAATAACGTCTTTATTAATAATTATAACTTTATAAGCTTGGTATATATTTTTATTGTGATGCGCGATGTTAATCATTTTTCTGATGACCACCATCGAATTCAGACTAAACAAACGAGATATCAGAGGTAAATAATTTTAGTTTATAATATATTTAATTTATTATATTTAAATTTAAGTATAGTTGTTAGTTTGTATATTTTAGATATCCTATAGGCTATATTAATTTATTCAGTTACATTATAAATTATAATATATACCTATTTTAAGTAAAGACCGGATTTAATAGATATTGCATATTTTTATTAATATCAGATAAATCAAATCTGATCAAATATGGCAGGAAAATTAAAATGTTAATTAATAATTTAGATATAACGCTAAATTATTTAAATTATTTTAAATATGCTCCGATGACAAGTGTAGACGTTGAAAGTACTTTTTCATTGTATAAAACTACTTTTAAGTAATAAACGATACAATTTTGAATAACATAATTTAGAAATGTATGTAGATAATAATTTATAAATTGTATTTCAAAAAAAAATGATATATTTTAATTTTTAAATATTTCTCATTCTCTTAATACTATTTTATAATTCCGTAATTTATTAATATGGACATACCTAATGTTATTTTAGTAAGTAATCAACAACTATATATTTTGTATGATTTCATTATGTTTATAATATTATAATGATGTTTATTTTTTTTCTGTAAATACTTTCGTATAGAACTATCTTAACGACGTTAGGTATAGTTTATTAAATAAAATGTATCAAGTTAGTAAAAACAATTTATTTTATTATAAAAGTATTTTATCGAAAAGAAATATGTTTAATAAGTATTCAATGAATCTCGTTTTGTTCTGTTTTTTCTTTTTTTAATATACCTACAGAAAATAATTTCACACATTAAATTTAATAATGGATTTCCTGGTTCTTAGAGGGGCGAGATAAAAATAATAATTGTATTTATTTTATAATATGGTAGTAGCTAAAAATTATTTTCTCCCTAGTACTCGAAAATTCTAAGGTCGGCCCTAATTTATTAACATATTAAACATTATTATAGATTATAGTATACGGTCTTGTAAATTTGAATACTAGTAAATAGTATTTAACACGTTACACGTTCAATGCCGGTATAGACGCGTTGTCAACAAATATAGTGTTCACTTTGATTGTTTATCATTTTCACAGTTATGGAAATAATAGGATAACGGTTTGAAATTTATTGTAGACAATTAAGTACTGTAATTGGTTTTTATTTTTATTTATTTTTAGTTTTGGTATTTATTTTTCCCTAAAATGACATTGCTGATTATTTTTAACAAAAATATTCTGACTATGCCTCTGCCATAATAATATACAGGTACATTATTATTATTACTTGATATAATTTATTTAATAATATATACATGGTGTTCCTACAAAGTGATTGGAATAATATAAATTTGTTTTTATCACGCAGTCAACTGAACGTATTTTTGGTGCAGCAATACGGGCAAGGCGCTGATATTTCAATACTATTAAAATACTTGTAGACATTTTACTTTTCACTTTCAAATACTTAAAAATAGTTTTTCTTAATATTTGTATTCCAGAACACTATTTGCCATAAGTATAAGTAAAAAAAATATATATATAAGTTTTTATAATATATTAAAAAAAATGTATTCGAACACGTATTTTTAACAACACTGAATTAGTATATAATATTATGTTTATGATTAACTTTACAATAGAGTTTAATGGTAATAAATGTATATTTTATTTTCCTATTTGTTGGGATTTTTATTATTTTAGTATTATTAAGTAATTCAAAATTTTTAAAATCAAAATGTTGTAGGTACTTAGCTACATGTTTTAATTTTCAGAAACATAGGAAGTTATTTATTAGTAATAATGGCCAGCCGTATTCGTGATAAATTTAGATCACATTCTTCAGGTCATCAAAAAAGATTGAAAAAAGAAAAAGTTGAAGCATTTATGCAAAAACAACGTGGGTCTTTTGAGAAATTTGTTAATATTAAATGTGAAAATGTATTGGATGGAGAAAACTTGGTTAATAAAAATAATGGAACAGAAAATACAGATATAGATTGTAAAATTCAGGAAGTGTCTAATGTGAATGAAAATATAACTGGTTTAGAAAATGTTACAAATCTTACACTATCTCAAAATGTTCAAGAAACACAAATCGATGTAACCGATAGATATGTTTATGATTTAGATGATCCAGGATGTTGGCCTTCAGAAATCACTCATCATATTCGAATGGAAATTTTGTCTTTAGGTGTAAAAAGAAATAAACATCAAGAGTTTCCAGCTAATAATGAAAACCCACCAAGAAAGTTAACTTCTTATCATTTCTATAGAATTATGTCCAACGGTGAACGCGTTGATAGAGAATGGTTGGTTTATTCAAAAAAAAAAAGATTGTGTGTATTGCTTTTGCTGTAAACTTTTTAGAAAAAAAAATTGTACTAGTGGCTTAGCTTTAAACGGTATCAATGATTGGAAAAATATTAGTCATTCTCTTAAAATACATGAAAACTCATTAAATTATTGTCAATCACTTAAAGATTGGTTAGAACTTAAATCTAGATCATTGTTATTACAAACAATTGACAAAGAGCATTTAGCGATGCTGGAAAAAGAAAAAAATTACTGGCGTAATGTACTTAAAAGAATTATATGTGCCATACAATTTTTATCTAAACACAATGACGCATTTAGGGGATCATCTAATAATATTTGTACAAAAAATAATGGAAAATTCCTTGGGCTTATTGAAATGATGGCATTATTCGACGATGTCATGGCAGAACACATCCGAAGAATAAATAATCAAGTAACCCATGATCATTATCTTGGACCAGACATTCAAAATTAATTGATTGATCTAATGGCAAGTAAAGTACGTGAAACTATAGTTAAAATAGTAAAAAGTGCAAAATATTTCTCAGTCATGATGGATTGCACCCCGGACGTAAGCCACCAAGAACAACTTTCACGGATTATTCGAATTGTTAATTTAAAACTAGAAAGTGAAACCTCTGCACCAAAAGTCGAAGAATATTTTTTAGATTTTATGAGCGTTGAATCTACTACCGGTTTTCATTTAACAAACTTACTTATATCAAAATTAAAAGAATATAATATTGATCTTATGGATTGCCGAGGACAAGGGTACGACAACGGCTCGAATATGAAGGGACAATATCAAGGTGTACAGTCTAGAATCAAACAACTTAATTCTAGGGCATTTTTTACTCCATGCGCATCGCACAACTTAAATTTATTACTAGGTGATATTGCCAAAAGTTCCACAAAAGCAATTAGTTTTTTTGGAACGGTACAGAGAATATTTTGTTTGTTTTCTTCGTCAACAAAACGTTGGAGTATTTTAAAAAAACATTGTAAAGAACTTACGTTAAAACCCTTGTCTGAGACTCTATGGAATGTAGAGTAGAAAGTATTAAAGCTATCCGGTATCAAATACCTGGAGTTATAAAAGCATTAGAAGAGGTTTTTGAAGTTACTAATGATCCTAAAACTAACAGCGAAGCCCATTCTTTGGTTAGTAAGGGAATTGGTGACTATGAATTTATTTTAAGCCTCGTTATATGGTATGATATTTTAGTGCAAGTAAATATGGTAAGCAAATCATTACAAACTATAAATACAAATTTACAAATATCTACAAATATGTTGAATAGCTTGCTAGATTTTTAAAAAAAATACAGAACAAATTGTAATGGGTTTGAAAATGCGAAAATTACAGCTCATGAATTAGCGAAAGATATAGACGTTGAACCAGTATTTGCTCAAAAAAGAACTAGAAAATCTAAACGATTTTTTGATTATGAGAGCAATAATGATTTACAAAAACATAATAGTGAAGACACATTCAAACAAGAATATTTTATTATTATTCTAGACCAAGCTATTATTTCGATGGAAGAAAGATTTATACAATTTAGATGGTATGAAGAGAACTTTGGTTTCATATTAAATATTAATAAGCTAAAAGAAACAAATGATGAAGATTTAATGAAAAATTGTAAAGACTTACAGCATGTTTTATCTTGTGGTGACTCAAAAGATATTGAAGCGGTAGATTTATACACAGAATTAATTTTATTTCGAAGTTTGGTTGAAGAAAACATGACGGCATTACAAGCATTAGAAATGACAAAAAAAGCTAGGAGTTCTTTCCCTAATATTTCAATTGCTCTTCGAATTATTTTGACGATTCCAGTTACTTCCGCTAGTGCTGAGAGATCATTCTCAAAACTAAAGCTCATAAAAACATATTTGAGAAATACAATGACGCAACTCAGATTATCTGGATTAGCAATGCTATCCATAGAAAACGAAATGGCTTCAGAATTAAACTATGATTCAATAATAGAATCGTTTGCAGCTAAAAAATCCAGAAAAAAAACATTTTAATTTTGTATCATGTTCATTATTCAACCATATTTACTCTTAATTTTTATTAGTTGTTAAGAATATTTATAAAAATTACATAAAATAACATAAGAAAAATGTGATTTCCATTATAGCATTCTATTAAAATGTAAATAATATAAAATATGTAAAAATGTTCCATTTATAGATATATGACAAGTAAATAAAGGTAATAAAGGCATTTATATGTTTTTTTTTGTTTTAGTACTTTAAATAACATAAATTAAAACATTATTTTCAAAGTAACTGATTAAATGATTACTTATGTTTGAAAATCAATTTTAAATTATGATTTACTGTAAATAAATTGTGTAATTTAATTATGCATAAGTGCTCGTTGGTATTAATTGTACGGAGATATTAAAGTTGTACACTTCAACTCTTAGACACAAGTATAGGTTCCGGGAAAATACAGAAGCCTAATTTTAGTAAATTTTAAATGCTATCCACGTTTTTGCTTTTCGTAGTATAAGTGACAGGAAATTGTATTGATTTTATTCCAAAATTTTAGGGCCTCGCAATTTAGAAATTGCCTAAGGCCACACAAGTCATAACAGCGGCCCTGTCTATATAAAATACTCTGATGGGAGTTTTAAGAAAAGTGAAGAATACTTTGGATTGGATGCACCTAAGGTATTTGTTCAAAAAATAAAAGAAAAAGCTCTTAATATTGCTGAAAATTATTTAGATGTAAAAGTTCCTATGAAAGAGTTGACTAAAAAACAATGGAAAAATTTTAAAAACGCAAAAACATGTCATATTTGTGAGATAAAAATGGAGGATATACCTCCACAATTGTTACAGAGTATGAAAAAAAAGGAAAAAAAAACTGAATTCAAAAATAATATGAGAAAAGTTCGAGACCATGATCATTTAACTGGAAATTATAGAGGAGCTGCACATTCTTATTGTAATTTAAATCATCAAATTCCTAGATTTATTCCTGTTTTATTCCACAACCTTTCAGGTTACGACGCACATTTATTTATAAAAGAATTCAACGGCGATAATCAAATAAACTTGATTCCAGATAATGAGGAAAAATATGTATCTTTTTCAAATATTTTGGACTACCAATCATCTGCTTGTATGAAAAATAAATGTTTGAACAAATTCTGTAAAAAAAATACAACAAATATTGTCTGTAAAAATCAAATCGAGATAAGATTTTTAGATTCATTCAAATTTCTATCTTGCAGTTTAGATGAATTAGCTAATAATCTAGAGAAAAACCAGTTTAAAGAACTCGGAAAACATTTTCCAAGAGAACATCTAGATTTAATAACTAAAAAATTATCTTATCCTTATGAGTATATGGATTGCATCGAAAAGTATAGTGAAACATGTTTACCTCCCAAAGAACTTTTCTATAGTTCTCTTACAAAAAAACATATAACAGACGATGATTATAAAAATGCTCAAGAAGTTTGGAATGCGTTTAATATACAAAATCTCAGAGAATTTACCATGTTGTATAATAAGATAGATGTTTTCTTATTAAGTGATATTATTGAAAATTTTCGTCATCTTTCTTTAGAAACTTATAAGTTAGATCCTTTGTGGTGTTACACAACTCCAGGTTTTGCATGGAATTGTATGCTCAGAAAAACAGGTGTAAAATTGGAATTATTAACAGATTATGATATGCATTTATTCATTGAGAAAGGATTGAGAGGAGGGATGACTCAATGTAGTGTTAGATATTCCAAAGCAAACAATAAATACATGATGGAAAAATTTAATAAAAATAAAGATTCTGTTTATTTGCAATATTTAGACGCAAACAATCTTTATGGATGGGCAATGTCTCAATCCTTACCTTCTGGAGGATTTAAATGGATTGATCCAGAAAAAATAACAAATATATTAAATCTTAGTGTAGATTCCTCTAAAGGATATATTTTCGAGGTTGATTTAACTTATCCTCAAGAACTTCATGATAAACATTCAGATTTCCCTTTTGCTCCAGAAAATCAATTCGACGGTGTTCCATTACCTAAACTTACTCTAAATTTATATGATAAAAAAAAGTATGTCGTCCACTACATAACATTACAAGAATATATTCGTAATGGTTTGAGAATAGAGAAAATTCATAAAATATTGGAGTTTGACCAATCTCCTTGGTTAAAACCTTACATTGATTTAAACACAAATCTTAGAACAAAAGCTAGAAATAATTTTGAAAAAGATTTCTATAAATTGATGAATAACAGTGTTTTCGGTAGGACAATGATGAATGTAAGAAATCATGTTGATATTAGATTAGTAACAAATGCTTCGCAATTAGAAAAATTAGTTGCGAAACCAAATTTCGATAGAGCTACGATTTTCACAGAAAATTTAGCTGCAATACATATGAAAAGTACTTCGACTAAATTGTTTCAGCCAGTTTATGTTGGGATGACTGTATTAGACATTTCTAAAAAATTAATGTATGATTTTTATTATAATGTTTTGAAGGAGAAATACGGTGATAAAATAAGATTATTATATTGTGATACAGATTCTCTAATTATAGAAGTGAAAACGAATGATTTTTATCAAGATATGAAAAATGATATAGACCATTATGATATATCTGATTATCCTTTGGATAATATTTATAATATACCATTAGTTAACAAGAAAGTTATAGGGAAATTCAAAGATGAGCTTAATGGTAAAATAATGGCTGAATTTATTGGTCTGCGATCGAAATTATATTCCTTCACAGAACATAGTACAGGGAAAGAAGTCAAAAAAGCTAAAGGAGTAAAAAAATGTGTGGTTGATGAAGAAATATGTCATAATGATTTTGAAAAATGTTTAACAACTCAAAAATCTCTGTGTTAAACAAAATATTTTTAGAACAAAAAACCATGACATTTGTACAATTGAACAAAATAAAACAGCACTCAGTGCTCATGATGATAAAAGATTTATATTAGAAAATGGAATTGATACTTTAGCTTGGGGCCATTATAAAACAGGAATATCTAGAGAAAACTTCATTGACCATATTAATAATCAAAAATAATAACTCAAAAAAATAGAGAAAAATAAACTAAGTGAAAAAGACCACAGACCATAATATTTATATTTAAAAAAAAAAAACTAAGTGAAAAAGACCACAGATCATAATATAAATATTTAAAAAAAAATAAACTAAGTTAAAAAGACCACAGACCATAATATAAATATTTTTTTAAAAAAAAACTAAGTGAAAAAGACCACAGACCATAATATAAATATTTTTAAAAGAAAAACTAAGTGAAAAATATCAATAAATTAGTTTTAAGTGAAAAATATCAATAAATATCAATTAATTAGTTTTAAGTGAAAAATATCAATCAATTAGTTGTAAGTGAAAAATATCAATAAATTAATTTTAAGTGAAAAATATCAATAAATTAGTTTTAAGTGAAAAATATCAATAAATATCAAAAGTGGCCTAGAACCGGCACTATATATACTACTCAGGTATTCAATTATATATTTATATTATATTAATAATTATCAGTGGCATAATGGCCATAATGCTAATAAAATAAAATGTACATACCTACCTTGTCACTTGTTACCTAGTTGTTAGCTGCAACAGTACACGTGCTACACGGACATTGACATAACCAAACACAATATAAATATTAATTTTGCACGTCGTGAAGTATAAGAACACTTACTTCTTGTTATATGAGTTATGACATTAAAAAATTACAGTCAGACAGTTAAAGGTAAATGTAAAACAAAATGTCTGCGACCTCTGCGTCAATATAAAAATATTCAATAAGTAGTAAACTAGTAAGTACGTACTATGTATTGCCATAGAACAATATTACGTATATTATGGTGTTTTATTGATGCTTATCGGTGTCTGGCGAAGTAAAGAGCCAAGAGGGGAGTAAAGTAATCGCGTCGACGGTTACATGTTTACGAACTACGGAAAAACCCACTAATACAGTACAGCATAATAACAAAAAATAAATGTAACTCATTTATGAAATTGGTCTATAGAATGAAATATATTATACACATCATCAACAATGGAAATGACGTAGTTTAAAATATAGTATTTTTCAACAAATATAATAACCAATAAAGATATATTAAGTTAAAATGTAAGATTGTGGACAATTCCCCTTGAATATTTCATAGGTTACGTCGATAAAGTTTATCGTGGTTTGAAATCCCACTTTTTATTGTGAAAAATTAAAAATATATCTGCAGATAATACAAATTGGTCAGTGTAACAGTGTAATATATTGTGATAAGTATTAATATATTAGTTATTATTGACTATGGGATTATTTTCTAAACATTATTACTAGAAAATGTACTTGGGTACTACAGTAATCACTTTAGACGATATAGTCATTACACAATATAATATTATGTATCAAATTTATATTTAAATGTTTTTTCGTGGATTTTTTTATCAGTAAGCTTTTTTTCCGTGGGCTTTTTTTCCGCGATTCCTTTAGACATCAGTATTCTGATAAATATACAATAATATATTTGTTCAAATAAAACATAATAAATAATAAATATGTTCAAGGGAGGTATTTACATTAGAGATATTATAGATACAGCCACAGGAGCTATCTTGTACTGGAGATATTTTCAATTTTGTATTGGAGATATTTTTGCAGAGATTTTGACCGGTCACCACAATATTTCAGTAACATATGTAACATGCAGTTCCATATTTCATATAACATCTTAATAACTTGTTTTTATAACGCTGGAAAGGAGAAACCACGTGTTTCAAATAATATACATCAAATATTAACTTGGACGTACGTTTACCATATTTTAATAACATGTTTCCATTCCATATTTCATACAACAGCTAAGAAACATATTTCTATAAGATGAGAGAAATCACTTATTTTAAATATTTAATGGAACATAAGTTAATAATATTTTAGTAACATGTAACAGTTCCATATTTCCTACAACATATTGCAAACATGTTATTATAACGTTGGAGAAACCATATATTTTAAATATTAAATAAAACATACGTAAATAATGTGTTTGCAATATGTTCTCTTAACATATTTCCAAGAACACTTAAAACACATATGACTAGAATATATACATGTTCTGAATGCTATGTGGGTACCTATCTATCAGAAAAGTAATATTGTATACTAATGTAAATTGTAAATATTATAGTAATACGTATTATACAATTTAATAGATACTGTTGAACAACAATAATTATTGAAAGTTTAAAATAAATAACATTAAGGAAAAATACCCGACACTCTTGGTTACCGAAATTGTGTCCACTATTCAAAGGATTAAGTTTTTAGACTTTTTGTTGTTGGTTCTTAAAAAAATGTCTGATATTTGGAGGTGCTGCAAAGGGAGGTTTCACTGTGTACTGTACTGTATTTATATGACTACTGGCTAAGTGTCAATAGTTTTTACGTATAGTTTATAGAAATGTATAATTAATAGAAGTGTATACAATGATTAAAAACTTAACAATAACAATATCAAGTATTTACGCACTACGCTAGATATTCACAAGAAACGTTATTGTACCTTATCGTCGTATTTAGAGATTATATTTTTTTATAGTCAAATATTGCAATAAAAAATAATACACATAATATAATCCTTCAGTTTAATATTTTTTAAATTTATATTATTTGTTAAATACAAATGTCAATCTTTATATAAACTACATTTTTATAATAAAATATTACGTACCTAGAACTGTTATTAATAAAATGCATAACAAAAAATAAGATTTTAAAAATCTTTTGAATAATAATTTGTTTTCATATTATTATTTATATAGTATAGTAGATATATTCACACTGTACAGTTGTTTCAGGCTTAATTGGAATTGATTTTACTGCCAAATCATCATATATTTCCCAATTATTATTCAACCTCCTACAATACGCTTTATAGTGACCTACACCTCTTATGTTACCGGTTAATGAACAAATTCCTCTGAGTTCATAGTTCAGATTTTGAACACTTAGTACAGGGGGGATATCTGCTAATTTTATAAATACAGTAGTCCTCAGATTTTGGCTGGTAAATCCTAAAATTATTTTAATTATTAATTATTTTATTATCAAAACTTATATTATTATAAACACATATAATTATGCATACTCACCTTCGTCATTTTGAATTATTTCTATAAATAAATGTTGTTTCGATAAAAATGGTGTTAATGTTTTAATATTCGTACATGTCTTATTATTATTCTTATGTCCGCAAATACTGCTGATGTTACAAGTACGTTCATAAATACATTTTTCAAGTTCATTGAAATGTCCATCATACATAAAGGTTATATGGGAGTATTGGTAACTCGTTTTATTACATTTTGTATCAGTACATTCTGTTTTATCATAAATTGTAGGGAGGTCTGGTATAACACATGTAAGTAAATTGTTGAAAGTAGTTTCACATTTAAGAAGGGTGTAATTGTACTTTAAGGGAGTTTGAATTGGTTTCTGTAAATCAATTAAAATTTTTGCTCTTTCTCTGTATATGCCAACTCCAATTCCTTTTGATAGAATTTTTTTAATAAATTTTATAAATATAGAACAGTTATATGTTTCTTCGTTTGATTTTAAATATTTTCCACTGTCACACATAGCAACCATTATCAAAAAGACTGCAGTATCAAAGTCACATGTGTTAGTGAGGACAATTTTACCATAACCTTTTATTTGTAAAGCTTTCAGGTCTTCAGCTCTTGATCCATTTTTTATTATTGGTAAAGATCTGTTGATTTTTTTTGACTGCAAATCCAAATACTTCAAGTTAGGATTTGGGTTCATATAATATTTAATTTTTTTTTTGTTATTTCGATACCAATTTTCTTTTGCTGTATTTTCATTGTTATATTCACTAACATCAATGGATTTTCTTTTATTTTTTATCTTGGTGGACATATTGTGTATCGGCTCTATAGTTGATTCATTTAGTGACTGATCAGAGATATTTTTGCTAGTACTATCATAATTTTCTTCAACTCCCACATCTGCGCTATATGACATTGAATGAATAGTTGAACCACCATGAGGCTGATCGTCATTGTATAATGCAATTAATCCATTACCATCATTGGAAATTTCATCTACTTCATTATCATCATGAGAGAATTCACTTACTTCAGTCACATAATCTTGTGCTACAATGCATGTATTAGGAGAGATGGGACGTAAGGTGTGGCCATTCAGTGACTGATCAGAAACCACGGAGTAGTTAATATCTTTATTCCCTGCAGTATCTTGAAATGCAGTAAGTTCTTCATAAGTAGTATTTATTGTTTTACTATTTGTGTTAATTTGCGTATTATTTTCAAACCCATCAAGAAATTTGCCATGTTTTAATACTGCACTACCTTTAAGTGAAGCGACATGTCGTTCAATAAATGATTCCAGATTGGTTGGTAAATTAATATCTTTAAATGTAGTATTTTTTATTTTATTGAACATTGACTCGACTGCTGCTGACGATTTTGTTGGTTTTCCGTAACAAAATAATGGAACCATTAAACCACTCCACAAAGCCAGGAGTTTTATTTCCTTTTTTAATAACGGAATTATTGAAGGTAAATATAAAGGATTTATACCCATACCTTCTTCGATATGATTTTGGCTTTCTTCATATATATTATTTGCCCACGACATAAATGGGTTCATTGTATCTTCTAAACCTTTTTCAGTATTAAAATTCATCTCGATAGTATCTTCCATATTTTCTGAACGTAATAACAACTCATCAAATTGAGTATTTGTAAGTCCACTTGAAACTACTTCCAGGATTTTTATCTTATGCATCTCACATTGTGTTTTAGATCCAGTTACAATGTTGTATCCATCCGATTCGTTTGATGCAACTATAAAAATTGAAATGAGTAATGACCGTATTTCATCCAGGCTTTGGCTTTTTATTATCAAGCATATAGCTCTAAGGTAAATTTCCTTTACCCTTTTGGAGGTAGTTACAAATGATGACCATTTGGTTATATTTTTTATGAAGTGAGCTATATCAGTCCTTATAAAGCACCGTGGCAACCAAAAATTAGTATCAGAAACATTTTTGAGTAATAGTTGTGAGCAAACACTAATATAATCACTGAGTGACGTATATTGTGTGAAACTCCGTACTAACGCAGACAATAATGCAAGGGACATATCACTACAAGTCTCTTTAGGTGGTGGAACGTCACTTTTGAGCCATGAAGCAAGCCAATGATAAATCGCAATATTGTCATGTTTCTCTGATACCATAGAACATACCGTGAATGAATTATTCCTTAAATCATCATATACTACTGCTTCGTATAGATATATAGTCTGTGTTTTAATTAGACCAAGTTTATTAAACCGTTTTATAACATTCCCAGTAGCATCGACTATCAATGATGGATAAAATGAATTTTGAGAATATGCTCTATAAAGATGAATAAGCTCTGGCGTATATAAATGAAGAAAAAAAGGATCTAATCCGATTCCATGGATACAATCTTTATACATATCTTCCAATTTCATAATTAAAATAGCAGTAATTGTATCGGAATTTCTATTCCTTGATTTTATTTCTTTTGATTTGGCTACTCGTAAAGCATTACTGGATGGGATAATAGGAGGTTCTGACTCACCTAAAGTAAATTTAAATACATTTTTTGAAATATTCTACTCATTATTTAAGGTTTCAAAATTTTAGATTCTGAACGAAGTGATGAATGTATTGATTATAGTATTATACAATGATGTGTTTTTAAAATTTTTTTTTATCTGTCATCGGGGTTTACAGCAGTAAATGTGCTTTAGTGCTTCAAAAAGTTTCAGGTTTCTGGTAACAAATTGTATATCGATGGCTTAAAAGCCAAATATGATATGTCCAATTTTTCGAAAATTGGTTTTTATATGTCCATTCAATAAATCTGGGTTTCCTTTACGATTCTGCCAAATATTAAGTGCAAAATTATTGTAACTGCGTTATTTCGACATAATTATATTTGGCATTTTACGAACTGACCATATTTTTGAATGCACAAAAATAACACGTCCAATAATATTGTGACATATAATAATTTTAAATCCATATATTTACATTGGTGCACATTTTAAGCGGACAAATGTAACATGTCCGGACATACAATATTTGACAAAACTGATAAATGCAATTTTGGACATATAATGGTTGGCCATTATTGTTAACTGTTAAGTTTATTTTTAAATCATAACATGTCCCGGACATATTATTTTTGGGTAAATCCGTATTATCGCGTAGCACATTGTCAAAAACAGTCATAATCGTCTTGGTTATTGACAAGTGATGACTGATCTATTACAATATTTTTGCTAAGAAAAGTTATATAGTTTAATACCGTAATAACACCTTATACTTTTAAACATGGCATCGAACAACCGTGCAAAAAAATATTAGACTTGACGAATACCAACAAACATAATGATTTTAAAGATAAGTCAAAATTATAATTACTAAAAAGCGTTTATCAAAATTGTAGCTATGTAAATTATTACCAACTTAAGTGTATATTTCAATTTATTATTCTAATGTTTCATTAGTATTAGATACGTGATCGTATTTTTTTTAATTTGTATTAAATAATATACCTGGTAATAGTATAAGTCAAACCGAAACCATAAGTGATGATTTAAAACGTGTTCATGAATGGATCATGTCACTTGAAGATAATTTTGAAGTTTATGATTTTATCGACAGCGGAGATTCAATTGTCTACACAGAGTTGCATGGTACTTACTTATTTTAAAAATATTATTTAACTATTAAAATATAATATAAATAGTTTATTTGTCAGTCAGCATAACATTATTATTATTAGCATTCTACGATCTGTTACAGCATCCGTATTCCGTAAACACAGCTATTTTCTAAAAACAGTATTAAGTATCCACGTTATTATACCTTTTAAATGAAAACGTACGGGGTGACTGACAAAATCTGATAGACAAAACAGACAAAATCCGGTGTGAATCTGCACATGTCATAGAACTATTAAAATATCTATACTTTACAAATTAAGTGGTGGTGGCCGGTGGGGTATTGTTCTGCGGCTTATCTCAGTGCGCCGTCTGCACGACGCGGTGCGTTACAAATCCAACGACCCGGCAGGGTCGCGCTAAGTATAAAAAAAAAACGCCTTAAAATGAACGCATCGGCAATCACAACGCGCGATAACTGCCGGGTATAATTACAGGAAGCATCGGAAATCACGAAAAAAAATAGTTGACAATGCATATCTAATTTCTTGTAGAATAATTTAGTTTGAAAATGCACCAATCTTATTGGAAATGTTCCGTAGAAGGGAATGCTGCACTTTTTAATCCGATTTGAACATTATAAATGGAGTTATAGCCAAATATATTATGAATTTTTATGGTAAAAAAGAAAATGTTATTCGATAATATTCCCTGCGGCCCGCATGAAGTTCCCCGCCCACTGAGGAGATACACACACGCGCGTGCTTTGTCATTTTCACTCGGCTGCGCGACGCGCTGCGAACGCTCTACAGCGCTTGCAGCGGCGGTGTTTTCAGTTAATACGTAACGGGTCGCGGTGCGATTATAACGCGATAATATCATAATAATATTATGTACTATGTATTGTATATTCAATATTGTTCTTTCTCGCGTCAACCGCTGTCTGTCATGCACGTCCAGCGTTATACGTCTTATTGACTTCGGTAGGCCACTGTATTATAACCTGATATTATTATATTTAATAATAATTCTTACAACAACAATAATAATATTAATAACATAAAAAAAATTAGTGATATCCCAACAAAAACACTACGCCACACTCCGTGTAAAAAAACGCTCAGTATAAAAAAAACCACCTCAAAAAGTTGTGATATCATTTTATAGCTATGTATTTAAACTATATAGGAATAGATATATTATTATAATTTACGTCATTGTGTAGTTATAAAAGTCATTAAAAGTTTAAATATGTTAATCCAGAGTAGTTAACCCTTTCTGGACGACAACTTAAAAACATTAAAAACATAAAAAAAATTTTGTGAAATTCGATTTTTTACCTATATCTAAGATAGGGTATGAACAAAAAAATCTATTATTTTTGATCCTTGATCCTTATTTTATCCTGGGACTCAAAAGTCCCGTCAGTCTTTTACGGTCTGGACTTATAAGTCCCGTCAGGCATTTAGGTTATTTTTCTTATACATATAAACAATACAAAAAAAAACACGTTTTCCTAAGGATTTTTTTATTTTAATTTTGAAAAAATACAAACGATTACAATTTATAGAAAATTTTATTTTTTTTATATACCTAAGATGTTTTTTTATAATTCATGATACTCAGAAAAGCAGTTTTTTTTTTTCATTGACACATAGATGGACCTTGCAATACGAGCATTTTGAATATGGTCTTGACTCAATACCTTTATTGCTGCATACTTCACATCTTCCACGTTGTGCTCCGAATGTTGGATGATGGATATCTAGATTTCCAGTGCGGACGTCTCTTGGCATAGAATAAGCAGATTTTCTTCTTTTTAAATTTTTCTGGATTTGAGCTGGTGATTTTTTTTTCTGTGGTAATTGTTTGGTTAGTAAACCTCGTACTACAGCTCTTCTGTATTCCAATACCGGAATTTTCTCAAATAAGGTGTAACATGCATATTATTATTATTACTATTAAATAATATTAATACGCATGTTTTCGAGAGCCAAGCACACTTAAAAATGTAACACGATCACGCTATGGCCAACACCGCCGTTAATGTATTCCAAGAACGCACAATATTCAATTTTATATAAAAAACAACTTAATGAGCAGGGCAAAAGGCCATATGCTTTACTTGTATTCACACACTTGTACGTCGATTAAACAGCTAATAATAAGCAACACTCGGGATACGGGAAGGACCATATGCCTTCACTCACGGAAAAGTTGCCAGATCAGCCGTTAACAGAAAATAACCAGGAGGCAATTAAGAAAACAGCTTACGACGCACATGGACTTCGCCAGAGGGGAATGGGCACTTCGGCTGCCTATATAACCGCCTCCGGGAGACCCCGGCGGGCAGACGTGTCTAGCCATCAGTACAAGCCCTTCGGAGTTCTGTCTTGATATTGTTATTCGCGACTAAGTTATAACTTGTAATTTTTTTACCCTGTCATTATTGTAAAGTGAATTAAATTAAAAGTGTTTAAACTTATTCAATTGTCTACCATATTATTCTAACTCATACATCCTCAAGAGTACGATAGGTACCTGTTTTCATTGGGTACCACGTAACAGTGGCGCTGTGGACATCTTCACCTGTGGTCTGAAAACTAAAATATTTTTTTTCTAAAATAAAAATTTGTTGGAAAAACTGATCACTTTTCCTACAAATTCAACTTCAATCAACACCTACTTTTCACCTTCAATCAACACACACTTTTCACCTTCAATCAACACGCACTTTTCAACTACAATCAACATCTTCTACCAATTTACAATCAAAACATGACGACACCAAGAGTAATCTCTGTGTAAGCATAAAATTACTAATATTATAATTTAAGTAACAATCAAGTCAAAGTGTACACTTTAAAACATCATACCATGGTATATTACATATGAGCTGTAATAAAGAATTATTTTGAGAATTTATTATTGAGAATTATTATTGCGATTTATTTATGAATTTATTATTGAGAATTATTATTGAGAATTATTATTGCGATTTATTTATGAGTTTTTATTATTGAGAATTATTGAGAATTATTATTGCGATTTATTTATGAATTTTTATTATTGAGAATTATTGAGAATTATTGTTGCGATTAATTTATGAGAATTATTACTGAAAACTATTATTACGAATTATTTATGAATTTTTTATTGAGAATTATTGAGATTTATTATTGATATTTATTAACGCGTTTTATTATTATTAAAAGATTTTAAAAACAACACCCTTTAAAATCGCTATTATTAAAATTATTATTGAGAATATAAAATTATTATTGAATTATTGATTTATTGAGAATTATTATTGAATTATCGCATATTATTTTATTATCGCAAATTATTTTATTATTATGAATTATTATTGAATTTTATTATCGCAAATTTACTATGTTAAACTAACATAAAATATTACAACTCATATGTATAAAAACGACATTACTGATTTAAATGACACGTCTCCTCTAGAACTAGCTACTCTAGAGTTATCACCAACTAACAACTCCAAAGAAGGCACCCCTGATTTAAACGTAACACCACACGATTTGAGCATAAAAGAAGAAAAATTAAAAAGAGAACATAGAATAAAAGAACTCGAAAGCGATTTATTAATTAGCCCACCACGAATAGTAACTAGGAGCAAAGGCCCAATAGAACATATATTTCTAAAATCACCTAAAAGAAATAAAAGAAACGATAATAATATGTCTACTCCATTAACTAACCCAGAACATCTCGAAACTACTATGCCAGTAGATAAAGCTTTTAAATTTATTCCATATTGTTCGGGAGAAGAAAATTTAACACAATTTATAAACGCATGTGACATTGCAGTAAATTCGGTAGATAGACATAACGTACCTTTATTAATACGATACTTATTAACCAAACTCTCGGGAAAACCAGCCGAATATTTAAAATATAAAGACAACAGTAAATGGATATTTATAAAACAAAACTTAGAGGAATCATTCGCTTCCCACTACTCCATAAACGCGTTACAATTACAAATAAACTCCATTAAAATGAACAACGGCGAAACAGTTAAATCATACACCGATAGGCTAGAAAAATTATATTTCCAACTCACTAATATATGTACAGCAGGAAAAAACGAAAGCGATGCAAAAGCTATAAAACAAACACTAACTGAACAAACCTTAGCAGTATACATTAAAGGATTAATTAAACCGATTAGAAACACAGTACGCACTAGAGACCCAAAAACACTTGACCAAGCAAAAGCAATTGCTATACAGGAAGAGTTAGAATTAGCAGAAGAAACAACTAGAGATAACTTAATCGATGGTTTAACACGAAACACAGAAAACAATTTAAATATATCACCTAATCAAAATTATAATAATAATTACACACAACAGCGTAATCAAAATCAAAGAAACTTTAATCCGAGACTAAATAATAATAATAATAATAACTATAATGATCGCGAATATTATAATAAAAATGCACAACAACAATTTAATAATCATAATTACAATAATCAACCGCAAAATCCTTACAGAAATAATAACGCATCACAACAGAATTATAACACAAACTACAATAATAATAATAATAGGCCTCAGCAAAATTATAATAACCATAATAATAATAATAATCGAAATAATTACCCACCACAAAACTATAATAGAAGAAACGGTCGGTTTAATCAAAGTAATCACAATCAAAGTTCAACTAATTATCATCCACCGCCTCAGCATAATGAACGGAGTAACAATAATAACAACAGTAGGCCTCCCATACGTAATAATTATAACGAAATGTGTTCTTACTGTGGCAAACGCGGTCACAATATGGACGTATGCTATTCGAGACACAATGACGCCGCACGTCAAAATTCTAATTCGGGAAACGCCACACCGTACTCGCAACGCGCGCCGCGTACGGTACAACAAATTCAATGCGCGACCGACAATTACGACGAACAGATAATGGACGAACAGTGCGAAACTGTTTCCACATTTTATCAACAATAATCGATAATCATATTACGTGTAAATCGAACGCGTGTAACATCGACGAGTTACATCTGCTCGTTGATACTGGTGCAGATATAAACATAATTAAATTACAATATCTAAATAACAATTTATTCATCGACGAAACTAACAAAATTCTTATACGCGGTATTAGCCAACAATTAATACGAACAATAGGTCGAATTAATATACCAATTATAATTAACGACAAACAGATAAATATAACCTTCGAAGTAGTAGGCCCACAATTTCCTATATTAAAACACGGAATATTAGGAAGAGCATTTTTAGTAGAATCAAAAGCAATAATAGACATCGCAAATAATACATTGGTTTTAACAAATCATGAAACTAACACAACGATAAAAAATTGCTATAATATAAACGCACGATCAGAGACCATAATTAAAATTCCAATTACAGACACCAAAGTCCATAATAACTGTATTCTAATTAAAAAACAAGAACTATCAAAAGATTTATTTTGTAGCGAAAGTTTAACAAATGTAAAAAATGGTCACGCTTTAATCAGCATTTTAAATATATCCGAAACAAATAAACACATTACAGATTCAGAAATAAATAAATTAATATATAACAACGAAAACGAATACGAATTATTATCATTCAATATAGAAAACGATAATTTAAATAGACTCGATAAAATAAAGAAACTTTTAAAAACGAATCATATGACGAAAACCGAACGCGAAACAATTATTAATTTATGCGATAAATATTCAGATGTATTCTATCTCGAAGGAGATAAATTAACATGTACGAATACAATAGAACATTCAATTAAATTAAAACCCGACGCTAAAGTACCTATACATCAAAGACAATTTCGACTTCCATTTGCGCAACAAACCGAAATAAATAAACAGATAAATAAAATGTTAGATAACGACATAATACAACCATCGTTAAGCGGTTTTAACGCACCACTCATTCTCGTAAAGAAAAAACTAGATAATTCAGGCGAACAAAAATATAGAATCGTCGTCGATTTTAGAAAATTAAACGACGCCACTATAGACGAAGTATTCCCACTACCAAACATTAACGAAATTTTGGATAGACTTGGTAATTGTACCATGTTTTCCGTAATAGATTTAACACAAGGATTTTATCAAATACCATTATCAAAAGATTCTCGCGAATTCACAGCTTTTAGTACACTAGAAGGACACTGGGAATTCAAACGTATGACAATGGGTATGAAACAAAGTCCCGCAATTTTTCAAAAATTAATGACAAACGTTCTTTCTGGACTCACACCATTAAAAGTAGTAGTTTATTTAGACGACATACTAATTTTCTCTCGTTCTCTAATTGAACACGAGAATAAATTATCCGAAGTCTTCGATAGACTACGCTTAAATAATTTAAAAATAGAACCAAATAAATGTAACTTTTTACAACGAGAAATCTTATATTTAGGACATAAAATTACAAGCGAAGGAATTAAACCTGACGAAACAAAAATTAAAGCCGTACTTAATTATCCCCCTCCTAAAAACGTAAAACAAATTAAATCATTCCTTGGATTAAGTGGATATTATAGGAAATTTATACAAAATTACAGCGCTATAGCTACACCATTAACAACATTATTATGTAAAGACGTAAAATTTAATTGGACAGAGGAATGTCAAAGGTCATTTGATACACTACGAACAGCTTTATGTACGCAACCAATACTAAAATACCCAGACGTTGAAAAGAAATTTTATCTAACAACTGACGCATCAGGTCAAGCACTTGGCGCTATACTATCACAAATACACGACGGAAAAGATTTCCCTGTAGGCTACGCAAGTAGAATATTAAATAAAGCCGAAAGTCACTACTCAACTATCGAAACTGAACTTTTAGGAATTATTTTTGGAGTAAAATTTTTTAAACATTATTTAATGGACACGCATTTCATTATCATAACCGATCATAAACCATTAGTTTACTTAATGAATTTAAAAAATCCTTTATCTAGACTAGCTAGATGGAAATACTATTTATTAGAATATAATTTTTCAATTCAATATAAAGCAGGTTCCACAAACAAAGCAGATGCTCTCACTAGAATGTATAATATAAATGAAATAAAAGAAAATACTTACGAAAATTTTATAAAAGACATAAGCACGAAATTAATTACAAATAATAATATAAAAGAAACATCAGACAATTTATTAGATATTCATCCGGAATATCACATCGTTTCAGAAATATCGAAACATTATAATTTCAAAACAGGAATTAATTACGAAATTAAACAAAAATTCGGAATAAATCAATCAATTCCTAACGCTACATCAATCGGCGATATACGCTACTTTAAAAACGACAACCGATTTATAATATTTATGATAACGAAAAACCGAGATAAACAACCAACAACGTATGAAAACATGTACGTTGCACTAGCGAACTTGAAACAATTTTGTATAGAAAACAATATAAACAAACTCGTAATGAATAAATTAGGACAATCAGAAAACTTAAAATACGACACCATTAGATCAATGTTACGGTACATTTTTCGTAAAACAGACATAGAAATACACATATGCGCATACAATAACTATACCCCAGAACAAAAATCCGAAATTTTAAAACAATTTCATAATTCCTTAATCGGAGGACACCTAGGTATTAATAAAACACTTAAAAGATTAAAACACAATCACAACTGGATAGGCATACGGAAAGACGTAGAACATTTCGTTAAAAATTGTACTTCATGCCAGAAAAATAAAGTTTCTAACAAACACACCAGACAACCACTTGCTATTACAAGTACCGCCTCTTCTCCATTCGAAAAAATATTTTTAGACATAGTAGGACCATTACCTACCACAACCAACGGGAATAATTACATACTAACCATGATGTGCGACCTCACCAAATACTCGGTCGGCACACCAATACCAAACCATACAGCAAACACGGTAGCTGAAGCATTTGTTATTCATTTTGTCACAACTCACTCCATACCAAACGAAATTGTAACAGACCAAGGCACAGAATTTTTAAGTAAAACATTTACCGAAGTATGCAAATTATTAAAAATAAATAAAATACATACCACCCCATTTAGACCACAATCAAATGGAACACTAGAAAGAAGTCATCGGACTTTAGGCGAATATTTACGACATTATGTTAATAAAAACTTAGACAATTGGGATACTTTATTACCATACGCATTTTTCACTTACAATTCGACAGAACACTCTGTAACAAAATACCAACCTTACGAACTACTTTACGGGAAAAGATTAGAAATCCCCATTAAACTAAAATCGGAACCAGAACCACGTTATAATTATGACGATTATTTATATGAAATGAAATTACACATGCAAGAAGCACATAAAATAGCTCGCGAACGCTTGATAATAAATAAACATAAAACAAAGGAACGATACGATCTAAACGAAAATCCATTAGACATAAACATCGGCGATTACATTTTATTAAAACAAAACGCACATAGAACCAAGTTAGAACCACTTTGGTTAGGACCATACGAAGTCCTCGAAATCATAAACGAACATAATATTAGTATTAAGAAGGGTCGTAAGACTATAACAGTTCATAAGAACAATGTAAAGAAATACTTTACAGATCTAACAAATTAAACCATAAACATAACGTTAATATTCACATAATTATTTTACTTATAACTATTAACATAATTATATATTATTTATTATTACAGTGTTATGTTATTATTTATTACTATTATTAATATAATTATTTATTTCACACGATTATTTTCAGATAAGCATTGAAATTCCAAATTCCATAATTTTTGCATATTCATTTTTAACCAAGATTTAATATCATTAAATAATACAATCAATCATACCATCATAGAATACATAAACAATGGCTTCAATAAAACAACAACAATTTTTAATTAATTTATATCAAACCATTTTCAAACACAATCATGATAACCATTACGAAAACGGTAGGCCACGCATGTCATGTTTAAAACATCACATGGACATAGCGAACATGAAATTATATGAACCATTTTCGCCAGAGGAAATGCCCGAACTTTACACGCTCGTGAAAAGCATACTAGCTAAATATGACAAATACAATAAACCATGTATGTCTATCGCCATGGCCATAGACATCATGATAGAAAACGATACAATAGACGTCATGCAACTATATCAAGCCTAATAATAAAATTAATTTCCCAAACTTTAATTACTCATAATCAAGCATATTACTAATTATTTAATTTCAACATCAAATATTTAAATTTCTCCAGATATCTTATCACAATCTTAACAAGCATTCAAGCAGACGAGGCAGATATTCCAAAACATTGTACAACAATTACCAATTCCACAATCTATAACATTTTTCAAAATCAATCACCAACAAATTATATAATATTACTCACAATTTTTGTTATGACTTTAGTTTTATCATTATACCTTATAATTAAATGTTTAAAATACAAACAACACATTAGTCCAACAATAAAACCAGCTTCTATACAACCAACAGCACCTATCAAATTTTAATAACATGTAACTACAAATAACTTCATTTATTATTTCCAGGTAATATCAATCAATATCATTCTTTATAAAAAAATATTAAAATTTACATTTCAAACATGACACAAAACAGAGACAAAATTTTCATGACAATTCTAGAAAACGAAATAAGAAATAATTTATATAACGATCCAATGAACGTTTTCCGCTCATTTTCAACGCATTTAACAATAGCCAATCGAAAAATGGAAATAAAATATACCCAAAACGAACTAATCGAAATAAAACATAATCTAATTGATGCAGTAAGGGAATTTACTACCTGTAACGAAGACAATGTATGTTATGGGTTCATTAGTTTAGTAGAATGGTTCGAAAATCCGGAAATTTTTATGTAAAATAATAATAAAATAATATAAAAAATAATTAAAACAATTAATTTATCCTTAATGTAGCTTAATTAAAAAAAAAAAAAAAAAAAAAAATAGATATTAAACTTATTCGAAATGAATTTATCCTAACTTAATAAAATAATTTAATCCAATACTGGAACAAGAAGAAACGTCCTCATCAAATACCAAAGGAGCCTATATCCTACTTGAGAGTGATCGTAATCCACCAATAACCAACAGAAATGAAAAAAAAATAATAATATATATACTAGGTAAATTATTATTCTTTTTAGAAAACTTAATTATACGTTAATTATAGATTATTGGCGATAACGGTGACGGTACAGGCAGAAGACCCAGATTTCTCAGCATATTATACAATAAAGCAATTTGAACACAAAGGCCCATCATTTTATTTTGAAAACTATGGACCAACAAGACTTATTGGAGGACACTACAGAATGATAACATATTTATCACTAGATGAATATAACAAGAAGCACGAGACACTGGGAGAAAGAATTAGTAACTTGACAACAGCATGCAACGAAGCAACCAAATCTCTACTATGCGCAAAATACCAAAATGTTCTTACACACTTATATGACGAAATATCCGATCAAAGAGACAAAATGTACATATCATTAGGAAAATCAAACGTTTACGATCATGAAGAAGAAGAAGAAACCCATAGTCGACGTAAACGAGGACTAATGAACTTTATGGGATCCGGAATGCACTACCTATTCGGAGTATGCGACGACGAATGCAGCACGAAGACATCAGAAGCAATCGAACGCACAGAAAAAGCTGGAACCAATGTTCTACATATAGCAAAACAACAAACAACTGTCCTAAAAGCAACAATACAACATATAGAAAAAACTGTTAACCAATCACAAGCACTTTATACAGAACTCAAAGAAGCTGAATCAGAATTCATAAACAATCTAAAATTATTAGGAAATGCAACAGAACGCGTAATGCAAGTGTTACAATCAAACGAATTACAAAACATATACACTTTATTAATCAATCAGTATGCTTACGAAACGGCCACACTAAATCAAATAGTGATAGCCGCCAGAAGCGGAATTATTCATTCAAGTTTAATGACAGTACAAGACATCGCAAAAGCAGTAAGAAGCATCAAAAACAGATTCATACCAAGAAAACTAGAAATACCAATGGGCACCAGACCTTCAGAAGTATATGAACTACAGAAAATAACAAAAATGACGGTATTCTACGGAAACAATAAAATAGTGTTCATAACTAAAATACCATTAGTAACTGACACGGAACTAACAACTTTCAGTACCATACCGATACCAAAAAGAGCAGACACAGATAACCTTATTGTCATTGATTCATCAACCCCATACGTTGCCATTACCAAAGATAGAAGGGAATTCACCACATTTACTGTAGAGCAAATGAGCCAATGCACAGAAACAGACATATATCGAATATGCACAACAGACCAGCCAATCCTACAAAACGATCACGTCGCACCATGTGAAATTTTTCTATTTACTGAACCTAACAAAACAGAAGAAAATGATAAGAGATGTACACAACGAACATTCAAATCTAGACGAGGAATTTACCATAAATTGAAATTCACAAATGAATGGCTTTACACAGTCTACAACGATCGATTGGTAATAACATGCAATAATTTTTCAAATCCACGAATACAAAGCATAAGAGGGGAAGGAATAATACACATAAAAGATAAGTCTTGCCAAATACAATCCGTTAGCGCAATTTTAATACCTGAGGAAGAATTATCTACTAAAACATATGAAAATTTTATACCAAAGACTGATATGTCGGCACTATTCACAACACTTCCGAACAACACAAAAACCTTGTTAACGGATATCAAACACATGGGTATACATACAAACATCAAACTTACAGATCTACACAAAGTAACAAAATCCCTCGACGAAATAGAAGCCCAAGTAGACGCAGAATTAGATAGAGAAAACAATTACAAACAATTAAAACATAACAGTTACACTCTTTATATAACAATCGGAATTTCAATAATCATGATAATCATAATAATCATAGTGTTATGCACAAGACGAACAAAGAGGAACAGTCTATCTTACCCGGCAGGGATAATAAATTCAGCATATTTACAACCAGCCCTCCCAATGTCAACATTCGTATCGTCCAACGCTGTGATAAGACCTGTAGAACCGCCATCGCCACGATAATCATATATATATATAAACTTACATAAAAATTAGTATAACGTAATACGTAATAAATTAATAATTTTTAATATAAAATTAATCATTTAATTAATCTTATCATATTTATTTTCTAGTTCTAATCTAAAATTCGTAGTCATAGACTTCGAATTTTCCCCTTTGCCGCATGGAGATTGGGTCCTAGTCACAGGAGCCATGTGCAACAGCCTTGACAAATACCAACCCACAAGGTTGGTAGGGAACCCAATCATTCTCCCAAAACACGGAACACCAATCACCTACCAAAAAGAACACCACAAGCGAGTTCACAATTTCGCTTACAATGTCTTCACATTAAAGAAGAAACGCCCAGAGTTGACGACACTTATTACTCGACAAATATGTGAGGCGGTCAGCTTCACTGCCACTCACAAAACGTCTACTCTAACCCGCTCGCGAATACATACGTATTTGCATGCGGACGGCAAAACTCCTTGTGTTGTGTTCTGGAATGGTAACACAGATAAAACCATACTAGACAGGCTAGGGTTAAAACATATTAAAAAGTATCTGGACATAACTACTGTGCACCATCGTAACGATGACTCCTATGACCTCGTTTTGCGTGATATGAGTTGTAACAATCGGGTAATGTTCACGATACCCATTGGACATTTTGAAAAAGTAAATGGTGGTATGTTGAACTTACTCGAGTGTCACAATTTGATATGTGGACAAAGTCATGAGGGGGCTGCAGATTGTCATGATCCAGTTACAGATGTAATTTATACAAAATGCATTTTCAATTATATTCTTAAAATAATTAAACCTAGTAAGATTTACGCATACTGTAGTGATAAAAAGATTAGAAAGAGAGGAAAGAAAAAGCCTAGGAAAGAAATTAGAAAAAAAATCAGAAAAGAGAAAAAGGAAAAAATAGCAAAAGATAATAAAAACCCTTAGGTAATCGCAATAATTAAACCAATAACCATAAATTCCACATAAATCCCACACATTTAAATCATAAATATTACTAACCCTTATTTTAAATTATATAAATTATTATATTATTTTATTATTACTAACACACATTTTAAATTATATTAATTATTATATTATTTTATTATCATTATTTCATTATTACTAACACGTATTTTAAATTGTATAACTATTGTAAAACCAATGAAACTTGTTAATTAACATTAGTATTAAGATTATAACTATACCAATTGTAAACACTTAAACGTTTAAATCACTATGAAAAAAATTTTGTAAGGAATGACTTAATAATTTTGTCAACCCAAAATTATTTCTTTAGCGGGGAGGTGTAACATGCATATTATTATTATTACTATTAAATAATATTAATACGCATGTTTTCGAGAGCCAAGCACACTTAAAAATGTAACACGATCACGCTATGGCCAACACCGCCGTTAATGTATTCCAAGAACGCACAATATTCAATTTTATATAAAAAACAACTTAATGAGCAGGGCAAAAGGCCATATGCTTTACTTGTATTCACACACTTGTACGTCGATTAAACAGCTAATAATAAGCAACACTCGGGATACGGGAAGGACCATATGCCTTCACTCACGGAAAAGTTGCCAGATCAGCCGTTAACAGAAAATAACCAGGAGGCAATTAAGAAAACAGCTTACGACGCACATGGACTTCGCCAGAGGGGAATGGGCACTTCGGCTGCCTATATAACCGCCTCCGGGAGACCCCGGCGGGCAGACGTGTCTAGCCATCAGTACAAGCCCTTCGGAGTTCTGTCTTGATATTGTTATTCGCGACTAAGTTATAACTTGTAATTTTTTTACCCTGTCATTATTGTAAAGTGAATTAAATTAAAAGTGTTTAAACTTATTCAATTGTCTACCATATTATTCTAACTCATACATCCTCAAGAGTACGATAGGTACCTGTTTTCATTGGGTACCACGTAACAAAGGTACAATAAACTACATAAGAATTTACAAACATAATATCGATCAAACCAAAAAACAATCTGTGCCACCACTTGCGATATTTTCTATCTATATCATACTACGCACGTAATCTGTCAGCATGGTCTACTCCACCCATGTATGAATTGTAATCTGAGACCACAGTTGGACATGTTACTGAAACTGAAGTACCATCCTTTTCTTTCCTGTTTACAGATGTAACTTCAGAACCATGAAAATTAGATATAAAGTTGACAGCCTTATTATCCATCCACTTAAAAAATGAAATTCCATCTGGTAAAAACTTTGTATCGTGTTCGCCTCTCTTCATTTTTTTGTCTGTACACATCTCTGTAGGCAACCCTTTTCTGTTTGTTCTTATTGTTCCGCAAGCTAGAGTGTTCTCTAATTTTAGTTTCTGCACTAAAGGTAGTGAAGAAAAATAATTATCAAAGTATATTTCTCGGTGTTCGTTCCAAATTGATTTGGTAAGTTCCAAAACCACTCGTTCACCCAGTCCATATTTGTCAAACTCATGGTTTACAATTTCTTCCTTGCCTTGATAAATTTTGAAAGCTAACATGTATCCTTTTTGATCTGCAAGGCTCCAAATTTTGTAACCTCTCTTTACTGGTTTCATCGGATTATATTGCTTCAATGTTGACCTACCCTTAAATTTCACCATACTTTCATCAACACTAACTTGTCTAGTACCAAAATAGTTACGTTTGAAAGATTCATTAAGTTTATCTATTATTGGTCTTAATTTGAACAGCTTATCTTTGTTGTTTGTAGGCAATAATGTACTGTCATTACAGTGTAGATGAATGAGAATTTTTTCAAACATATCTCGTGACATAGCATTTGACACAAGTTTAACTCCAAGATCTTCGGATGTACTCCAATAATCTTTAAATGACGGTAAACGGTTATATCCCATCAAAAAGTTAATACCTAAGAATACTAACATATCTTCTCTCTGTATTCTAAGTGTTTTATTTTTCTGTGTGCCAGTGCCATATAAGTTTGTTTGATAAACCAAATCATTCAAAATTGATTCAACAAATACCATGAATACATCTGTAGGGGTGTTGCATCTACTAAATTCAATCAAATTTACTCCTTCAGGTCTACAATATTCTGGTCTAACAGTATCCATATCTGTCTTTCTTAGCCAAATTCTAGGTCGTAAATTGTCGGTCTGATCTTCCTCCTCAGCATCAACGTCCTCTAAAGTTCTAACTATATTCTTTGATTTAGGCTTGGTCACTAGCTTTTTACTTTTTTTAGCTTAAAAAAAATACATATATCATGTCATTTTATTTCATTAATTGTAGGTAGCAGTACATTTATACAAACATTACATGTACTCACTTGCTTTTTTTTACCCTTATTTTGAGTTTTCTTAGGAACATATTCTTCATCTGACGATGATTCAATATCTAAAATATCAAAAAATTATTATTGAAAACTAATATAAAACAAAATTAAGATTTGAATATAAATTTCATAGAATAAGTACAATAAGTAAAATTTGTTATATAAAAATATATACATGTGTGTAATGTATACGTCAAATATACCAAATATTAATTTACCTTTATTGGAGTTACCATCAGTAGTGGGAAGGTTGTCATCAAATACAACATCTAAAAAAAAGTATTTTACTTATAATTAAGAATTTTATAAAATATAAATAACTAATAAATTTAATTTAATAAATTAACTAATTAAATAAATAAAATATAAATTAATAAATTAATTGATAAAATAAAATATAAATAACTAATCAAGAAAGTAAAGTTACCTAAGTTTTGTATATCAAATTCTTCAACATTTTCAACTTTATCCAGTGGATCCAGTGGATGAATATTATCAATTTCATCAAAATCAGAATCTTCAAACTCTGAAACGATATCACCATCGTCAGGAATTTCCTCCAAGTATCTCTCAATTTCTTCAATCTGTATTGAATTCATTTTCTATGACAAATAATATTCCAAATTGTAGTATTTTGAATTATTTTATGATTAATTATCACTATGGGATCAAAACTGTTAATGCCTGACGGGACTTATAAGTCGAGATTATATTACATGATATAAAACATTATGTAAGATTATAATACTATTTATGAATGATAGAATGCATTCTGTACGTAAGTTATAACTAAAAAAATAAATAATACGCACACTTACCTTTATTACAACTCTTTCAAAATAAATGAAAAGCACAGCAACACAGGTCGACATGTGAACTCGAAAAAACGAAAAACGAAACGATCATTTTAATAATGATAACAGACTATAATCACAACTATTTTTTCTTTCTGATAGTGTATGGGACATAGAAGTCCCGTCAGTCAGTATGACCACTTTATTAATATTCTTTAAATTTATACAGATTTTATATTTCGATAGACTTTAACGTCCCGTCAGTCCAGAAAGGGTTAAGAGGAGGTTTTCTATTCATTTTATGCTTTGTTAAATACAATAGCAAGTTCGGAAATATAGATAGAACTGCCCCTGCTTTTAATATGGGTCTAATTCTTTTAATTTAATTGACTGTTCCATCATTTAAGATAGTCTCGTCAAAAAGAAGAATATCATTCTCTTCGAAATGCAATTCACATATATAGCACTTTTCTGTAAGCATTTTGTCTTTTCTAGGTATGGCTCTATGCCATCTTGCTAAAAGCTCTGTATTCTAAATAACATATGTAACAAATAATTAAGTAGGAAAATTATTGTTCATAAATAAGGTTAAGATATTTTGTTTTTTTTTTTTACTTTGGGTGCTTTAAATAAACTTTTATTTTTTAATCCAATTGATTTTTGTTGTTTGACATCTAAAGCATAACCAGTATTACACCTTGGTACAAAACAGCACTTAACCATTTTTAATGTTTAGGTAAAAAAAAATAAAAAATACAAATTACTCTGGTTTTATGTATAATTATTGTTTTTAATTAATCAAACAAATACAAAATAATAATACAAATTATTTGAAACCTTATCATTGTATACATTGTTTATTTATAAATTTAATATTTTGATGAATTCAATAATAAATAATCATATGGAAATCATCTATGTCCATGTGTTTAATAGCTAATTATAATAATATATTTGTTTTAGATTCTGAGTAAAACGAAGTTTTTCGAAGAATGTATTGGTTTTACAAATCTGTGTGTTTTTTTTTTTAGTCTTTTATGTATGGAGACACTTTTTCTTATCGAAATACTGGTCCAAAAGTTTCATCCAGCAACTTTTTAGAACGGAAATTTTGTTTGGATGGTACTTTATTCGGCTCATTTTTCGAATTTCTCCATAGTTTTTTCAGGAGTGGGCGATAACTACCGAAAAATTGACAAAAAACGGGGAAAATGCCATATTCTATTTTCGTAAAATCTATTTTAGTTTTTTAGACATTACTCCGTCAATTATAGAGAAAGGGACTTGAAAATTTTAATGACTACTAAAAATGGCCACTCACATAGCCAATAAAATTTTCAAAAAGATTTAACAACGTTTGACTCGTATATCGAACTTTGAAAATATTGGAAAATTCTCATTTTTTGGAGGTTTTTGCTTTCTAAAATTTTAACCTTTGGATATTAAGAGCTGAAAATTTAATACAATCATACTCATGTGTATTACTACCGATGATGTAAAAATATCGAAAATCGTTAGTCACAATTTTTTTTTACAACTGTTTACGCGTTCAAATTGCCTACAATATTTGACTAAAAACGTCGAAATTAAGAATATTGTATAATCGATGTTAATTATTTTGTCCTGCCTTCAACAAGAATGGTGCAAAAAAATTTGAAACTTTTCTTGTTATAATTTACATAATAAATTGACTATCTACTGAATTTTACTCAGAATCGTTTTTTCCGAATGCAATGATTTATCATTGCATTCAAATTTAAAGTACCATACAACTAAATTATCGTAAACTTGGTGATCCCGCAATAGAAAATTCTATGCACATGACCATTATCTTGTCCGAGGAGCGTAGCGACGAAGGACCAACTTCCACCACCAATATCTTACCAGCTTTTTTATTATTGAACCAATTTTAACCAATATCCCCCTAATTCTGTATATATGTTTTGGATCTGAATATCTGATCTAAATCATAAAGTAATAAATTATTTGCAAGGAATAATAAATCATGTTTAATTCGAAAAACATACATAATTCCTATTATATATAGTATAATAATACTACATGTCTACATGCTATAATTGTAAAATGTAGCCCTCTAACCGAACGACGTGCTCCTGGTGGCAGAATAACCGTGCGACTTTTGTCGGGCCACTTTACAAACAGGCGGCTCATAGGAGTTTGGTCTCCTTATCTCTAATCTTCATGACATAAACATTCACCTCTTAGATAACGAATAGCGGCCATTTTGTTGGGGACATTTTCAATATCAAAATCGGCTATCTAGTATTTTTATATATCTGTAATTTATACCCAGTAGACAAATATAGTCATAGATCAGGGGTCGGCAATAGGCGGCCCGCGGGCCATGTCCGGCCCGCGGAAGGAAAAAATATGGACCGCCAAAAATTGTCTTAATTTTCCTATATATCCATGCATCACCCCCCACCCTTCATAACAAAAATTAAACTAATATTGAAATCGATTTCATGAGGCGCTGAGACAATAATAACGGTTAATCATTATCTGTGTTTTTGTTGAACGTGCCGCAGTCACGGCTGCGGGCCGAGTCGCTTGCATTCGCGTGCGTGTGTAAAATACAATATTCAGATTTCAGAGGCGATCTATTTTTATAATTTATTAGGAAATTACGATAGCGTTCATTATAAAGCTGTTTATAATAATAGTCATGTTATCGTTCTGTTATCGGAACACCATACATTGAACCTACTTCTTGAAACTCTTTAATAATATTATTTAGTTCAATTTAATCGTTGCGTTGCGTTGTCGTTCGTAGTCCGTCGCGTCCGTAGTGTTAAAACTTATTCATTTATAAATATTATTCGTGTAGAATCGAGTATGTTTTCCAAAAAACGTAAAGTTGACAATGAAAACAGAAAGTTCCTGGCTGAGTGGACCGAACAATATTTTTTTACACTTCCAGTAAGAGCTGGAGCCGTTCCAGTTTGTCTCATATGCAACAGTACAGTTGCTGTCGTTAAATGTGCTAATTTAAAGCGTCATTATGATACAATGCATAAAGATTTTGAAAAAAAATTTCCTCTTGACAGTGCAGCGCGTAAAGATAAGCTCCAAGCGTATCTCTTGTCTTATAAAAATAGTACGACTATGTTAGTAAAAAGTATGAGCGGGCAAGAAAAGTCAATAGAAGCAGCATTGCGTGTTTGCTGGACGTTAAATAAGCACCAAAAGCCATTTACAGACTCAGAAATTGTAAAAGAGTGTATGTTGGAAGTAGCCACTGCACTTTTTGAAGAGAAAAAGGACATAATTAATACTATTCAAAATATTCCTCTATCAGCAAGAAGCAAAACAAGAAGAACAGAACTATTGGCCGATGACAACAAAAATAATTTAATTCACATTTTACAGATGGCTCCTTGCTACGCTATTGCAATTGATGAGTCATGTGATATTGTTGATTCTGAGCAGATGTCAATTTTCGTGCGCTTTTTAGACGTTGAAAGCAAAGTGTTTAGAGACGAATTGTTAGCATTATTGCCATTGAAATGCAAGACTCGTGGAGAAGATTTGTTTAAAACTTTTGACGACTTCATGACTAAATCAAATATTAGTTATGATAAAATTGTGTCTATTTCAACCGATGGCGCCCCAGCAATGATAGGTAAAGAAAAAGGATTTGTTAAGAGAATCAAGGATGATAATGCTGAAATACTTTCATATCAATGTATAATTCATCAAACATCCCTGTGTGGCAAACTTAGTACAACGCTGAAGGAAGTAATGGACATGATGATCAAGTTGATTAATTTTTTGAGGTCCCGATCTGCTCTTCAGCACAGGCAGTTTAAAGATTTTTTATTTGAATGTGATTCAGTGTATTCGGATTTACTTCAACATAACAATGTCCGTTGGTTAAGTAAAGGCAAAGTGATCGAACGTTTTTGGAGTATAAAAGAAGAAGTAATCACGTTCTTGGTAAACTTGGATTCACAAGAATCAAAGCAGTATCATAAATGCTTAACAAACGAGAGCAATATGCTATCTGTGGCATTTTTAAAAGACATTCTTACATATTTAAATGTACTATATACTGAGTTACAAGGGCATAACAAGTTAATTTGTGATCTGATATCAAGTGTATCTGCTTTCCGACGAAAACTTGAAATCTTTGAAGAAGATATAAAAAATCAAGATTTTATTCATTTTCCAACAATCCTTGAATATAAAAAGAATTCCGACATAGACTGCAGTATGTTTTTAAGTTTTTTGTCGGACCTCGGTGAAGAATTTGGTAAGAGATTCAAAGACTTTGCAGAAATTGGAAAACTGTCTCAATTTTTAAAAAATCCGTTTGAAGTTTCTCCGACTGGAGAATGGACTGACGTTGCTACAAAATTATTCAGACTTCCAAAATCTTCCCTTCAAATGGAAATTATTGATTTGCAAGAAGATATCTCATTGCAAATGAATAAGACTTCGTCTACTGAAGATTTTTGGATAAAACATGTCTTGGATAAATACATGAACTGTAAAACCCTTGCCATAAAATTAGCTACTATGTTTGGCTCCACTTATGTATGTGAAACTTCGTTTTCAAAAATGACGTTTTTAAAAAACCGATACCGTTCAAGACTAACAGATCACCACCTTGAAAACACTTTACGCATCAGTTGTACTCCAAGAGTACCAGATTTTAAAAAATTAGCTAAAGAAAATAAATGTCATTTTCTCATTAAATTTTGTTATTATTAGTATGAATGTACTATTACTTTATAAATAATTAAATATTAAATACTGTGTCTTAAAATGTGTTTTTAATACAAAAATAAATACATTAATGATAAAATTATGTTTAAGATTTTTTTGGCCCTCGAAATTTTTTTTTTTTAAATATCTGGCCCGCCATATAAATTAATTGCCGACCCCTGTCATAGATCTTCTCAAGAATACCAATTATTTATTTTCGTGCGATAAAATTTTTATCGCATGCGACAAAGTTTATCACGATTTCAAGAATTGGGCCCCTGTACTGACAAATGTGCGTGGTGCGTCAGTTCACACACAATTCTATTATAATAGTAATTACATTGATTAAAATATAATATATACATATTATACATTATATTTAATCAATGGTAATAAATAATAATAATAACCTATAATATAGGACGTAGGTATATTATTATGACGGCCGAATACGCTGTGGAAATATTATTAGAATACCCGCTGCTGACCCGACGAACTTCGTACCGCGCTAACAGTTTCGTTATATTATGCAACGTGCAACTATCGCGAAATACAACAATGAAATTTATTTTAGTTATTTAGTCAGAACACCGAATATAATGGTGGTAGAGACTTGTCATTTTTACCACGTGGTTGTATAATGTACATTATTAGGTATTAGGTATTAGCAGTGGCGTATCCAGGGGGTGGGCTGAGGGGGCTGTAGCCCCCCCCACCGAAATTTCAGAAAATCTTAAATTATTATTTATGAAATAATATAAAATACATAGGCACTATACGGCAGTACGGCATAGTATTACGTAATACGTTGTTTCCATAAACGACTATCGTGAGAGCAACTTTACTATCATCGTATAATCGTAACTTAAGTATAACACTTGCTTTTGTAACACCTTCAAATCAATTGGCTTAATACATTTAACTGGTTAGCATATTCTAAATATAAAGAAGGAGCATTTTGTAAGTACTGTGTTCTTTTTCTCAACCAAAATCAAGTTGGGAAATAGTACTCATAAATCTTTAGGTGGATTAGTTACTAAACCTTATACAAATCTAAAAAAAGCTTTGGAAACATTTAGATGCCACGCTAGTTATAGTTACCACCACACTGCTGTATTGAATGCCGATAATATTATTGCAATTTTAAACAATAAACAAGATAATGTTTTGGTTCAGTTAAGTAATCAACGTAAAGAGGATATTTTACAAAATCGTAATATGCTCAAGCCTATCATTCAGACTATACGATTGTGTGGTAGACAACAATTTGGTTTAAGAGGGCATCATGATTCTGGTCGTATATCAATGAAAGAACCAATTCAAAATGATGGGAATTTTCGTTGTCTTTTGAGACATCGTGCACAACATGGAGATAATACGCTAAAAAAATATTTAGAAACTTGTAGTTCCAATGCCATGTATACTAGTCCACTTTTTCAAAATGAAATTATCAACATTTTTGGAGAACTTATTCAATCAGACATAATTAAAAAAATTTCAAAATCGAATTATTTTTCTGTTCTTGCCCACGAAACGACGGATATTGCACAAATAGAACAATTTTCAATTTGTATACGGTATTTTGAAGAAGAGTTGGTGGTTCTTCGAGAAGATTTTCTTACTTTTGTACCAGTTCATGATGTAACTGGTCATGGTTTGGCAACCGTTTTACTAAATACATTGAAAGAACTTGGTTTGGACTTAGATAAATTACGTGAACAAGGTTACGATGGGGCTGCTACTATGACAGGTAACTTTCGTGATGTTCAGGCAATAGTGAAAAAGAGTTACCCGAAAGCTTTATACACTCATTGTGTTTCTCATTCCCTGAATCTTTGCATATCTGATGCTGCCAAAACACAAGCTATTCGTAATTAATTTAGTATTATTTCTGATTGTTGTGCTTTTTTCCATTCCTCAGCAAAGAAAACGACAATTTAAAAAAATAAAATTATAGAGATCCTACCTAACGCTCAGTCGTTCAAATTAAAGTCTTTATGCGAAACTCGGTGGGTTTTACGCCATGAGGCTGTAATGCTGTTTAAGTAATTTTTAGAACCTATTGTCGCTGCGCTTGAACAAATAGAATGTGATTCTTCAAACAGAACAACTAGTTTATTAAGAAGCATCTGTAATTTTAAATTTTTAGTTTCTGTCTGCGTATTATCTAAATTGTTAAGTTATACTTATCATTTATCAGAATACTTGCAAACTAAAAATATTGATTTAGTAAATGCCCTTGATAGAGTGAATCAGGTAATAATCCAACTTCAAATATTAAGAGATAATGCAACTGATGAATTTAATAAGATTTATGAAGAAGTCAATCGCTTAGGAGGTTTAATAAATGTGGAAGAAAGTATCCCACGAATTTGTATTACTCAAAGAAACCGCCAAAATGTTCCTTTTCAAAATACTAAAGAATTTTATAAGAGAACCGTTTTTATACATGAAATAATAAATTTTCTACAATACGTTTTACCAAATGTGATTGTAGATAAGCCATATTCAAATCTTAAAACGGCAGTTACATTTTACCAGAATGATTTGAAAAGTTATGATGACATTATAGAAGCTGAATATCAATTATGGCAGTCGAAATGGAACTTCATCAATGTGATCAACTAATGTACCCAAATATATATGAGCTTCTTAAGATACTATCAATACTTCCTGTTTCAACAGCAACTGCAGAGAGAAGTTTTTCAACATTAAGGAGGTTGAAAAATTATCTTAGGAACACAACATCTGAATCACGGCTTGTAGGACTAGCTCTATTATCAATTCATAGAGATGCAGATATTACTGATGATATGGTACTAGATAAGTTTTCGAATAGTGGAAAAGCTAGACGACTAAAATTAACAATATGATTAAAATAATAATTTATTGTTTTAAAATTGTAATTAAAGTTTTTTTAATCACTTATTTAACCCCAAAAAAAAATTCCTAGATACGCCACTGGGTATTAGGTACCTTTATTCTGCATATATTATACATTGTTTTTACAAAGACCTTATTCTAATGTAGAAACATTTTCAAAACATTCAACCAATAATTATGAGCCAATTAAGAATATAGAACTGAAAATTTTGGAAATTTTATGTTTTTTGAAAGTTTTACCATTGATTACTAATTATAGTATATTCTTAAATCAATGGTTTTACATTCGTAAAATGTGTATCTTTGGATATTATAAGAGCTAAAAAATTAATACAATCATATACTCATAAGTATTATATATTTATTATATGTACTGTCTGCCATGAAAAAATATCGAAAATGTCGTTAGTCAAAATTTTTTTTCACAAGCGTTTTAAGTTTGAATTTTGACAGAATTAATATTTATTTTCATCAAATTATACACTTAAACATGTTCATTAAATAATGCCTAATATTTAATACTTAATGAATTTTAAATTTTGGTTGAAAAATAAATGTTCTTTCATAAAAGTTAATCAATACCTAATAAATATATTATATTTAATGTATAAACTGAAATGTATATTCAACATTGTATAAATTAAAAATTTTGACATTGAGTAAATTATGAAATCCAAACATTTAATTGCTATTTATTTTAAGTTCATTTAATAAGGCTTAATATTTAACACTTAGCGAATTTCAATTTTTGATTGAAAAATAAATATTCATACATAAATTTTAATCAATAACTAATAAATATATCATATTTAATATATAAACTGAAATGTATATTCAACATTGTATAAACTTAAAATGTCGAATATTTGTTTTCCAATCAAATGAAAATATTAATATGTACAATTGGTTAGATTGACACATACTGTGTGGGATTTTATACATTAATTAGTACTGGCTTCACATAATTTACTTTATATTAGTGGATAATTTATTATTATGTTATAAGTATTTAATTCTTGAGTGTAAAGTTACAAAAATATAAATATAAATTTATATACAATATCCATTATATTGGTACTAATTAGTACTTAAGACACTATTATTACCATTAAATTAAGATGTGGGTTATTTGGCAATAAAATATTTTAATTAAAAACATAGGATGGAAAAGTGATATACTCCTAAATTAAAATATTCTCACATATATCCAAGCCCATTTGAAAAAATGAGAGTCTTTTTAGCTGCTCAAATTTTTAGTGAGAGTGTTGTAGCTGGCATGTCCACAATCTTAGTTTCAAAAATTTTACCTCCTTCTGCTCAATTCACAATAGATTTTATTTATGATATGGACAAATTATTTGATATATTTAATTCTTCAAAAATTCCAGGCCTTAAATCTTTTAAACGCCCATTTAAAAATACTTCAGAGCAAATTAATCATTTAAATAAAATGGCTGATGTATTTAAAAACTTATGGGTTATTCATAAATTAAATAAAACTGATGAAACTAATCGTATGAAATTCATCAAAGATTGGTTAATTTCTATATCTGGATTACAAATGCTTTATACTTCTTTAAATCCAACAAAAGATATAAATTATGTTCTGTTAGAATTAATCAAGATTGTTTAGAAAATCTATTCTGTACTTTCCGCCAACAACAAGGCAATAATTTTAACCCAACCCCCATTCAATTATGTTGGGCTTTTAAAAAAATATTTTGCTTAAATTACTTTCAAACGTCACCTGGCGCAAATTGTATAGAAGATTTGGATCAAATACTGTGTTCAGAAATAGCTTCTGATGAATTTTGTAATTTATTAGAGCCAGGAAAAAGTCCTTTTAAATTTAAATCAATAAACATCGGTACAATTGATTATAGAAATTTAGATTTACCAGAGAGAAACACATTTACATATGTGTGTGGTTATATTATGAACAGGGATGTAGTGGAGGGTATGCGCGAGTATGCGGCGCATACCCGCTTTTCAAATTTTTAAATGAGAGCATACTAAAGAAAAAAACTGGAGACCGGAAGTATGCGCTGAAAAACGTGCGTATACCCACTTCAGTACTTCACAAAAATTGTTATCATTTTAATCAGCAGGCAGAAATTATTATTATTATTATTATTATATTGAATATGGTTCATGATATTATCAGGGGGTGGACACAACACGGCGGCAGCGAAATCAGCGGCCATTTTAATTGAGGTACTTTTGTTATCAAATTCTAATCAGCGATAACTGATATCCGTTATTAATTGTAATTTCGATTTTGTACCTTTGTGGCATTCTTTGTGGTTTTACACTTTTACTTTCTGTATAGACGTATAGTGTAATACTGTAGTGTAAGTGTATTCTAAATACTAATACTAACTACTTATTAGTTATCTTTTATACGTTATTCTGCGTGCAGTGAGACTATTGTTCCGTTGTTAAACAACAATTCTCAACATGGTTATGTTGTGTTTAGTTCAAAGTTGTATTAATTCCAATAGGACAACAAAAGCAAAAGGGTGCAGGTTGTTTAGTGTTCCTAAGGATGTGCTTCGGTAAGTTTGTGTTAATAATGCTCATTTATGGTTTAACTAGTAAAATGTTTGTAAACTTTACAGCTGTAATGAATGGTTAATAAATTGTGGTCGACATGATTTGCTATACAAATCGATTGATGTACTAGCTAAGTACTACCGTGTTTGTTTAAACCATTTTAGCGATAATATGTTTTCAAGTGCTGAAAAGTCTCGACTATTACCAATGGCAGTTCCAACAGAATTCGGTAATTTTAATTTTGATTTAATTTTGTTGTATGTAATCTTACTTTAATTTATTTTTGTAGAGGAATGTAATAATGTATCTGTCGAAGAAATTGGACCAGACATTTCAATAGTGGGTAAAAATTGTCTTGATGAAACAATTTTTGATTCATCAGTTGCCACAAGTACACCATCTAAAGAAAGTCAATCAATTTCTGTTACTTGTAAGTTTACTAAAATTTATGTATACCTAACCTTTTATTTAATAATAAAATGCAAAATATGCAAATAAACGATACTATAAAATATGTCTATAGATAATGGACTATTAAATAATAATATAATTTTTTAGGTAATGAATCTGGGACATCACCAGTTTTGAAACTTTCAACATCTTCCCAAACAACACAGCTCTTGTCACTAAACACTCCCAGAAAACGAAAGCTCAAAGTGGAAGTTAAGGAGCTTAGAAACAGATGTCAGCAATTAGAAGAACAATTTGAAACACTTTCCAACCAGGTAAAAGACATTGTGTCGTCAGATCAACACTTTTATCAAGCTTGTGATTCAAAGTTACCTGCAAATTTATCTATGCTAGTAAAACATTATGTGCAAATGGCCAAGAAGAAATCACAAGGTATACGTTACTGTAACCAGATAAAGCAGTTGGCTCTTTCCATATACTTTTTTGGTCCTCAGGCATATAGATTTTTAAAAACTATTTTACAATTACCTAGTACCAGAACGTTGCGTAGAATTACAGAACAAATAGAACTAAGGCCAGGATTAAATGATATTTTATTTGAAACGATGGAGTTAAAAATTAAAAATATGAAGGATGATGCAAAGGATTGCATTTTGTGTATTGACGAAATGTCTATTAAATCCCATTTATTTTATAAATTATCCCAGGATTATATAATAGGATTCAATAACTCAAATAACACAAAGACTTACGAACTAGCAAAACACGTATTATTCTTTATGTTGAGAAGTTTGAATCATGAGTGGAAACAACCTGTCGCTTACTATTTTATAAACAATAGTTGTTCTGGGCCTGATCTTCAAAATACCATCTTTGATGTAATTACAAAACTTCAAAGTATATCAATAAATATTAAGGCTGTAACAACTGACCAAGGATCCAATTTTACCAGTTTTGCAAACACTATGAATGTGTCAAGTCAACGACCTTTATTTTTTGTCAATGGAAAAAAGATATTTTATATATTTGATGTACCGCATTTATTAAAGTCTGCCAGAAATAATTTCTTCAAATACAATTTAACATTTTCAAACAGCACAACAGATAAAAAATACCTTATTCAATTCTACAAATCAGATCAAGGTTTAAATCGACTAGCCCCTAAATTAACAGATATTCACATTAATCCTGGTGCCTTTCAGAAAATGAAAGTAAGATATGCTAGCCAAACGTTTAGTGCTACTGTAGCAGCTGGTATGAAAACCTGTATTGAAGGCGGTACTTTACCTCGTTTAGCTAATGGTACAGTTCAATTTATTGATAACATGGACAAATTATTCGATCTACTAAATTCAAAACCTAAATGTGGGAATAAAGAATTTAATCAACCATTCAGAAATGCTGATTACCAGAGAAAACATTTACAATTCATGTTACAAGAATTTACAAATATGAAAATTATTCAAAAACAAATTGTTAATGGCAAAATGGTTGAAGTAGATGTTACATCACGAGTAAAATTTTTAAATGGCTGGAAGATAACTATTAGTTCTGTTCTACTATTATGGGATGACATGACCAAAGAATTAGGTAAGCCCTATATTTTATATACAAGTCGTTTAAATCAAGATTTCTTGGAGAATCTTTTTGGTACTTTCCGCAACCAGAATGGAAATTGTGTAAACCCAACACCAATACAATTTTTCTTCAGTTTCAAAAAAATATTTTTTATGAACTATTTTAAACACTCAAGTGGATCTAATTGTTTGGATGACTTGAACGATATATTGACTAATATTGGAGATATTTCATCGCCCTTAAATAATAGCCGTGCACTATTTCCAGAAAAAACTCCTTTTAACTTTTCAATTTTAAAAGTTGGGACTGTTGACTACCGTGAGTTATGCTTTCCAGAGAGAAATGCACTTGCCTATGTTTGTGGCTATTTTATTAAAAAGTGTATGGAAAGACATAGTTGTGAGATGTGTTTAAATTATATAAAAAATCAAAACCAACTAGACCAATAACTTTTATTTATATATTTTAAAGCATATACAAATAATGAAGCTAATTCCACTGATTCCACTTTTGGAAAATTAAATATACCAACCGATCAATGTCTTAATTATATAAATAATTTAGATGATATATTTATTAAAAATTTTCCTTTATTAGCAGTAGAAGACAATGTTGGGAAAAAACTTAAAAATTTATTAGACAATGTGCCTTTAAATCATCCTTGTCCTAATTTTGATATTGAATTTCTTAAGAAACTATATATCCGTTTAAGAATATTTCATACAATTAAAAAATTAAATAGAACTATGTTATCGACAACTAGAAAAAACCGAAAATTAGGTATTTTATCCCACCTTTAATGTATAATATATCATATTTTTATTAATTTGTATAATTGTATATATTATAATAAATAATAAATAGTAACACATGATAAGTATTGTCAGAAATTATATTGTATTTTAATTGTAATATTTATGTATTATATGATTATACCTATGTATTGATTTATAATTTTTTATTTTGTGATATTTTATTAATAATTGTATTTATGTTAATGTTCAAATAAATCACATACACACAAAGTTTGTATGTTTATTACTCAATGAATTGTGTGTTCTATTGTCTACCTAGTACATTTGAAAATTGTATATTTACTGAACTTGTTATTGAAGATATTAATGGTAATTGTTCAATACGTGATCTACCAAACAGTGTTAAACATGGTGACCTACTGAGTACTAAGAAGTTGTTACCTGTAGATCAATTTTTAGATAGTATGTCTTTATAATAAAGACATACTTATTCAGTCTTGTAAAGTATTCGAATACAAGTATTTGAATACTTGTGTTAAAATACTTTTAGAAGTATTTTTTGGTATTCTAAATACAATTTTTTAAGTATTCTGAATACTTTTTAAAAGTATTTTTAATGAAAAATAAATACTTGTATTTAAATATTATAAACTTAGTATAAATAATAATTTTTTAATTTTTTACAAATATTAAATTTGATTAGGTACAATATATTGTATAATTTTGTTTTTGTTGAAACCATATTGCCAAATGCCAATATAATTATCTATGTTTATTTGGTTTATGTACTTTAGATACCAAGAAAAATTCATTTTAATATTTTTATTAGAAAAAAAATTAATAGGTAGGTCATAATAATATAGTATAGGGTGCAGACCATGTATAACTATAATATTATAACAGTTAACGTTTTATTAGTTTGAACAGAATATAATTACTATTAACTCAATTAAGTAGTAGGCAACTAATAAGATATTGCAGTTATATAAACTCAATGTATTACTGTGTCTGTGTATCAAATTATTATCGTTTATACCCGTTTGATTATTGTTTATTATTGAATACAGAATATAATAAATCTATTAATATACTTGTTATGACTTATCAGATTATATCGATATAATACTATAAAATTCAAATCATTGTCGTTGTAAATTTACAAATACAATTTTATTATAAAACAAAAACACAATTTATATTTAAGTAACATTTGAAAATGCGCGGTAGATTATAGAGAATATTACTACCGTTTCATGATAGAATAAAATGTTACTAACTTCCTAGTGTACCTCAAATAAAATGGCTGACTGATTTCATTATTGTCCTATGCTGCCCATGTAATTTGTTATCAGTGTCCATTCTGTTTTATTCTGTGATATTATCACAGAATAGATTAAATTATTGATATTATTATCTACCTATGGATTTTTGTATACATTAAAAATATATAGATAGTCTATTTTTAGATTAGCCGCTAATCGCTATGGGAAATGAGAATCGATAACATGATAACATATTGACATATTTTGTTTGTACAGTGCGTTTAAGATTTGTCAATAATAAATAATCATATCAATTTATCAGTAATTTTATATAATTTTATAAGATTTACATTTTACTTATTTGTCTTTCGACAACTTTGACATTCACTATGGATAGATTCGTAATACGATCTACAAAGGTAAGTCACAACTCAATAAATAACTATTTTTTTAAGTTACCAAAGGTTATTAGTAGAAGTAAACATATTACGATTAATTCTTTAATGTGCATTTAAACTAGCTCTTTTAGCCCTCTGAATCATACATGTGATTTGAGAATTTGTATGGTACTTACATAGTTACCTACATATTACAAAATATAACTTTAATTTATTCATTTTTTTTTTCTATATGTAAAATGATTAAGTAGATGACTACCTATTAATTTCATTATAATTTAAAAATTAAATAATGAACAATATATCTACCTAATGTTGATAAATTTTTATTATAAACACAATTTAAAACGAATTAGGTATGCATTTCTTTTAACTCTTTCTGAAAAGAATAGGTATGGCTGTATTGGTATACTTTTGCAAGCTACTATTGCTATCTATACATAGGTAAAATTTTAAATTTAATAAAGTATTGTTGTTGTACATTAAAATAATTATTAGTCTGAAATTGGAAATTGATAATAATGTATCATAAAATATATCACAATTCACAATATATAAATTACAATAAGTTTTATTAATTTAAGTGTATGTAAAACTTTTTAGTATATTGTTTTATAGGATATGCAACTATACATAGAAAAATATTTAATATTTGAATGATAATTTTTATTTTAATATTTTAGGATCAGAAACTAGTTAAAGATACTCCAGAGAAAAATTCAAACTCAAATGCTTCTAATGAAGTACATCTTTGGCCTTCTGAATGGACTTATAATCAATGGATTCAGAAAAAAGATAGATATCCTTGGCTCATTTGTGATAATGGTAAGATTGGATGTTTATATTGTAAAAATGTTGGTGAATTAAAAACATGTAAAAGTCAAGGTGTTGAAATCTCATCTGAATGGAATCAAATAAATGTCGATGGTGGTACAAATTCTAAATTAGTTACTCGTTTAAGTATTTTAAGACATAAAATATCAAGACACAATAGATCTAAAGCACACAATTTTGCTTTAAATATTTCTAAAGACAAAACATATAATAAATTAAGTACATTATTTGAAACTTCTACATCTAAACATTATCAATCAACAATAAAAATTTGTCGCACTGTTTATTTTATTGCAAAAATTAACCGACCATTTGATGACCATTCAGATCTTGTCGAATTACAACAAATGAATGGGGTTTTATTAGGCCAAACATTACATTCAAGATATTCAAGTACTTCTATTATTGATCATATAGCTACTAAAATGAGAAATAAAATTGTTCAAAATATTATAGAAACCAATTCAAAGATTTCTATATTAATAGATGAATCAACAACAAATGGTTCATTACCTGGTATGATTATTTATCTCAAAGCCTCCATATCATATGATTCACCTGTTTTTATATTTTTGGATTTAATTGAATTAAAAAGTCAAACATCTACAAACATCATAGACCAACTACTTGAATGTTTACATAAACATGGATTTACTGACATTTATTTAAAGGAACATTGGATATCATTTGTCACAGATGGAGCCAGTGTTCTTTTAGGAAAAACTAATGGAGTTGCTGCACGTTAAAAGAAAAATTTCCAATAATATTTAGTTGGCATTGCATTAATCATAGGTTAGAATTGGCAGTTAATGATGTGTTAAAAGATATTACAGCTACATATAATTTTAAACATTTTCTTGATACATTATATTCTTTGTATAGTAGATCACCTAAGAATCAAAACGAATTAAAATTGCATTGTGTAAATTTAAATGAAATATTTTTAAAAATTGGTAGAGTACTCGATGTTCGTTGGGTTGCTAGCAGCTATAGAACCGTAAAAGTAGTTTGGAAGATGTATCCAGCTTTATATAAACATTTTAAGGAAGCTTCTGAGGATAAGTATCGTGATCAAAAAACTAAATCAAAGTATAAAGGTCTTTGTAAACGATTGGAGAGCTTACAATTTCTTTCAGACTTGGCACTTATGTGTGATGTGTTGTCTGAGTTATCTCAACTGTCTTTAGATTTACAAAGTCGTGAAGCAACTTTAATAGAAGCTGATAAAAAAATTAGAAGAGCTATGAGAGTAATTGATTCTTTAAAAACTATCAATGGTGATTACTATGCTGAAGCAATTAAGGCTATAGAACAAATGATGTTTAAAGATATCCCTTTATGTAATAATATTAAATTAGTATGTATCAATAAAAACCAATTTATTACAAGTATTATTAATAATTTAAATATGAGGCTATTAGATAACAATGAAGAAGATAAAATAATCATACAAGATATTCAAATTTTAGATAAAAAAACATGGCCTGCTGATGTAAATATTCGTTTTGGTGAAGAGGAAGTAAAGCGACTTTGTAACAGATTTCTTATTAATCAAGAAAAAACAATTAGAGGATTAAGAATACTTATTGATGAAGAAACTGATAAAATTGAAGAACTGAATGAAATAAATAATTTGATAAAAACACTTCCATGTTCTACAGCGGAATGCGAACGTGGATTCAGCTTGATGAATATTATATGCACTGACATACGCTCAAGATTAACTATTCACAATATTTCAAACCTAATGTTCATTAACATAAATGGTCCACCATTGAGTATTTGGAACCCCGAAGACTACGTTAAAAGTTGGATTTTAAACCATAGAACAGCTGATGACAATAGGTCCAGAAAAATAAATAGAAATGAAAAAGACAGCTTGAAACAACAATTGTGGAGTATTCTATAATCTTAATTTATAACTTTATAAGTATTATAATATAAGTATAATATATTATCCCCCCCCCTCGGTGTCTACGGGCCCGGGTTGATGACAAAAGCTGCCACATATATAGCATACTCACAAATAACTTTAGGACTACATCCCTGATTATGAAGAAATGTTTAGCGAAGCATACATGTCAGGATTGTATTAATTATGCTCGTCATAAAAAAAAGTTAGACCAGTCTCATCTCTTATCTTTCCTTAAGGCGTATCCTACAAGGGACCAATCAACATTTGGCAACTTAATGACTCCTCATAATGATTTTTATAATTATATTAATGAGTTAAAAAATATTTTCATTAAATTATTTCCATCTATTTCTCTAGAAAACGGTGTTGGTTACAAAGTAAGACTTCACTTAAGTAGTGTTCCTTTTAGTCATCCTTGTAAACTTTTTGATAAATCTTTGTTATTAAATTTATATATTCGATTCAGAATTTTTACAGCAATTAAATTTTTAAATAGAACTTTTCTCAACGAGAAAAAACTAAAAAATAGAAAATTAGCGGTTTTATCTCATTTGTAAAATAGTTTATATTTTTTTTTTTTTTTTTTTGTTATTTATTTTTATTATTATTTTTTGTATATTGTCTAAACAATGAATTATTATATTTTTTCTTATTTTTATATTTGTAATTTTTTATGCATATAATTAAATCTACTACTGTACTACTGTATTAATAATTTTGTAAATTTTGGTATACTAATAAACTGAAATTCATGAAATTCTGTTTACTTATTGTTTATTCTTATACCTCTTATCATATATACTAATTATGCAATATAAATGTATAGATTGTATATTATGTTCTTATGTAAAATAAAATAAAAAACTTATTGTTTATAATTAAATATATTATGTCCATCCAAAATTTAAATATGTAATTCATTATGGTTATTATTGCCAAAAAGTTATGTCATCAAAATAAACAGTTGACTATATTAAATACCTTATTACTACAAACAATATATCCCTACTATAATTTTTTTTAATGTTAAATATCATAAAAAATAAGATTTTTGACTTAATGTATTAATTATCAAGTGTTTTCAATAAATTAAATAGTATTATATTCTGAATACTATAGAAAATCAACATATATAATAATTGGTAAATTCTTATGAACATTAATTTTATTTTTTCAAAAATTGTTTTCTACATTAATATTATTTGAATGAACAATATTTAGGGACTTTTACTATTTTACATATTATGTTTAAAATTTAAATTTAAAATCCATTTCGTTAAATGTCGATTATATAATGAATAATATAATAAATGAACATGTATTTTTTTTTTTACTTACATTTTTCAAATAAAAACTAATTTTAAAGCGTAATATCTAAAAAAATATTGTACACTTTAATATTAATTGTACCAAACATATTTTATATTAAATTTTAGGTCAACACTGCTGAGCCCTTTCAAAATGGCCGACCATATTTTCGGGCGACCATAAGAGCCTGTGTATTTTCTTATCAGTTACCATTCTGATTTAACTTATTCTGTGATTCCGATTCTTCTTTAATCTCAATACAAGTTTTTTTATAAAACATTTACCTGCTTAAAACTTATTTTGGGCCATCTAACTTTCTTTGACTTCTATCCGATCTAGATCTCTCATTACTTGTGGTACTTGAAATATTTAAAATATTTAAGGTAATTTTCAATTATTTAAAATGTTTACCCAATATATTCACAGTACCTACTGCTTAATACAAAGAAGTCAAGGTAATAAGCAGGGGCATTTAGGGGGGGGCACGGTGTGCATTTGCACCAACTTCTTTTTAAAACGTCTTATATGGCCTGCCAAAATATAAGCGTCGCCCAGATAAACGTAAGCAGTTATAATTAAATTTGATAATTTCCTAATTTTTTTTTTTTATAAAATTTCCATTGCTAACATTTCAAAAACTTTTCAATATGTTTTGATGTATTATTATTATATCTCTGTTGTTTTAAAAATTATTGTTTTGACAAGCATCATGCACAATTGATAACAATATTATCTATCTTAGTGTACTACATGGTTATACCATAGAAGTTATACATGGTTATACCACAGAACAATGGTTATACCTTGTCACAACAAAAGTGATATCACAGAATAAATGTTGAATATTTAGGGAAAATAAAATCTATGCTCTGTAACTTTTCAAAAATTTTTGAAAAAATTATAAAATCCAGACATAACATTTTTAGAAAAGAATAAATTATTATCCAAAAATCTATTTGGTTTTCGTCCTGGAAAAAGCACGACTGGAGCTCTATATACTACGATAAAATATTTATACAAGGAACTAGATCAAAATAAAAAAATAATAGCAGTTTTCTTAGATTTGGCGAAAGCTTTCGACACAGTAAACCATGCTGAACTTTTAAAAATCTTACCTAGTTTTGGAATAACAAAAGAGAGCCTTATGTGGTTTGAAAATTACTTAATGAATAGAAAGCAGGTGGTATCGATTAATGGAGTCTTAAGCAATGTGGGAGTTATCAAATATGGTGTGCCCCAGGGTAGTGTCTCAGGTCCAGTTTTGTGCATCCTATATATAAACAACATTTGTAATTTAAGTATTGATGGTCTAATAACCACCTATGCTGATGACACCTGCCTTCTATTCTCCAGCAACACTTGGGACAATGTTCATCACAAAACAACTATAGGAGTAAATAACATATTTAAAGAATTGAATAATATCAAACTCACTTTGAATATAAATAAAAGTGTATTTGTTGCCTTTTCAATTTATAACTCAGCTATTCCGTTAAATGACATTTATATCCACTCTTGTGATTATTATATTTTTAATAAGGGTCACTCGAGTGAAATATTTAGGCCTAATTATTGATTGTAATCTCCGTTGGAAATTGCACGTCGAATATTTAGTTATGAGGTTAAGATCTATTATTTCCAAACTATTTAAACTGAACAAACTTTTACCAACAGAGATTTTGCGTATTGTATATAATTCACTATACAAATCAATTTTCCAATATGGTTTAATAGTTTGGGGTGGTTGTTCTGACAATGCAATCAGGCCTCTTGAGATTCAACAGAATCTTGCCATAAGAATTTGTTTGAATAAAAAAGAATTATATGGTTCGTCTACTACTAATTATAAAGTTTTTAAAGCTCTACCGGTCAGACTTTTATACAAGCAGTTCTCTATTATGTTCCAAATTGATAACTTTGGTTTCCAAAAAAATAACAAAAGGGAAAATAGGTCTTATGACATGCAAGTAAACTATACTAATAAGAGTTTTGGTAAAAAGTTTGTGGACTATTTAGGTCCAACTAATTTTAATTCATTGCCGCTGTACCTAAAAAAAAATATTTCTTATAATGTCAATAAAAATAATTTTATAATTAATAAAAAAGCTATTGTTAATTACTTATTACTTGAACTTTAATTGTATATTACGTAGAATTTAAGTATTTAATATTGTTGATAATCACAAATTTAGTTCTTCTTTGTTAATCTTATTATTTTTTTTTTTTATTTTTTTTATTTTTTTTTTTTTTTTTAAATATTATATTGTACACTATCAACTCATCTACCTCGCCACAAGCATTGCTTAATGAGGTAGATTAATTAATTAATTAATAAAAAAAAAAAAAAAAAAAAAAAAAAATTCTGTTTTAAAAGACCAAGTGTACTGTTTTATTTGTCGACATTTTTCTCTAACTAATGGGCCACAATTTGATCGAACATTTGTAAATAAAGGATTCAACTGTTGGCGCAAACAAGCAGAATCATTTAAGTATCATATGAATACTAAATATCATAAGTTGCATGTTGAAAAGTATTCAATGTTCATAAATTTAAAAAAAACAAAAATTATTCTTCTGTTGCAAGTGGCATTGTTCATTCTCGAATAAAAGAAGTTGAAGAAAATCGTCAGCATGTATTTTACTTAATGAAAGCTTCATTATATTTAGCAAAACAAGGTCTTGCTTTCAGGGGGCATAATGAGAGTAAAGAATCAATAAACCGTGGAAATTTTATAGAGCTTTTAAATATGTGTTGTGATGAAAATATTAAATGTAAACTAGAATCTAGGTATGGACATTATACATCTCCAGAGTATCAGAATGATTGCATTAAGATACTTGCTTCTATAACAAGATCAAACATATTAAAACGAATTTCACCAATTAAAGCCTTTTCTATCCTTGTAGATGAAACAAAAGACTCAAGTAAAAAAGAACAACTGTCATTTATAATCAGGTTTATTGATAATGAGTTTAACATTTTTGAAAAAGCCTTAGGTTGTTACCATATGGTGAAATGTAATGCTTCAACTTTAAGTCAAGAGATACAAAAAATTGTAATAGAAAATAATTTGGATATCAACAACTGCATTGCTCAGTGCTATGATGGAGCCTCTGTGATGAGTGAGGGGATGTTCTCAGGAGTACAAAAAAGAATTGCTGATATAATACCTCAAGCTATATATGTTCATTGCTACGCTCATCGACTCAATCTTTGTTTAATTCAATCAATTCAAAATAACAGTATTGTGACTAATTTTTTTGATTTAATCCAATCTTTATATAAATATTTAACGAATGGACATACTCGTTATGAAATTTTTATGAAGGTTCAAGCTGATAAAAACTTAAAAGCGATTCATTTAGAGCGGCTTGTGGAAACTAGATGGTCTTATTGGAATACTTCTCTACAAAAAATAAAGATGCGTTACACTGAAATATTAGATGTATTGAAAGTTTTGACTTTGAAAGATGATCAACCACAAAAAGCTTTGGGTTTACTAAAAGAATTATCAACTTTTCGATTTATATTAGTTTTACATAATATCGAAAAACTTCTTGAAACCATTTACTGTTTATCATGTGAGTTACAAAATCCAAAAATCATACTACCAACAGCCATGAGTTTAGTTGATGCAACAAGAAATGATTTAATTGCCTTAAGATCAAATGAAAATTATTCACTACTGTATAATAAAGCTAAGATACTTGCTTTAAGTCTAAGCATACGAGTTGAGAATGAAGAACAAAGAAATGCTCGTCTAAGAAGAAAACTAAAACCATCTCAGAAACTTGAGGATTATTATGTTCTGAGTACTACTGGACAATGTGAATCAATGAAACCTCTTAGAGTACAAAATATAAAAACTGAAGTTTTTTATAGCCGTATTGATGTGTAAGAACTTTATAAGTTAGAATTAATTATTTTGTAAAAACTTCGGTTTTGTTTTTTGTTAAATAATGCCAAATCAATGATTTTTTTAGGTTTATGCAGCAGTTAAATGAAAGGTTTTCAGAAAAAAATACAGATTTGTTTAAGATATTTGAAGTATTTGATGTGACTAATGACAACTTTTTTGATTCGAAGTGCCCTCAATTAATACATTTTATAAACCATTATAGTTATTTCCAATTTAATGATTCAAAAATTTCTTCTGAATTTCTCTCTGCAAAATCTTTGATTTTACAGCAACAAAAATCCGATCTCAATTTACATGATATAATTTCCTGCCTTAAAGAATTTCCAGTAGCTTTTACTAAAACAATAAAAATAATGTCTTTAATTCTAACTCTACCTATAACTACAGCTTCCAATGAAAGATTTTTCTCATCACTTAAGAGAGTAAAATCTTATATCAGGTCAACTATGGGAGATGAGCGATTGAGTGACTTAATGGTGTTAAGTGTAGAAAAAGAAGAAGCTACTAACATTGACCTAAATGATGCAGTGGATAAATTTGCTGAGTTAAAAAATCGAAGATACCCTCTTATATAAGTTTACCACTTTATATTTTATTGTTTTATAATAGTTGTTGATTATACTGTAGAATATATTTTATAAATATTCAAGGAATGATAATTATTAAAAACTAAATTAATTATTTCATTAAATTATTATAGAAAATAAAAATCATGAAAATAGAAAGTGGATTGTACTATGCTATTTTGATTTTTTACCTATCTATAAATGTTTTGAAAATTATTTTATAGGAATTTAATTATCATTTGGAATACTACTGGGAACTACTTAATTAAAAAGTAAATAAAACATTACTACACATTACATAAAAATAATCACAGATTATTATTAATATTGGCAACATTAACTCAAATAAAGTAACAAAATGTTATAACCTCCACTTTTGAGACCTTTATAAGAGTAGAGCAATCAAATATATTAGGTGCTAAGTGTAATTTTTTCCCTTTAATTTTTTTTTTAACAATAATTACAACTTTTAACAATTTTTGGGAATTCCCATTATGTTTTGACTTCCATAAGGCGTCATTTATTATGGCCTGGTGTATGAGGTAAAATGGCCTGCCAAAATTTTGGCACCAACAAAAAAAAAGTTGAAATGACGCCCCTGGTAATAAGTAAACCATAATTCATATAAACAAAACTCATTATAAATTGGTATATGTTATCAAACAAGATAAGTTCAAAAGCTATACATTCAATGTATTTTTACATTAATGAATGTATATCTATAATTAAAATCCAATTAATAAAGACTCAAGTTTCAATAAATTTTAAATATTTATAATTGAAACCATAGGAATTAACCAGATTTATAATTTTAGAGTATTACCTATGAGTCATTTATTTAATAAATTGAATATTTGCATAAAAGTGGAAAAAGTACATTAAAAGCTTCTTGCCTCTACTTTCAAAGATTTCCGGAAAGGATTAAGGAAACAGCCGTCAAGAGGTACTTTTTCTAATGTAGAAAAAAATTACAAAATACAGGTAAAATTTTTAATTTATTTAAATACATACATAAACATTTACATGTTTTATAAGAACATAAAATACATTGATACTTTTCATATAAAATTATACAAAAGTTAATTTTAATAAATGTACAAATACAATTAGTATTATAATGATCAATGTAGGTACCTAATAAACATAAATTTGTTAATTATATATACATTTTATATGAAGACAAATATTAAAATATGTATAATTCATTAAAACATAATATTTTTAGGTACTTTTCCAAATGGTCTCAAACTAAAACAAATTAATGTAATTGATGAAGAACACACTGTGAATGTCTTGGTAGCTTTTAGCACTAAACCATATGTAACTGTCAAGTCGGTAGCTAAAGCAATGGATATCAGCTATACCTCTGTTCATCGTATATTGAAGAAAAATGATTTCCATCCATACAAATTGCACTACGTACATGGATTGAAACCATCTGATCCTGATAGAAGGCTGGAATATTTTTCAAAAATTATTTGCCTTCATGACCAGGACAATAATATTTTGAAAAAAATATTATGGACCGATGAAAGCTGTTTTAATAATATTGGAATTGTCAACCGCCATAATTCACATTATTGGAATGATACTAATCCGTTTTGGATCGTATTATTGAAGTATGTAACTCTCTTATCTTTGAAATGATAGAATCCATGACAACCGGAATTTCGGAACGAAATGAAAAATGTTCAAATAACCATAGCAGCCACTTTGAAAATTATTTGTAGTTATCTAATATAATATGCTATGTTAATTTGTTATTTTGTACATACATATACATTTTTAAAAAAAATAGATATAACAACCAAATTTTACATCATAAAATTAAAGTTATTGAAAATTTAAATTTAAATATAAAAGAAATGTATTTAAAAAAATAATATAACTCATATTCATCCTACTATTTATAATAATTTATAAAATTACTTTTGAATATCGTTTGATGAAATCCATGAATTATGGCTGGAATCAAATCCTAACCATTTCACTAAAATCGTATTTTTATCTCTTTTTATAATACGTTCAACAAGATAGGTGTTTGGAAAATCAGTTTTTAAAAACTCTTGATTATAAAATCGACTTAAAACTATTTTATTATGACTATCTTTTATGTTGTATGTTACTGGATCTGTTTGAAAAACTTTTGAAATTGTAAATAGTTCTGTTGACCATTGCCGTTTATAACCTTTACTAAATGCATATTTGTTTTTTGAAATTCTTACTTAATCATTAATTTTAAATTTAGGTTTTATATTTTGTTTTATTTGTTTGAATAACTGTACCTTTTTAGTTTTTGTTCGAGCTTCATGTGGTGTACATTTAATTTCTGTATGTTTAGTATTATTGTAATTATGTATAAGTTTAGATATTGAATTGTACCAATTATATGAACCAGTTGCTGTAAAATGTTTGTACATTTTATTTTTAATTGTACGCATAACACGTTCGGCCATTGCTGCTTTTATACCACTGTATGTGGAATAATGTTTAATATTATATTTCTTCATAAGTGCTTGAAATTGTTTCTTATAAAACTCTGTATCGCTATCTTTTGTAAAAATTTCGGACGATTTATTTTTAATATATTTAACATGCCTAGTTAACTTGTTTTGCAGATTTATTTTTTAAGGCATGCACCCATACATACTTAGTATATGTGTCTATAACTATTAAAATTAATTTAAAATTTTTATTTTTTGAATACGATTGAATATCGATGAGGTCTGCCTGCCAGAGATCATCCTTGAATAGAGAAATTATTTTTCGTCTAGGAAAAGTTTTTCTAGCTGGTTTATGTAGCTCCTCTGCTATTTTTTCTAATGTTGTCATTTTTAATTTTTTTGTAGTCAAAACATTATTTTTCCAAATGGAATCATTCAATCAATATGAAGGTAAGCCTGTGGGTCGTGTCGTACAAATGATCAAAAAACATTTCCACGTACGGCCCCAAAAAATCAGAAGAATGAATATTGATTAATTACAAGAACTTAGGCATACAATAAATAAAGCAGTAATAGCACAGCAATATCATGGAGAGTCGATAGAAAGTGATCAATATATGTCCTGGATCACTGGACGATATTATGTTGATACCACGATTTGGAGATTAATTAACCGGTCGAATGCTGAACCTATTTCAGTAGTTAACGTAATTTCAAGACTAGATAACTTATGATAACTATGATTTTATGTGATATAATTAATAATAAGTTTTTTAATTAAACATTTCTTTAATTTTTTTCTTTATACAATAAGTTTCCTCTCACGTAATTCTTCTAGAATAGATATAATTTCATTATTAACACCTGTATTGCCAGCATTTTGAGAAGATATTAAAAGGTTTAATGCCGTGACTAATTCATTCGGATCGTCATAATAAACTAGCTGTGTGTTAGGTATTACGTCTTTATATAGACTCGTTTATTATAAATATTTCACGAGTCCAATTAGGATCATATTTATTGGCAAATTTTTGTTTATATCTGGTAATTCGAACCCTGTCTCCAACTTTAAATTTAATTTTCTGTTTCGATTTATTCTCAGAGAATACCTTTCTTAAAACCTCACACTCATTACTCTTTTTGACTTCACAAGGTTTCATTCCAATAGTTCTATGAATGTCTTTAAAATTATATTCATACAACAAAGATTGTAAAGTATGTATCCATTTTTTATTGTTTTGTACTTCGAAATGTATTCTCATCTTTCCATTGAGTGTTCTATTAAATCGTTCGATTATTGATGATTTCTCTTCATTTTGAGTATGATACATTTTAATCTCATATTTGTTTAACATTTCTTTAAACAATTTATTTTCAAATTCTCGTCCTTAGCTATTGAAATTTTATCCTTTGCCTTTATTTTTTGGTTGTTTTTAATTTTTTCTTCATCTTTAAGAGGTTGAATAAATTTACTTTTATTTGTGTTACATTCAGCACATTTTGCTGAGATTCTCCACCTACCATTATTCGTTTGAACTTTTTTTGCATCGATATTTTTTGTTTTTTTCTTACATTTCAGGCAATGTATAATTTCTTTTAAAATACCATCCATTTTATAATAGACAATCTTTTATCGAATTCCTTTAATTGAGTTGTATAATATCGTATACAAATTTGTTACTTGAAACTAGACAAATATAGCAAACAGTACAATCTGCTACATCTCCATCAAAATCAATATTCAAAATGACTGTGTGTTTAGAACCTGATATACTCACAGGTTGTCTAGTCAGATTTATAACGAATAAAGGTTTAGAATTCTTAAACTGTTCTGGATCTGTGTAGATTAGAGGGAGTTCTCGGTATGTTCTGTAAAACTTTTTTGTAGCCTCCAAGCATATCGTAAATATTGCCAAATTTATCGTTTTTGAAATCGATATTCAACATCTCTTCTGGATATTTTTCTCAGTTTATTTCAAAGTAAATATTTCTAACATTACAGTGGTCAAAATTACTTGATTCTTTTAGTTGAGTATTTCTGTTTGTTTGTAAACCTACAATCCCAAATAAAGGATCATGAGCATTTCTATACCTGTTTGTTATATCAAGAGTACACTTCTTTCCACTCAATTTTCTTACTTCAATACATTTAATAGTTTTAAAATCCAACCAATGATAATTCAACCAATTCATTTATTAAGAGGGTTTTACTCATACTATCATATTTTACTACACGAAAACTAATCCTAAAATCCTCAATAATAATTTTTCCATCTGTTGGCATTTTTTTATCAGAATTTTCTTCTTTGAATAATGCATCATGGTCATGATTTCGAGTAAACTCTAATTGAATGTCTCCTTTGTAAAGTGGATGTGTTATATCCTCAAAGAAACCCAAACCGAAATCAGACAAATTGCCATAAACATTAAATTTTCCCCCTCCTTTAAATCTCGATTGATATCCTGAGTTTATAGTAGGACCGTGGTTATTATTTAAAGCAAAACCAACAACCCCTTTCATATTACTTGTTATACCAGGGGTTTCGATTTCCTCAAGTAATGTTCCATGTTTTTTCAGTTGGATGTTGGAAAATAGTTTGCTTGGAAAACCATTCTCTAATTTTATATTGCTATTAAGTGGATATTCAGTACCGTCTAGTTGTAAAACTTTTCCGGAAATGTTAAATTTTGTGGATTTTAAGTCTAGAAAACTATCACTTCCATCTATTGAGAAAGTTGTCTTTGTATTTTCAGTATTAAGGTTTAACACAAAAGTTGGGTTGAAATCTCTATATTCAGCCCGGATAATATTATCATAATACAATTTTTTCCATTTATTATACATATATATTTTGGATAAGGATTTCTATACGAAAAAGTGTTTACAGAAAAAAAAAAAAAAAAGAAAAAAAAAATTAACATCATTGTAAACCATAAGATCCTTCGCTTCACTCAGAATCTAAAAAATATGGTTGAAAAATGATCGGAAATCAGAATGTACGGTGAGGTCAGTCGTAGACAACGTACTTCTAAAAAGTGACAGACCAGTTCACCCGCTCGGTGAAGCTCATCACGGCGACACCACAAAAGCCCGCACTTCGCCCTTATTATCAGATTGGTGTGCAGTTGTCGTGGCGGTGTTGAGCGCTACAACCTGGTGATTGACGGAGAAAATACTGACACTGGTTAGCGAATGGTGTTTATGGGTATACGGCCGACGCGCAGATCCATGTCAAATGATGACGATGTATGTCTAAATTGATGTATAATTGTGTATATATTAGGGTGGTCCTTAGTAATAAAGGTAACATTTTTGAAGTGAGACCCCTAAAATCTGATCTTATGCATATAAAAATAATGTGTGTAAAATTTGGTCAATATTGATTGAACCTAAGGCGTGCCCCAAGAGGGTTGATTATTTGAACTAAGGGTAGTATTTCAATTTTTCCTAATTATCTGATAAACTATTCTACTTACAATAAAAATACAATAAAAATACGCTTAAATCATTTATTTACATGAAAATCAATAATGAAAATAATGTGTACGATTTCTGCTACATATCGATTTTACAGTATCTCCATAGATTTATTAAATATACGAATAAAAAGTCTTATGTTCAATTGACGAGTTAATGATATTATTTTTTCGCAGTTGTCGTAATGGATGCATAATATTATTGGTTGCATATTGGTCATTAACTTGTTTACGTCAGGGTTAAAAATAGAATATAAATTATCTCTCTAAAAATACATTTACAATAGTCTTATCGCACTGTGTCGCAGTAATTTCTAGACTAATAATATTGTGGCTATTAGTTGTCTCAGTAATATTAATAATAATCGCAGTTGTCATTTGGTGATCAGTGACTATTAATCGTTTATTCATATTTGAAATATTACTTTAAAATGTCGCGAAAACAAGTGTTTTTGTTTGTGATTATGAAAAATCAAATAATTGGTGGAAAGTTACGCTCAAAAAGAGATATTTTAAGCGTAATTTTTTATACTATGCGTGTTGTTAATCTTAGTTTACAAGAAAGTGCGTCATTAATTATTGACGAGTGTCTTATTTATTGGATAAAAGCTCGCATACCAACACATCATCGTTCGGATTGTATTGCTAAATGCAAAAAATTGTACACTGATTTACGAAACCTGGAAAAGCATAAAGCTCGAACAAGTCAATTAAATAAAAACAAACGAAAATAATTTGAAGGTGGCTTAAAAGATTTGTTTGATATAGCACATAATGACGCTCTATCTATGATAAAAATTGACGAAGACAAACAATCTTTAATTGCACAGCGCATAAAAGGACGCCAAGGGTGTATGCTTGGAGTTGATACGAAACAAACAAAAATTGAAAAAAAGAAAATAGCCAAAGAAGAAAAATTGAAATTGCTTAAAGAGAAACAACAGTCAATCCTTGAACCAGGTATGTGTTTATATAATTAATATTTTGATTTTTTATATAAAAAAATAGTTAAGTATTTAAGCCGTAAATATTTGTATGTATTTTATTTGAATACCAACATAACTGATTGCTATGCATTTCATTCATTTATATTAAAAAGTTAATCAATTAATTTAACAAATTTTTTTTTTTAATTTTTTAGTACACTATTCCGAAACCGATTCATCTTTATCCGACTATTCGAACTCTTGTTGTGGTATCAATATGCTAGAATTACCAAATCGTTTTATTCCTAGTACATCGGGCATCCAAGATAAAATTTTACCTGAGTCTGGGCCAACAAAAACAAAAAGAGCTAGAAAAGAAATAATATCTCCACGATTATCAGCTGTATTTGATAAATGTAAAATAAGTGACAGGGATTGTGTTCATATATTAACTGCAGTTTTAGATGCAATATCGGTAGATCCAAATGAATATAATATTAACAGAGCATCAATAAAATCTGCTAGGGAAAAATTTCGACATCATATTTTTAAAAAGATGAAATATAGGTTTATAATGTAAATTTAAAATCATACATACTTCGTTGGGATTCTAAATTATTACCAGACATAACTGGACATTTGAAAGTTGATCGACTTCCAGTAATTGTTACAGCGCCGAATGTAGAGCAGTTATTAGGAGTTCCAATACTTGATTCGGGTACGGGATATGAAACAAGTTCTGCTATATATGACACTCTAGAGGAATGGTCTTTATTGGACAAAGTACAGGCTTACATGAGTGATACAACTGCTAGTAACACAGGTCGATTAAACGGTGCATGTCATTTATTAGAGCAAAAACTTGATCGTGATATTTTATTTTTGGCATGTAGGCATCATGTGTATGAAATAGTTCTACAAGGTGTATTTACTGAAGCAAAATTAGCAACAAGTACAGGGCCAGATATTTTATTATTTAAAAAGATCAGAAAAGAATGGAACACTATAGATACAAATTCATATTCAATATGGTCTACCAATGAAAACGTGAAAGATATTTTAAAAGACGTGGCTGACGAAACAATACAATCTTGTATAAATAAAATTAAAGATTTGCCTAGAGATGGCTATAAAGAATTTCTTGAATTAATAATACCTAATATTTTTAGGAGGTATGCCACCACGGGGTATACGTTTTAAAGCTCCAGGTGCTTATCATCTTGCACGATGGATAGCAAAAGCGTTGTATTGTTTAAAAATATGTTTATTTCGAAAACAATTCAAAATTACGCAACGTGAAGAAAAGGCATTAAAAAGATTATTTTGTTTTATTATTAAGTGTTATGCAGAATCATGGTTTTAATTCCAAACGGAATTACAGCTCCAATGAATGATATAATGTTTCTAAAAAAATTAGAACTGTATAAAATAAACGATAAAGAAGTAGCAGAAAAAGCAATAATGAAATTTATAAATTGTTTATGCTATTTGAGTGAAGAGTGTTCTGCTTTTTCAATATTTGATGAAAGATTAAGTATTGACACATGATTAAAAATGGCTGAAAAAATTTTGCAAGAAAAACCTGAAAGAGAACCACAAACAAGGTACATTGTCAAGTTTGAAGATGTAGAAAACTCTCGCGATAAAGATTTACCATTGGATTTGTTAGGTCCCAATTCCAACAATTTGTTTTACAGGTACCTAAAAATAAATCAAATATTTCAATATTAATAAATACATAATATTATGTTGATATTTTTAAGTGGTTCAAGATTACAGAACACAATATCCTAGATTTACACGAGATACTCTTAAAAAACCATATATTTTAGTAATTAATTAAATATTTTTTTGTCTCATAATAAAACTAGTAATTATAACTATTATTTATTTGAATTAAATAAATTAATAAAATATGTTTGTTGCATTTATAATTCATAACATAGCATTTGTATTGAAAATTATATTCTAGGTTAGTTTAATAAAATACTATTATTCGTTTTATTCATTGATTTATAAGTTTATGTTAAAAACCGTCGATAGTGGAAATGATGCACATTATATTTATTATTGATTTTATTGTAAATAAATAGATTTGAGCTTATTTTTTATTATAAAATTTTGTATAGGAAATAAGGTTATTTATAATAAACTCTCTATACATTTTTATCGTAAGTAGAATAGTTTATGAGATAATAAGGAAAAACTGAAAAACTACCCTGTTTAAATAATCAACCCTCTTTGGGCCCGTCTTAGAGTTAAAAAATCTTGACTGTTGAGTATATATAGACTTAATGGGCCTCCAACGTCGTAATCGACAACCGGTGCCGATAGCAACGAACCTTCGAGAACGTGACAAACTTTATTACTATCGTCCAGCGATAATCGCAATCAGTATTTCCGCAGTTGTCGTCGTCGGCCGGTCGTGTCTTTTGTTGCGTACTTGCGTCTCCGGCGGTGGGTTTTGCCCGGATCGACCACGGAATTTGACCGCGTACCGACGACACGATACTCAGGCGGTACTGCAGCCTGGCGCCGCGTTCAGTAGTAATTTCGGCAATAATTTTGTCTGTGTCCCGGTTGGGCAATTATTGTCACCCGCGAACCCCAAAAATCGTATATGTGGTCTTCTCGAGTCGACATTAAGTTCTCGTGTCTGTCACATCTACCGCGTGTTCGTCGCCGCCCGTGTCGCGTGTGATACGCCCGTGTGGACAACTTTGATACGCTGTCCCGGTGGTTTGTGTAGTGGCGTGATTAAATTTTCAGCTTCCGATAGGGCTGAGTGCGTTTAGCGCTCGCTAACCGGCGTGCGTGTATTGTGTCCGCATCTCGTAACGGCACATATAATTATTATCGTCGCTCATCGTCACGTCGACGGTTAGTACTTTAGTAGTGATGCGTGTTGGCATGCCGGTTTGTGATCAGCTGACGGTGACTGAGGGTCTGGCTCACGGTCGGGAGTTATCAGCTTGGTCTTATATTATCAATAATATTATTATTATCTTATACTATAAAACGAGCAAGGAATTGTACCTATTTCCAGTCATGCCATCTAGAAAATGGCTCTAACGATTTTTCTTATATTTCATATATAAAGAGTTTTCGACCTAAGGAATCCAATGGATTTAGTCAAAATTTCAAGAAAATTTCATTTCTGAGTTTTCATTAAAAATCTTTATACAGTTTTTTTTTTAAGTTTATTTTAGAAGCTATTATTTGAACAGAAAATATAAAAAACCATTATTACAAAATTATTATTCAAACTTTTCTTTTTTCAAACTATTTATTTATTCAAACGATTATTCAAGATTTTTGCTGAAAAAAATTTCAAATCAAACAAGAGTCATAACAAAATAATCTCAAATAGGAGTTATATCAAAATATACCTTTTATTTTTTTCGTTAAAAATTAATCAAGTCAGCGACATAGGTAAAAATAACTAGATTTTAGCTTAAAAATATTTAAATTTTAATCACTTTTTTTATTCACGTTTTATTACATTCTCTCATAATTTTTTTAAAGGTAAAACTTGCTTAAAATTAAAAAAATTTAGAAATTTGCTTTTAGTTTAATAAAATTTTGAAGTAACTATAATAAAAAATGATGTATTCAAATTCAAATTATAAAGACGATTTAAATTATTAAAAAAAAAACTTAAATTTATTTATTTATGAATATAAAAAATTTTTAATTTGTTAAATTTACTTTAAATTTTAGAAATTCTTTTTTTTTAAATGCTTTTTAGAAATGTTTTTTTTTGTAATTAGAAGAAAAAAGGTTTACTTAAATTAAAAAAAATAAAAATTTGTAGTTTTAATAAAATTCAACTTTTTTTTTTAATAAAATTTAATTTAAAAAAAAAATTAATTAATTGAAAAAATAATCGCATCAATAAAATAATTAAATTTATAAAATTAAAATAAAAAAAAAAAATTATCGGGATTTGAACCGGGGACGCTCTTTGTAAAAAGCAACAGCCTTACCACTCGACCAAGCAGTGTTATAGTTCATTTACACTGCTTTAACGTCGCTCTGGCCTTGAATCCCAAGTCATCGAGTGATAAAAAATAATAATACACATTTAACTATTTAAATGATACAAATCTGTGGTTGAGAGCCAAAACATGTGCACAATATGTGCCAAATGACTACTTTACAGGAGAACGATTTTAAAAAATTAACAATTATCAAAATACAAAAATTCTACTTTATGAGTGGTTTTTTCATTCTTTATTGTTGTCTAACCATATATATGTGCAATATTCATATAAATAACTGGTAATAGAAAAAAAATATTCTCTATAATTATTGTTAGTAACATTAAGAATTTAAAATGCAGTTATCATATTTAGTCATTTTTTCTTTTACATAAATTAATAACATAACATATTTTGACGCAAAATTTATATTTTCTAAACATTTGAAAAAAAATTATTATGATATTATCATTGATTTAAAATCTCAATTTATTAGAGTTCAGACTTAGAAAATAACATACTATGTAAATAAAAAATAAAATAAAAACTCAGACTTGTAATAAATTAATATAGTAGATACTAACACATTTGTAGTTTAAAAAAAAAAAATTAACAATATTATTAAAAATGTAACCTAGGTACTCGTAAAATATGTTTAGTAATTTAAAATAAATTATTTGTATCTTTAGACTTAAAAAATAACATATTATATAAATAATTAAACAAAATAATTATAATATAAATATAATAATAATATAATATTAACAATTTAAAATGTAACCTATTCATAAAAAGGTAAATAATTAAAATGATGATTAAAATGATTAAAATGATGAGCTTTCATTTAAGTTTGCAGCTGTTTGTTTGGACTTGGTTTTGAGTCCATAGAAAAACGGATGATACAAAGGGTCTATCAATGGTAGTAGACTAAGGAGATCTTTCTTTTTCTCAAAATCAATCGGATTTGGTTTATTGTAAGTCTGTGGAATTACCAGTTGTGATGCACTTGTAGTCTCTCTTCCAGCTCTTGTTTTACCAGTTGTTTTTTTTAAATCTAAAATGCGGAATGGGGCATCAGGGTCTAGTGTAGTTTTGAATTTAATAGTACCAAAATTCTTATCATATCGTAACCATGTAATTTTCAACCAATTTACTTTTTTTTTATTCACATCCAAGTTTCTTTTAATAAAAGAACTTGATAACATAGCTGAAAATGATTTGAAATTATCCATTTCCATTTCAACTACTTTAAGAGGTATTTTGCCTCTTACATTTCTCACAAAATTGTACCAGTCTATGGATATGGATTTTTCAGAATCAGATAATTTTTTAGCTTTTTCTATTCTTGCATGATCAGTATCACATTCTAAGTGTGTATGACCTGGGACAAGGAATTTTTGATCAATTATCTCCAAAGAGGGATGATTTTGAATAGCCAACATAAACATAACTGCTACATTTATGTTACGATTTTGTCCAGCACAAGTATCAGAATATGTTACCAAATGAGTAATTGAATTAGGTATTTTTTCTAAAATATATTTATATAAAATTGAAGATTTGAAAATTCGGTTTGATCCACGTCCAGCCAAAGCTTCGTGCCACATATAACAATATGTTTCTTTAAGTCCAATATCTCGTATAGTTTCATTGTAAGTCATTGCCGCTTTAAATGAGCAAAAACAAAGCAATAGTGGGTAAATAATAAATATTATTATTGTAAAATCCATGAAACAATAATAAGAATAGCTTGTGTCAAACAATGATAAGTGCTATAAATAGAAATGGACAAAATATGATACTCGTCTCTAATCAGAACATATCAGGTTTTGACCAAATAAAAAAAACATCAATTTTGATAAGTGAAATAACATATAATGCCACAAAATAATTTGTTATCCAATAAAAGATATCATTTATGATTGTTGTTATAACATCTTTGATATTAGATCTACAGATATCATATTTTGACACAATAAAATATAGAACTAAAACAACAATTATCATACATAACCTCGAAATCGAATTTTTGCACATATCATGTTTTGGCTCTCAACCACAGAAATAATACTTTTAAAAATTCAAAAAATTAATTTTTTAAATAATATTCACAAATTTAATGGTAAATATCTATTAATTTTACTAATTTACATTTTATGTTTCGTTACTTTTAATCACGCAGTACTTCTGCAAAAAGAACAAATTCAAAACTCAAATTCAAACTTCCGTGTATATACTTATCAAGTAAATATTAATATTTTTTATTAAATGCAGTTTACAAATGTATTATTTTATGGAAAACAATTTATTTTAAAATCATAAATTACAAAATTATCTTCGTTTAATTACATGAAATTTCCCACGTATACCTCATATTCGGAAAGTACCAATAAATTCTTTAAGCTTTGAACTTTCAGTTTATCACTATCTGCATCGGGGAATTCGCGATTTCATGGTAAAAATAATTAACTTTATGAATTCTCTCCATAAGACTAATGCAATATTTATTTATCTTTGCACCCTTATATCTAATAATTTTGCACGACAATCGACTATAAGCCCATACCATTTGATTCCTGAGGCTTTTCTCTAACAACCTGTATATGTCTTAGTTGGGGAATTCATTGGCCAGAGCGTCCTGAAAATCTTTAAGATATTTTTTTCATAATACCCTAAAAAAATATAAATTTATAAATATACAAAGATAAAAAATTCGCTTGACATTTTAAGATTTTATTTTTCAAATATTATTTCCGAAAACAAATTAGTAAAGAATAGTAAAATTTCAAAACACAACATATCAAGTTTATACATTAAGGGTGACTTTTGCAAGCTATAATTTTCTGAATATTTTTTATTTATTAACGAAAATCTACTTACAAAAAAATAAGCATACTTTTTTTTTCATAAAAAAAAATACAGTGTAAAATAACCGCACCTTATTTACTAATATCGAATTTACTACCCGAACTACATTTCATTCGGTTAGGATAATACAAGGGCAGATAAACGGGGTTGTTAAATGGGTAATATTGATAATATTTTCGACGATTATTTATACCTTTTTTTTTCAATTTTTACCTTATACAAATAATGAACACCAGATCAAAATCACCTCAAACATTCAAAATACAATGAATTTAACTTTTCCTTAGATACCAGCCGGACGTCCTCCAAAACGACGCAAGTTCAATTTCAACAAAAATGAGACACCAATACCTAATTTAAATGAATCCCAAGATTCTGAATTTTAGCTGAACAAACAAGCTGTGAAGCTGCAGTTGAAATTACAGCTCTTGATTCTAATGAAGCGAATCTTATAACGTGCAATTATACTCTGCAAACAACTTTAACAATGAATACTGCAAATAACTTCCAAACTTCTAGCAACTTTCTTAATTATGATTTCCCATCAACCTCGGGGGTTACGTTTAATAACGTTTACCAAACTACAATTTTTAATCATGAAAGTAATGCTACTCCTGATACTGCTAGGCCAATGCGTACAGCGAAAGTTGCTTGCATAGATAGTAGCAGGAGTTATTATAGATTTGAATGACTCACAGAGTCAAGAATTAGCAGAAACTAGAATAAATACAAAACGTAAAAAGAATTTAAATGAAACAGCAGAAGAGCGCCAACAGCGTTTGAGTGATGATCTTTCAAGAGTCAATCATCGAATCTCTCAAGAAACTTGTGAGCAAAGAAGCCAGTGTTTGAGTAATATGCGTGAGAGAGATTTTCAACAAAGAAATACCGGGAGTCCTTAAGAGATAAATCAAAGATTGGATAATATGCGTCAAAGATTTAGACAACAAAGGAATAACGAAACTATTGAAGAAAGAAACCAGCGTTTGAGTAACATGCGTGAAAGAGATAATCAACAAAGAAATACAGAGACTCCTGAAGAGAGAAATCAAAGGTTGGATAATATGCGTCAAAGAATTAGTCAAAAAAGAAACGAAGAAACTCCCGAGGTCAGAAGTCAGCGACTCGAAAATTTAAGAAAACGTGCAAATGAAATTCGAGCTGCTGAAGCCCATGCCCGCAGGGAACAGCGTCTTGAAGAACAGCGACGTCGGAACGCTCGTCGCCAAAGGCATTTATTAGCTAATCCAATAAAACCTACATATAAGGTAGCTGTTCAAAGTGATGTTACATGTCACCGTTTCGGAGAATTTAATGTTGCGTGCGTGCATTGTGGAGCGTTACATTTTCCTGAAGAACGTGTAGGAAATAAAAATAATAATTCATTTGGGGATTGCTGTTTGAAGGGTAAAATTGATATTCAACATGCTGACTTTCCAAATGAATTAGCTAGACTTTTTTCGCATAGACATCCCTTATCACCTGAATTTCATCAGAGAATTAAAAATCTAAACTCATCGTTTTTTTTTTTTTGTTATAAATCCGTAGATTTGTTTGTTGCAGCTCTCCATGCTTCTCTATCGTAGCACAATTCCTTCAGGTCTTTGTAACTTCCCTTATTCGTATCCTGCATTATCTGTGTCATGTATTCTGTTCTTGGTCTTCCTCTTGCAATGTGTCCTTCAACATCTCCTTCAATTATTTTCTTTAGTAAACTCTCATGCCTTAAAATGTGTCCTATCATCTTGCCTCTTCTTGATTGAATACTTTTCCATATTTGTCGTTGTTCCTTTATTTTGTCTAGTACTTCTTTATTCGTTACCTTCTCAGTCCATGGTATTTTGAGCATTTTCCTGTAGCACCACATCTCAAAGGCTTCTAGCCTATTTTTTTCCGTTGAGTTTATTGTCCAGGTTTCGGATCCAAAGAGCGCTACGCTCCAAATATAACTTTTTAGGAATTTCTTCCTTATTTCCAGGCTAACACTATTGGTAGTTAATATGTGGCTTTTGTCTTGAAATGCTCTTTTCGCCTGTGCTATCCTACAGATTATATTTGTTTTGCTGCGACCATCCTCTGTTATATTACTTCCTAGGTATGTGAATTGTTGCACTTGCTTTATTTGTTCATTTCCGATATTTATGTTGAGTCGAACCGGATTAGTTTTACTGCAGACCATAACTTTTGTTTTCTTTTTGTTCAGCTTCATTCCATACTTATTTTTTAGTATTCTATCTATTGTTACTAGGGTATTTTGCAGGTCGTCTTCTCTTTCCGCACAGAAAGCTATGTCATCCGCAAATCTTAAAGCAGTCACCATTGTTCCTCCTATTCGCACTCCTTTCTGTATTTCTTCTCTCAATTCTTTCATTGCCTCTTCAATGTACAAGTTGAATAGCATTGGTGACAAAATACAACCCTGTCTTACACCTTTTTTTATTTTTGCTTCTTGCTCTTTCCCATCTATCTGTATTATGACTGTTTGGCTTTTGTACATATTACAGATAAATCTTCTATCGTTATATTTAATTCCGATTCTTTTTAATATTTTAAATCCATTGTACATTATCAAAAGCCTTCTCCAGGTCCACAAAAGCAATGAAGGTTTTTTTGTTTCGTCTAATCTGTTTTTCTATCATTATCCTTAGCGCTAAAGTCGCCTCTCTGGTTCCTATATTTCGCCTAAAACTAAATTGATCTTCTCCTAGGTGTGCATCTATTGCTTTTTCTATTCTATTCTTTATTACCCTTGTTATTATTTTTGAAGCATGCGTGTTGAGGTTTAAAGTCCTATATTCCTCACAATTCATTGTCCCCTTTTTCTTGGGAATTGTTACTATAATGCCTTTCCTGAAATCATCGAATATTTCTCCGTTTAAGTACATTTTGTTACATATATTTCCAAGTTCTTTATTTATTTCTTCACCGGCACACTTTATTAGTTCTGCTGGGATTTTATCTATACCGCATGCTTTGTTGTTTTTAAGATTTTCTATAGCAAAATCAATTTCTGATTGGAGGATATAGTCTCCTTTGTCTTCATCTTCTACACAGTTCTCTTCTTCTAGGAAATTTCCACTAAATTGGTTTGCATACAATTCTTCTAGGTATTCTTTCCATCTGTTTACCTTTTGTTCGGCTGTTATAAGTATCTCACCCGTTTTACTTTTCAGGGCATTTCTATTCATTCTTCTTGTGCAGAAAAGTTTTTTCACAATTTCGAAAGCTAGATCACTTCTTCCCCTTTTTAGGTACTCTTCCACTTCAGTACATTGGTTATCTAACCATTTTTCTTTGGCTTCCTTTGCTTTTCTTTGTATTATATTTCTGATGTGTTTGTAGTTCTGTTGACTGTCTATGTTGTTTTGGTTTTTGTACTTTCTTCTTTCGTTTATTAGTTCTATAATTTCTTCCGTAATCCAGGGTTTCCTTGCTTCTTTCTCCCATGATCCCAAAACTTCCTCAGCCTTATTTTTTAGTATTTGTTTAATATTCTTCCATTTTCCTTCTATTGTGTTATTATCTGGTGTGACTGTCATTAGAGTGTCACTACATTTCTTATTATATGTCACTTTTATTTCATCGTTTTTTAATTTCTGTAGGTTCCATCTCTTAATATTATTTTTCTTTTTAATGTTTTTGTATTTTAGTTCTGATTCCATGATTAAGAGATTATGGTCACTATTTATATCTGCTCCGGGATATGCATTACATTGTTTGATTTGGTTTCTAAATCTTTGTTTTGTCATAATGTAATCAATTTGGTACCTCGCTATATCTCCAGGAGCTTTCCATGTGTACCTTCTTCGTTTATGGTTCTTGAACAGGGTGTTTGCTAGCACAAGTTTGTGTTGTGTACAAAATTGTACGAGTCTCTCGCCTCTATCATTTCTTTTCCCTAGTCCATAATTTCCTACTATATATCCGTCATTCTGTTCTCCTACTGATGCATTCCAATCTCCTAGGATAATGACGTTTTCTCCAGCTTTTGTCATCTTTAGAACTTCATCTATTTTGTCATACACTTCTTCGACTTCATCGTCATCGTGCGTTGTTGTTGGCATATATACTTGGATACTCGTTGTTATTGTTGGATAGGAGTTAATTTTTACCATGATGATTCTGTCAGTACATTGATAATTGCTCATAAGGTTTTTACCACATTGTTTATTCATCAGGAAGCCTACTCCTGTGTATCTATCGCTTGAACCTGTGTGAACAAATCTATATTCATCGCCCCAAAAATCACCACATTCGGGCCATCTTATTTCACTTACTCCAAGTATGTCAATATTCAATATTTTCATTTCCAGCTTAAGATTTTCAAATTTTCCACATCTTCCAAGGGATCTTACATTCCAGGTACCAATTCTTTTGTACCTCCACTTTGCATCTCTCAAAGTAGTCTCCACCCGGACATCCGAATGGGAGACTACTTTACGTCCGGAATTTTTTACGTTGAGTTGGCAATTCATTCTGCAAATACTAGGGATGTTAATGTGGTGGTTTCCCGTTTCCTTCCACATCGCAGTACTGTAGTCGTGGAGATGTCTTCCATCATCGCCTACAGCTATTTGGTATGCAGCTGTACTAGTCCTTTTGGCCTCCACCTGCATCCAATACTGGATAAGCTGTTGCCCTCATCCAGTCCCTTTTAACTCTGGGTCTATTCTTTCCCGGAACCCAGACGGGAAAACCTAACGGAACTCATCGTATGCAATGACATCTTATTCATGCGATGATAACCGTACAATAAATAACCGTGAAATATATAATTATATTGCCAACGGCCAGGTATATCATAAAATAAATGCAGCTGTACAGCCAACACAAACTCCAGAAGGTTATTTCGAAAAACCTCTTTATGGACAAATGTATTTTCTCGATCCAGGGGAAGCTGTAAACGAGCGAGGAAATCATCCTAGAAATGATGGTATTAGTGTGCCGTTATTTGAATTATTAGAGGAAATCATTCGTTCTGAAAATCCTTTTGCACGAGGCTATATGATGATGAAAGAAGTAGCAGAAGAAGCTGAATGATATGCAGCTCTTCAACAAATACCAGTACCGAATGTTAGGCTTTTATTCACTTGCCCAGAAAGACTTGATCCAACAAGATACAATGTTCCTCAATGCAATGAAGTATGTGCCGTGGTTACTTTGAACGCCGATCTAAGTTTTTTGGATAATCCACTTATTATTAGACAACGCGGAAAATCAGTGCAAATAATGAAGAATATTGATAAACACGCAGAGCCCTTAACATACCCACTATTTTTTCCTAAAGGAACTTTTGGTTTTTCACCGGGTATGCTGCTGAGAGAAGGATATCCAAGTAGAGGTCACATAACTAGACTTGAACTTGCACGATATAGAATTGCTTTTCGACCTCATTTAGCACAATGTATTTCATTGGACGAAACCATAAGGGGATATGATTTACGTAACCTTAAGTTTAATGCTTTGCATTTTGGTGGACGTTTGTTTCAACAGTATCTTGTAGCTACCTACATTAGAATAGAATACGATAGAATTCAATGGATTAAGAAGAATCAAAAGAAAATACTTGGAGACAGTTATACATCAGTTACAAATTATCTTAATGAGATGGCACAAAAAAATAATGCTGAAATCATTGAAAAGTTGGAGGGTGAAAATAAGCAATATAAAAGTTATGATTCAGTAAAAGATCCAGCAGAGGATACATTGCAATTTACTCCTGAATTTCTAAATTCAATTGAAATTGCAGATTTACCTCCACATGAGCTAAAATTAAAAAAAAAAACAATAATTTTGCTTTTGAGAAATTTAGATTTTGGGGAGGGTCTCTGTAATGGCGTTAGACTCACTGTTACCCAGTTATGTAACAATATAATTAAAATAAAAATTATAACTGGTGAACATGCTGAACAAGAAGTATATATTCCCAGAATAACTCTTGAATCAAGCAAAAGTCAGTTAGGATGTTCAATGCAAAGACATCAATTTCCAGTAAAACCAGCATTTGCCATAACCATTCATAAATCTCAAGGCCAAATATTTGAGTATGTTGGTGTTGATTTAAGAAGTCCGGTTTTCATGAATGGTATGCTTTACTTAGCATTTTCAAGAGTTAAGAGAAGAAACAATCTAAAATTTTTATTACCAGCAGGCCCGTGCGCAAGGGTGGGGGGAGGGGAGGTTCAAACCCCTCCCATGGCCGACAAAATCGTGTTTTTCATTTTTGATCTATTACCTATATGTCATATTTTCTAATCTTATTTGTAATAAATAATAATGTATAACATAATAGCACAATACTATAATAAGGTACACGTATCGTATGCTACCTACGTGAAAAAATGTACTCACATAAACTTAAACCACTTTTATTTTTTCCATTTTTATCCACGTAGGTTAACAATGGATTATATACGAATTATATAGGTACGAATACAATCGTTTCGTAGTTGGTAACGTATTAAAAATAGAATGGGAAAATTTGTATATAACTTTAATAATGTAGATAGCATACAACACCAATAAATCGACTGTAGATAGCATACGACATGTGTACCTATAATAATATAATATAGTGTTGTCTTCATGTTTGCTGTTTATCGACTTTCGTAATCGTTGCCGTTATCGATAAAACATAATGACAATAAATGTATGAGCACAGAATAGATTAAATCAGAAGTGACACTTCCAATGTAAACAAAAACGCAGCGGCCATCTTCTCATTTAGCATTCCTTATCAGATAACACATATCTCACATTAGTTTTTTGTTTTCGTTTTCGCATGACTCGTTCATAGTTATTTGTTGGTGTTCACTGTTGTTATTATTTTCATTTTTGAATTTTTAACGTTTTGTTCATCATATTTTTTTACTTTACTCGTTTTTTTATTACCATGAAACCAGCCACAGCCTGTGTACGGTATGGAATAAAATGTATTGTACCATCGTGTGACAATAAAATGTCTACAAATCGTAGTGTCAGCTACTTTTCTTTCCCCAAAGATACAATTCGGTAAGACATAATTTAATAAGACATATCACATATACACGATCACATTCTCCACGAAAACGATTGTTTATTACATACTCCCAATAGATTACCACCAAATCATTTTGTATTCACAAATCATGACGATCGTGGCAAACCACATGGATTGGATTTCCACTAATATTTGCTAGCATTTGTTCTCGTGGTGAATGTGTTAGAGCGTGTTCTTACAGTTGTACTTATATTAAATACATTTATACAGTTATAGTTGCAAAAAGTGGATAGAAAACAGTAAGATTGGCATTGACATTGAACTAATTCTTAAGAAACAGTACAAAATATGTGGTGAACATTCTTAATGATTTGAAAAATAGACTTCAACCACATGCTATACCTTCTCTATTTGCTACAGGTATGTATTAGATTTTATTTTCTTTAACAAAATTAAATTATTAGTGATCTTATGTTTTTACTTTATTCCTTTAAAACATAAACAATAATTTTATTTGGTTTTTTATAGATCTAACTAAAGCAAAGACTGCTATTATGCCAGAACAGTTAATTTCTTATGAAAAGCCTAGAGGTCAGGAATCGACTACTTCTGTATCTAGTGATAAACCGTGTGCTTCAGTTACTGAATTACTTGACGATAATATACCTGGTTAGTGTATTTTTATTTTATTTTTTTGATAAATTATCAATAAGTAGTGTTCGGATTTTGTAGCAAAATAAATCCTTTAAAAAACATTTCAAGTGGCCATAAAAAGCATTTATTACATTTTATTAGAATCAAATTTTAATAACACATTAAATTAAATATTTAAAAAGGAACTTGAGACCATATATTAGGTCAGGTTAGTTTTGTTTAAACTCATCCTATTGGGTGCTAATATGTTTTATACATAGAAAATGACCTTTCCATATTAACTGAAGTAATTGGTGCATATTTAATTTTAACTAAATCATTTAAATCATACTGTTATTTTATCAGCCATCAATTTATTATTGGTTTTATAATTTTATAATTTGGCAATAATAATATATTTTAAGTATAGTTGGAATTAATGAGGAAAAAGCAAAAAAAAAAAGCCCATTTTTTTGGAAAAAATCAAAATGATGTCTACTTTGTTGAAATCAGATCGTTTTTTAAAACATATATTTATATGAGAATTATCTTTCCACGGCACTCCCATCAAAAGAAGCATTTTCTACAAAATCCGAGCTCTATTAAAAAGTATTAATTATTTTACTTTTAGAATGTTTAACACCATTTTTATTTAGATTTTCCTGATACTGACATTAAATGCTCATCTGCATCCAGTGACTTTTCAATAAATTCATCTTCAGGGTTTTCTAGTCCCAGTAAGTTTTATCATTTTTTATAATTAAGTATTTGAATGTATTATTGATTAATATAAAATGATAAAAAAAAAAAAAAATAATTTATTTATTCTAATTTTATTTTTTGGTTTTAGGTTCTTCAAAAGGTGTGCAAACACTTAAAGCCTGGACCAATAAGACTCCTAGAAAGCTCTTACTGCGTCAGCAACTGACTAAAGAAAAGGAATCTCGACTTCAAGCAGAGAAAACAGTTGTTGCATTGAGCAATCAGATAGCTGAGTTTGGGTCTACAACAAATTTTCTTCAGCTTTGCGAAAAACATCTTCCTCCAAGTGTTTTGGCAATCGTTAAATCTTGTATATTATGTGAAACAAGGAATCCTCATGGTTACAGGTACTCTAATGATCTAAAGCAATTAGCACTGACTATATACTTTCTCGGTCCATCAGTTTATAGATTTTTAAAAACTACTTTTAGCCTTCCTAGTATAAGAACATTAAGACGTGTAACTAGTAATTATGAATTAATGCCAGGTTTAAACGATTGTTTATTTGAATTTTTAAAGTTTAAAATTTCTAATTTTAAACAAGAAGCTCTTGACTGTACACTATGTGCTGATGAAATGTCCTTGAAATCTCATTTATATTATTCTCTCCCTAGAGATGAAATATTTGGATTTAATCAAACAATGAGGAATAAAACTTATGATGCAGCTAAATTTGTTTTGGTATTAATGATTAGAGGTATTAATGTTTCTTGGAAACAGCCTGTAGCTTATTTTTTTGTATCTGGCAGTTGTTCAATTTATGATCTTAGTAATATTGTAATGTCCACCATTGAAAAATTATTTTGTATTTCTTTAAATGTTTAAGTTTTTATCTCTGACCAAGGTTCAAACTTTATAAGTTTTTGTAATAATGTATATGTAAGCCCTCAGCGGCCTTTTTTTATTGTAAATGGAAAAAAAATTGTATATTTATTTGACCCACCTCATTTGCTGAAATCTACACGCAACATGTTTTTTAAGCACCAATTTTTAATAGATAGTAATTATACTGACAATAAGTATCTTAAAACATTTTACAATGAAGATAGTAAGTTGAATTTAAGATTGGCTCCGAAACTCACTCATGCTCACATTAGCCCTGGACCATTTGAAAAAATGAGAGTATACTTGGCAGCTCAAATTTTCAGTCAATCAGTAGCAGCTGCAATGGAAACATATTTAGCACTAGGAAAGTTACCTCTGGAATCAAATTGCACTATTCAATTTATTCATTATATGGACAAATTATTTGACATTTTAAATTCTTCTAAAATACCTGATTGTAAACGATTTAGACGGCCATTCAAGAATACTGAAGAACAGAGAGAACATTTGCTAATGATGATACATTTATTCAAAAATATGAGAGTTATTTCCAAAATCAACGGAGTTGATGTCACTGCTCGTATGAAATTTATCAACGGTTGGTTTGTAACATTAAATGGTTTTTTGATTTTATGGGAATCATTAAAATCTAGTTACAAAAATGATTATGTATTATATAGGTACAAATTGTTTAAATCAAGATTGTTTGGAAAATTTATTTGGTATGTTTCGACTTCAAAATGGAAATAATCGAAACCCCACTCCCGTACAATTTTATTCAGCATTTAGAAAGTTATTTTGTTTAAATTATTTCCAACACTCTCCGAATGCAAATTGTATTAAGGATCTTGATGAAATATTATGTAATTTAAATCCTGGTGAAGCAAAAACACCCAATATTATTTTCCCTGTACACACTGAACCAAAAACAACTTTTGACTTCAAAATTGGTACTGTGGATTATAGAGATTTAGAGTTACCAGAAAAAAATGCTCTATATTATGTTTGTGGTTACTTGTATAGTAAATGTTTAAACCAACATACTTGTGATTTGTGTGTAGAGTATGGAAGAAGCCAAAAAAATTTAGATAAAACATTTTTGTTATGTTACCTTAAGGCATACACAAATGCTGACAATTCAACTTTTGGAAACCTTCAAATGCCTGATACTGATTTTTATAATTTTGTATTTGAACTTGAAAACATTTTCATACAACGATTTCCTTTATTGGCTATTAATAAAGGAGTAGCATTTAATATAAGAAATTTTATGATTAATGTTCCATTTACTCACCCTTGTTCTAATTTTGATACCTCTTATTTAATTAAGTTATTTGTTAGGTTTAGAATTTTTTCATCACTTAGATTTTTAAATAGAGATTTAGTGTCTAAACGACAAACAAAAAACAGTAAGCTTAACATTTTAAAACATTTATAGTTTTGATGAATAAATATATGTAACTTGTGTATAATTTTTAAGTTTATTATTGAAAAAATTGTTGACACTATTTAAGTGGATGAATGAAAAAAAATTTTACAATTAATTGACTGTATGTAATTGTGTAATGCTTTATATGTGATTTATTGTTTTGTATTTATGTAATGCTTTGTAAGTGATTGATTGTTTTGTATTTGTGTAATGCTTTGTATGTGATTTATTGTTTTGTATTTGTATATGTGTTCAATATATCTAAACAAAATTGATATATGTTGTGAATTATTCGTTAATTATTTGTTTAGTTAAAAATGATTGTTTAATATGTTTGTATCTTTTTACTAAACCCTTACAATTATACATTTTTATATAATGTGTATTATTGAAGGCTAAAATTGGTTTAATTTTAATTACCACGATTTATTTCCTTTTTATCACATCTAAAAGAATCTTGTAAATTATGTATTATTATAATTTACAGTAAGAATGTTTTTAACAATTCATTTTTTTTTTATTTCAGGGTTCTATGAAATTTGTATTCTTATTGAAATTCTCAGAAAAATATCTTTATTTGAAGTAACACCCATAACTTATAACTATCACTATGACTGGATACTAGTAAAAAATATCATACAAATATAATGTTTTAAACACTTATTAAAAATAATATATGAAGGGTACAGGGGAATAACGGTAGTTGCCCATTTCTATAAATTTTTCAGAAGAGCAAGAACAAAATTACAAATACAATCTTTCTTCACCAGTATACCTAATTTTTTCTCATAAATAATAGCGGACTCAAAGCTTTTTTCACTGAATCGATTTCAACATTCAATTGTACACCTAATGTGCTATCAAACTATAAAATTGATATTGAAAAAAGTGAACAACTACCATTATTCCCCTGTACCCTACATATAAATATTTCAGATAATAATCCTATAGTCACTAATCACAATTATCTTTTAATCTTTTTTTTTCTTAGGAATTTGGACATTTGTGACAATTGTACAATTGGTGCCTTTAGATACAAAAATCACTATTATTTATTAAATATTATTCAATTTAATTATTATTGACTTATTATTATGCATTTATACTTTTTTTTGTTTTCTTTTAGGTGTACCTATCAGTTTTTCAAAATGAAAATAAAAAATATAATAATAACATTTGGACATTTTTATTTTCCTCCAATTTCCCATTAGTTTAAGTAATTCTTAATAACTAAATTAAGAATTAAATAAAACAATTTAATTAAAATTTGAAGAATAAATGGTTTTATTTTAAATTTTATGGCACATTATGAACTTGATTTTTTTTTTCTAATGTGGTCACACTTGATTGCTAAATAAGAACATGGCCGCCACGTTTTTTGGTACTTCCTATATTACCCATGTAAATTGTTATCAGTGTCACAGCCCTGGTATGAGTATAAGTATAGAGCATACACGTCGCACAATAATATTTTATTCGGCTGCAATTAGTATTTAGTAGAACACGAAATTACACGATAGTGGATTTTGGGTATTTTAAAAGTTGTTTATAATCATAATTCATAGTTCATACACAACGAAGCTCACAGTAAGACGTTAGTTATAGTGTTATACAAACACGCCGTTAGAAATAACATCGAAATGGACATTCGAAAGTTTTTCAAAAAACCACGGCTAGAAAATGATGAGATAGTAAGTACATTAAAATTAATTATAATTACTATTCATTCGATACTAATAATTCAAATCATTTAAAAAAATTATATTGGACTACTATTATAGTATAGAGGTATGTTTATTTTTCGCGTGTGCTATAGAACGTAATATAGTCATCCTGTTCGTGATTTGAAATCTATTGTTAATTGTTATTTGTTGTCGAAATATTTTATATAATACATTTTATTAAATGCATTATTTAAATCTATGAATACAATTATTCAATTAATCTGATTATATTTTACATTTTAGTTACAGGAAAATAGTTATAATAACCAGTCACAACCAACTGAACCAGCGAAAAATGCATCTCCAGAAACAAATGTATCAGTGTCACTTCCAGAGATTGTGCAGCAACATGACATAGGATTATATGTGAATAAACCTGCAACTGAAACTATTGACTTGTTTCCGGGACTTCAAAATTTGATTTGGACACCTCCTGAAGACTATAAATTTCCTGTTTCCGAAAAAAGAAATTTCAAATTTCAAAGAAGTTGGTTGCTTAAATATAAATGGTTGGCTTATTCAGCAATTATGAATGGGGTATTTTGTAAGTATTGTGTGTTGTTTTCTGTCGGAGGTGGAGGAATTGGACATCAAAAGTTGGGGCTGTTAGTTAAAAAACCGTTTACAAACTGGAAAAAAGCTTTAGAATCATTTAGTTACCATAACTCACTAGAGTATCATAAAACTTCATTATTAAAACCAAATATGAGAGCAGAAATTGATAACCAAAACATTATGCCAGTTGATTTACAAATTTCGGAACAACAATTAGATTTCGTAAATGAAAATAAAAAATGTTTGATTCCTTTAATCGAAACTTTAATATTATGTGGCCGGCAGGGTTTGGCCCTTCGTGGTTCAAATAATTCAGGGAGAATAACCTCCCAAGAACCTTTAACTAACAATGGTAATTTTCGGGCTCTTTTAAGATATCGAGCAAAAACTGACGATCAGCTTAATCATTTTTTGCAAAATTCCTCAAAAAATCCCATGTATATCAGTAACCGTATACAAAACGAATTTATTGTCATATTTCATAATTTAATTCAAAAACAGATTATTGAACGAGTCAAAAAATCTCAAGCATTTTCAGTAACAACAGATGAAACTGCCGATATTGCTGGCATATAACAAGTCTCAATATGTGTAAGGTATTTAAATAATGATGACGGTAAATTAAAAATATGTGAAGATTTTTTAAGCTTTGTACCTGTAGCAGATGTAACTGGGAAAGGTTTATCAAATGTTATTTTGGATTTCCTTGAATCTTCTGGAATTGACTGTGCGTATTTGTTTGGACAAGGGTATGACGGGGCTAGTACTATGAGTGGTGAATTTCATGGAGTTCAAGCGTATATCAGAGAAAAATATCATTTAGCTCTCTACTCACACTGTGCTGCCCATAGTTTCAATTTGGCAGTTAGTGCCGCATGTAGTATCCCCCAAATTATAAACTGTCTTGGTACAGTCCAATCTATTTACAACCTCTTTAATACACCAAAACGACAAATTGCACTTCATGATGCAATACAAAATAATGAAACTTTGTTACTAGAAAAGAAAAAAATACTTAAAAAATACTGCGCAACAAGGTGGGTACAACAGCATGAATCAATTGGAACCTATATAGATTTAAAACCAGCTGTTATTGACACCTTAGAAAACATTTCGGGTACTTGGACAGATTCAAAAACAACATCCGGATCTTTTCAACTTCTTTCGGCAATAAAAACCTTAGAGTTTCAAGTATCAATTCACGTTTTGCATTCAGTACATACATTGGCTTTATCATTGAGTAGAGTTTTACAAACAGAAAATCAAGATTTGGTTGAGGCTGTTAAGTTAGCAGATGCAGCAAAACACGAATTTGAAGAAAGAAGACAATATTCTACAGATAACTTCAACAAAATTTTTGTGACTGTAGAAGATATTTGTAAGAAGTACAATATACCTGTGACTAAACCAAGACTTGCATCACGCCAAACTAACCGTTCTAACATTATAACAGACTCCGTAGCAGATTATTATAAAATTATTATTTATCATTCATCTTGAAGATCGCTTCCTCAAACATCGAAATATTTTGTCCAACTTCTCATGTCTTTTTCCTATTGAAACTAAATCTTTAGACAAAGTTGCTTGTAAAACGTTGTTTGAAACCTACAGTTCAATTTTACACGACGAATCCCCAGAAATTTGGATACGTGAGGTAGAAATTTGACGACGGCGACTAGTTGGTAAACATATTCGAAACGTCCTCGATGCCCTCGATATTTGTAATGAAGATGCATTTCCAAATGTCCATAAAATGTTACGTGTAATGTCAGTTTTGCCTGTGACTACAACGACTAATGAAAGGTCATTTTCAACATCACGTCGGCTGAAAACTTACCTACGGTCAACAATGGGCGAATATCGCTTAAATGGACTGGCCTCATTGAATATACATCGTGATATAAACGTGGACATAAATCATACACTGAATCAATTCTTTTCTGTCCCTCGTCGAGTTAATTTATTAAAAAAATGATTTGTATTTTATAGTAGGTATTGTTAAAAAACACATTTAACATAGGTACTTACAAAATTAATAATAAATATAAATATGTTATAATACTATATTATTACTGATTATTGATATATCTATGCTATACATTTTTTTTTTCAAAACACCCCCCATTCTAAAATCCTGCGCACGGGCCTGATTACCAGCAGAAAATAATAGTACAATTCAAGGTTATACATGAAACGTTGTTTGGACTGAGGTATTAAATAACGCATATAATAATATCGAACCTGATTTGTACCAAGACGAAGACTTTTTTCTTGAAAATTTGGAAGCTTTTGATTCAGTATTAGATAATTTTCACATTAGTTTTTAATATTAAAATCAATTTACTTTAATTATTTATTTATTTCTGGCATTTTAAGATTTAAATTTTGTGAAAAATGTCAATATTTTCACATAAATCTTTTCCAAAATAATTGTGTTTAATACTTTTGTACATATTTATATATATTTTTTATGTTTCTTAATAATAAACAATATTTATTTTGTAAAATATTATGTGATTTTATTCATATACGAGTATATCCATTCTAACAACCTTTTCAATTGATCAGTAAAATAATTCTATAGAAAAAGTTCTAAGATATTTTAATAATTTTCATAACAAAACCAAATTTTTATAGATAAATAATATTTATATATTACATAATACTTAGATAGTTGATAATATTGATAAAATAAACTTATTAAACTTGTAAATAATGTATAAAGTGTAAAGTTTACACTTTTTTTTCGTATCGGCTATTTTTTTTCATAAATACAAAATGTATCGACGATGATTTTGATCATAATGTATAGTATGTATGTATCTTTTTTGTGTTTACATATCATTATATTGGGAAAACGTATTTAAATTAAAACATTTTCATCTCAAAAATCAAATCATTCATTTTATAAATCAATTTTCTACAATTTAAAATAAATTGTTTAAATCGTACATTTTGATTTTTGATGTTGTAAAACATTTCATGATACCTACTATAGGTATTACCTTTATTCTATTTCAAAAGAGAACATACCGGGTGGCAACCGTTTTACGTTCGACAGCGCGCATCTCCCACCAAAAACCAGCTGTCTGACGACAATAAGATTGTAAACAATTGATTTAATTGGAGTATACTCGTCGAATAATTTCGATCGGCGACCGTCGTAAACGATCGATGCGTAATTAAGACAAAAGTGAGAGAAATTGGGCTTGGGACGGCCGCCAGCCGTCAGTCGTGATGCGCGAAAGCGGTATGTTCTCTTTTGAAACGAAGTATAGGTGGTTTTAGTTATTGAGTAAAATACGGTAGTAATTCAGTAAGAGTATAAAATATAAATTATTGTAAAATCGGAGATAATAAAATAATAATTATTGTCAATATTATTATTTTCGTATTCACTTTAATTTGGGTATTTATAAACCGTTTGCCTAAATGACTGCGATAATGAATAACCGGTTTCGTCAATTGGTGCGGTACTGTGCGCGGCGTGGGGAGTGAGTACGGGTTTAGAATGCTGCCGCTGTTACTACGAGAGCAGCACTTGACGATTGTAAATATTAATCAAAATAACTAAAAACATGTCTCAGGAGAACAGCTCTCATTTGATTTACAATGAACGTAAAAAAACTAAACTTTACCTACATAAAGATGACAATATTATCTGTGTTTGCATGTTGGATATAACAAATAAGTCAACTCAGTCAGTTAATATGATGCCTAACATATTGCAAAAAACTAACTTTTTACACAGGTAATAAAAATGAATGTATTATAGCTATCGAAAAAAGCCAACTTAAAAACACGAATAATATTATCATATTTATGTTTGCAAAATTTGATAATTGTGTGACAATCGTAACCCAAATGAGAGCTATTCTACTGGAACATGTATTTTAACGGAAAATACGCGAGTGTTACGCGCTCTTAACGGGATGATTAATTAATTAATTCTTATTTCTTATAATTCGTAAGAAAAGCACTATAGTTAACGAATTTGTAAGATACCAGCTATTCATTTTGTTAATATAAATCGGTAACCATTTCTATACTATTATTACCTACCCATTTATCATTTTCATTGTGAAAAACACCAAACTATGTAACTGAATGTATAAATTTTTTTTTTTAGAAATTATAATATTATTATAGTATAGAAAATAACATAATATAATATTATAATATATCAATATATTATGTGGAATTCAAATACCGATAAAATATTGTAAGTCGATAATATGTATTTATTAATAGGTTTTATTGGGAGTGTTTAATACACGTACGTTCCGCTAGCAATTTTTGATAAGAAATTTCAGGGGTTACCAAAATCCGGTAATTCCTGTATACAAAATTGCCTAGCTAGCCCCTACTATTGATAATTTGTTAAAAAAAAAAATTGCCAATGTTCAATTTGTACAATAAGTTGCCTATGGGGCTCAAAATAAATTGCTATTGTTCAATTTTATATTTTCATCAGTTTTACCAACATAATAAAATTAAAATTGCCAACGTTCAAAAATGCTCACATAGTGCCACCTGAGTGGCTAAAAAAAAAAAAAAAAATTGCCAATGTTCAAAAATGATCACAACATAGTTATCTATGGTATTTTGGCGATAGTGATATGTTTATTATCACCAAATGACTCCTTACAACAAAACGTGTTCGAATACAAAATAAATTTATTAGTTGCTCGAACGAAGCGCGTCGACTGGGACGCCGTGTGGGTCCGGATGAGGCGAGCGCGGACAGCGTCGTACGACGTAGAAGACCCCAAGAGGTCCGCCACGCTGCGCACCTGCTCCTCATTGAGGGCGGCGAGCACGTGGTTCACCCGCGACAGGTCCGAACGGATTCGGTTCGAACTGAATACCGCTTCCGCGTGGACGAACCACTGTCGGGGTGAATTTGCCCAGAAACCGGGCAAACGGATTTGCGCGACCGCGGACACCTCCTGTTGCGGCGCGGCCGGCGGAACCGGGGTGGGATTTGAAACCACGGTTGTGACGGTTGTGGCCGGTTCGGTCGAGGCCGTCGTCGTCACGACGACTTGATCCAGTGCCATGATATCAATCAGCGACTGCATGACGCTGGATTCAATCGGATAAACACGTGAGGATGATCGGACCACGTGGCCGTTTGGCTTGTCGCGCGGACGTTCGTGACGGTACGCACTCGCGACGATAAAAAAAAAACTGAACTCGCGACGGCGAAATGCGAAAACTCGCGACGGCGAAATGCGAAAAAAACGTGAAACACGGGACCACGAGGTCACCAGTGTAACGATCACGTCGAGGTCACCAATTTGGCGATAGTGATATGTTTATTATCACCAAATGACTCCTTACAACAAAACGTGTTCGAATACAAAATGAATTTATTAGTTGCTCGAACGAAATAATAAAATAGTACAGTATAATAACAAAATAATAAAATGGTACAGTATAATGCAATATTAAACAAACGCGATTGGGACTCGAGCCGATGGGGGCGAAGATGGCGACGTGCTTCGCGTTCGGCGAGTCGAGTACGAGAGCGAGCCAGCTCGACTTGAGCGGTCGCCGTAACCGTCGAATTCGAACGGTCGAACTTGCGGACGGTGGGGGAGCTTTTTACAATACAAATATAAATTAGGTACAAAAATTCACAAAGACAAATAGGTACAATAATAAATCAATTAACAATGTGGTAACACTGACGCAGTGCGTGACATACGCGGTAGTGGGACTACTCGTTGTGTCCCCACAGTATAATTGTATAAAATATAAATTATTTTTGTACAATGACACAATGTTAATATTTTACAAATAATAAAAAAAAAATTGCTAATGTTCAAAATGACACAAAAAGTTTCCTTTTGTCACAGTTCAAATTATTAATTTACTGATGAAATATATAAATGAGACTGAAATTAAAATCGTTGGTATGCTACCAACTACGTTAACTAGTTTATAACAATATAATAGTCGTAAAATCGACTTCTAATATTTATTGTTAAATTATTTATAGCTTTTATACTAATTAATATATTTCGTACAATAGATTAATTATTAGTATCGCTTATTAGTTATTTCCTTTTCAAATTAATATTTAAATTTATTATGGCTAAACTACAACCATTATTATGTCAAAATACATAACAAAATAAACAACTATCACAAATAGGAAAAATTTCAAAAAAGTATTTTTTAACTTTTTAAATTTTGTTTTATTCACCCTCTTATGGTAATTTTACTTTGCATAACAACTGGACACAAGCTTTTAGATTCTTAGTACAGTGAAAGATCAATTGGTTTTGTTTCACAATATTATTATTTAATCATTTTTTTAAAATTATTGATTTATGTCCTATGTCCATTACTAAAAATTAAAAATTGACACAGGTATGTTAACAATTAATATTGAAACCAAATGTTATGATTTTACTGTAAAATTACATGTTTTATTTTTCCCTTGGTACCAAGACAGTAAATTTTATTGTTTCCCAACAATTCTCATGAATACATTTTGCCTGCCAATTGTTGATAATAAATGTTAGATATAAATTTCTTTCAACTGAATAACTGCATACTTATATTATTTATAATTTACAAAAGATAAGTAGGTACCTATGTATTCTTCTAATTAAGTGCCAGATACAGATACGTTCGTCTATTATTATTTTTGTTCTAAGGGTATGAAATTAATGCTAAATGTTGAACTACTTGTGGACCCAGATTGGTAATCTAATAATTTTGTATTTATTTTCATCATAAAAAGGCATTTTGCATTTTTAATTACAATTATGTTGTTTTTTTCACAACAATAACATCTAATAAACTCAAACTTATACATATAACTGCATAATATATAATATATTATTAATAATAGCTATGTTTATTTACAATTTGATTACATACAATAGTACAGGTTGATCTACTCACTAAAGCCAAAGGCTGTAGTGTGAGTAGGGTTCAAAAATAGTATAGTAAAAAACTAAATATTATATAGTTATAAGAAAAATTTTTGATCATAATTTAAGTCAAATTATATGTCATATAAACTTAATATAAATAAATTAATATTAAATATAAATAAATTAAATATTAAATATATACTTAATATAAAATTATTAAATAATAAAATATTTAAAGTTTATTCCATCAATATAACGTTTAAACTATAGAAAATTGTTACAAAAACAGATTTTTAACCATACACACATTTTGCAAAAAACAAATAATGAGTAAAATTTATTAAATTCAGTTATCACTGGAGGAATAACAATTACACTTGAAATATTATATCTAGCACTAGCATAAGAATGTGAAGAATACATAATTAATTCCTTATATTTAAACATATATATATATATATATATATATATATATATATATATATATATATATATATATATATATATATATATGTATATACATAATTTGTTGTGATATAAGGTATTTAAATCAGATATACAATATTCATTAAAAATATAATTGCTTAGGTATAAGAGGTATTTCAATAAAAATTTAGATAATGATGAATTATGATGATTGCACAGGTATTCATAGAAGATGTAGTAAATTATAGACCTTGTATACCTACCAAATTATAAAATTATAGTTAAAATGCATACAAGTCTATTCAAATCTAAAAATGACTGTTATAGAAACAAACTAAACAGAAATAAAAAATAATTATTTATTTATAAATAAAAATAAGTTTTAGTAAAAATATAATTAATTATGTTGATTACACTGAAATGAATAAAAATAATAATGTATTTTTTGTTTCAAACTAAACTTTCCCTTAAAAATTTGAGAATGTATGGAGTACCCACAATGTGTAAATACATGTGCTTCTTTTGACAAATTACTCATATAAACTGTGACACATTTTCATAATATCTGGACCATACTTCCAAAAAAATTATGAATTAAAACTTTTTACTTACAAAATAAATACAAATAATATTGATGTAGATACTAGATAGAACGTAAATGACAGTTTATATAATATATAATTTTATGTTCTTGCCATAAATCATGTTTCTCCCCGCCTCTTTGGACTCAACGTAACATGCCATCCTGGAAAAAAATATTATTAATTATAAATTAATGTAACTTTAATCATCTGAAGTAAATGGTTAAAAATGATTTAAGATCTTAAACATGTCATACAAGTCATTAAATGTTAAATGTTATAATTAATATACCTATACAAATTGTACTTAACAGCTTAAATTATTGTTTTATTTTCATAATACTATAACGTGTCTAGCGAATACTGAGTTGCGAGTAGTGACCATTTATTAAAATATTAAACTCAGTTGTAAAGTTCTTTCGGGTTTTTCAAAAATATTCAATATGTTTTCATTATTTATACAAATTGTGTTTTCTATGTTTATAATACTTAAAAAACTGAATCTATCCTGATTCATGCAAGTACGCAAATATGTTTTAATCCATCTCATCGTAGAAAATGATCTTTCACATGTTGTTGTACCTATTGACTGTAAGAGTAACAACGTGAATAGTAATAAATCTATTATCTATAGAGTATAGACTATAACATCTATGTAAATCATTAAAAAAAAAATCATAATACAGTGAAAACTGTCTAAAGCGGAATCGCATGGGACCAACAAAAAATTCCGCTTTAAGCAGTTTTCCGCTTTATTCAATAAAACGGAAAAATTCCGGATTATTCAATTCAAATAAATAAGAAATACATACCAAAGAATAGTTTTCAATTTATTGTTTTAAATACATAATATAATTCTTTAAAATTCATTAAATTTAAACTAAAATCATGTATAGGTTTTTTATTACATATTACATACTATATATAAGACGACAATTAAATATTACATATAAACATTTAGCATTTCCAAAAATGATGAAGAGTTTTTTGTTTTGTTACGGTTGCTGCTATTTTTTGTTCTGTATGTTGTTTGATTGATGAAACCAATTGAAGAAGATTATCATCTTGTTGATCAATAGCAAACCAATGTAGATTTTTTATTTGAATTAATGCTTCTTTGCATGTATTAATTGTTGTGACTTCATCATGCATTACTTCTTCTTCGTCGCCAAATGAATTACTTTCACAATCATTTTGTGAATGTATTTCTTGACTCTCCGTTAACAAATTTGTATCAATTATCAAAAAATCATTTACATTATTTTCATCTACGGTTAAGTTCATTTCACTTATGTTTTCTTTGATGTGTTCGTTTATTTTTTCTATTTCATGTGTACCATTTGTATCATCATAGGTAAAACCAGCTTTAGTGAAACATGCTTTAATCGTTTCTCGCTTCAATAATTTTACAGCGCCATCTAACCACTGTATTGCATCGAGAACTGTTATTTTTTTGAAATTTCTGAAGTACTATTTATTTGATCAATATTTGCAATCAAAGACTGCATGAGAAAACGACGGTAATATATTTTAACGCAATGAATAATACCTTGGTCCATAGGCTGAGTTAAAGATGTTGTATTTGGTGGGAACCAAGCAAGTTTTAAATTTGATAAAATAAGTTTTGGATGGGAAGACGCATTATCCAAGAATAAAATTATTTTTCATTTAATGAAAGACACTTATATTTTGGCATTTTAATATTTAATACGATGAACGGAAGATAAAATAAAATAAAAAGTGTACGTACGACTGTTGGCGTAAGACTGTTTCACAGTTACAAAGAAGACATTTCATATCGTTTAAGATGCGATAATATGCATTGTATGTACATATAATGTACATATGAACAATTTTATCTTCTATATCTATCACTATTTAACGATGTACATTGTACATACGCAATACGCATATCTATATTTTATACCTTATTTTTGGTTTAGGTTTGACACGCGCGTGTCATTTTTCCGGTTTATGCAAGGTTTTTACTTGCATGGGACTTACAAAATCGTTCCGTTTCCGCGTTTTGAAGGTTCCGTTTTATTGAGGTTGAGCGTCTACGTAAAACTATAGGTACGTGCCGGGACCATAGAAAAATTCCGTATTGGATAGTTTTCCGTTTTATTCAGGGTCCGCTTTAGACAGTTTTCACTGTAATAATTTAACATAATATAATATAATATATTAAAATGTTATACATTACAAAAAATTTCAATTTTTTATGGTGGCTATGAATTATGTTGAGTAGGCTAAGGGTCGGTTTTACAATAGTAGTTTAAACCTGGTTCAGAGTTTAAACCTAGTTCAAATCGAAAAGTGCGTATTACAATTCACTGAACCTAGTTTAAACCACGGTTTACGTGATCCGCCGATTTCAGTGAGTTAAACCAAGTTCAAAGATGATCTGCAATTTGATTGGTTGTTCATTAATGTTGATAACAGAGATATCAATGATTTTTTTTTATTTTATAATTTAAATTAAATAAACGAATTTATCCGTTATCGAACTGTGAAGTGTGAAGTTTCCTGTTTCCAGTTCCAACAGTGATGGAAAACAAACGTACTCCTAATTTTAGTGGCCAAGAAGAAGAGTTGCTGCTTCAACTGGTCTCTAAATATAAAAACATTCTTGAATGTAAAACCACTGACAGCTTTCAGAACAGGTAGGTACCCAACACAAATAAAATAGGTCATACCAAATTAATAACAGTAGATATTTGTAAAAAATAAAATTGTCTCAAGGTTATGATATTTCAATAAGACAGATATTTGTTATTATTGTAATTGCTAATTTAAAATGTTATTTTTGGTTTTTTAAAAATATGATTTTAATACTGTTGTTCCTAGAAAAAAAAATGATACATGGGCAACCGTTGAAAGTGAATTCAATAGAAATTCCGGGAGTATTTCACGGACCGCATTAGTGTTAAAAAACAAATACTCGAATTTGAAAAAAAGAGTCATTAAAAAAGTTGGAGACGAGAAAGCAGGCGTAAGAGGTACTGGAGGTGGACCGTATAAAACAGTAAACTATGACGAGAACGAAAAGGCAGTTTGTGCAATACTGGGGGAAAAACGTCTTGGACGACAGTGTTCACAATATGATGATGACAGTGGTAAATAATATATGTTTTTTAAACTACTGTATTACTATTTACTACTTGAGATTATAACATAATGTTTTGTTCGTGCATTTTAGAACAATTCAGTAGACCATTGGAAAAATTAGTTACTTTGAAGGATGGTACAACAGCAACTATGGTCAACGCAATGGTTGAAGAAGAGGTGGATGTTGAAGACTTGCTTGAGGATGATCCAATTGATGTATTTGATGGTAAATTAGGGCTAGCATTACAATCAAACAGTATTTATAATTTAATAATTTAATGTATGTGTTATTGTATTTTTTGTTATAGATACAGTAGTATCACAAGAAAAGGTTAAATGGTCGGGTAATACAACACCTTTACTACGCACAAAACGTAAAGAATGTTTAACTTCGAATGAAGGTAAGTAAAAAATTTAAATTAAGTCATACATGAAAAAATAATAAATAACTTTTATATTGTGTCTTCAGGGCCAATATTAACTACAGCAAGGAAACAACGTTTCAATGACCAATTGTCTTGTTGGGCATCTGGTAAAGCTGACCTTGCTAAGGTACAAGAACAATCAGTAGCTGAACTAAATTCATTGAAAATGAAAATTATGAAGGAGGAAAGTGAGGCTAAATTAGCAAGAGAGGAAAGATTAAGCAGATTACAGGAACAAGAAGTGCAGCTGCGAATTGATATTTTGAACATGGAGAAAACAAATTTAAAACAAAAACTACAAAATAATGTAACTTATTGACTTCAAAATAATGTAAAATTGCTCAGTAATCATTTAAAATGTATTAATTATTATTATTATATTCGTTAATAATTATTTGTTGTTATTATTATTATGATATTTGTTAATAATTATTTGTTGTTATTATTATTATGATATTTGTTAATTGTTATATATTTAAGGACATTTAGTACCTATATTATGTTGATATTGAGAAAGAAGTCAAATTTATTCAAACACATGTACATACGATATAATTTTATATACAATATGTATTATAACATCTTTATTATTATATACACAATACACATATTATATTATATCCATCTAGTAGGTAATATTCTTAAACTATAATTTTAATGATTCGATTATAATATTAATTAATTTTGTGACTATGATTAAAAACAGTTATAAACTTATAACACTTGAATATATTAAAACTTAAAATAGATAAATAGATTATTATATAATATACATTGTAAATCACATAATATACAACATACTGTTAAAATAATAATAAATAATGATAATATAATATATCAATCAAAAAATTATTTCACAAACATTTATTTGATAAATAATATAAATGTATATTATACAGTTGATGATTGATCCAGCATACACACTAGATTACAGATACAGACACTACATATAATTCTTGCAACCATAACAAGGAAAATAAGTCTGCTGTTTATTGTTCTGTGGGCCTGGTTAAAAATATATGCTGCGCATGCCTATGCTGTACCTACTTATAAACTTTCAAAATATCGAACAAGGGTATTTCTCTGAAAAGTCGCTTCATTATTAGTAATGTGTGTAGCGTTTCTTGTACTGAATGTGCTCAAATCAATCAACTGTTCCAACTGATTAGAAACCCTTGGAGTTTGTTCTCCAAAATAGCAAGCTATATTATGGAGCACAGCAGTTGCAACTATAATGCTCTCAACAAACTGCAAATTCATATTAATACCAACAGCTAGTACTGGAAATCTCTTCTTCCAAACGCCATAACTTCGTTCTACAACATTTCGTGTTCTTATCTGTGCCTCATTATATATATTTTGACCTTCACAATTTGGATTGAGAAATGGCGTCATCAAATAGTTCTTCAAAGCGTAACCACTATCACCAACAATAATGCTATTCCTCATTTCTCCTCTTTCAAATCTACCCCTAATGCTTGAATGGTTGAAGATAGTAGAATCGTGAGTACTTCCTGGAGATGTACAAACTATACTCTGAATTCTCAGATCTGGGTCACAAACAGTCTGCACATTGATTGAGAAATATCCCTTTCTATTTCTATATATTTCTCCGTCTAATCCACCAGGAGATTTAATTTTGACATGCGTACAATCAATCGCACCAATACATTTGGGAAACTTAGCGATATTGAAAAAATTTTGTCGTACATTATCTATTTCAGCAGAAGTCGATGGAAAATTTATAAATTTTGGTCTTAATAAGGCCAATTCATGGGAAACAAGTCTTATAATTTGACTTGCTGTAGACTTATGAACTCCTACAAAGTCACCGCATACAGCTAAGAATGATCCAGTTGCATAATAACGCAAAGTAATTAGCAGTTTTTGTTCTGGGGTCACAGCATTGTTTCTGTCATGAAAAGCAACATTTAAAAAATTTAGAAATTTAATAGTTATGAATAAATTATAGTATATATATACTGTACCTATTTGTAGGTGATGATATCCGTTCTTTGATATGATTTAGAATGAAATAAACAGTGGGTTGAGAAAGTCGAAAACGATTAAAAAATTGTTCACCTCTCCACTTAGTGAAATGATTGGGCCGCTCAAGGAACATCTTTTTTTTTCGAGGAAAGGCTACGATTACCGCAAGTTCCATCACATCATCATCATCTGTTATATAATCTTCTTCATAAACTGACATGGTTATATAGGTAGATACTAATTAATATTTTGTGGCAATTTAAATAAATAATTTAGGTGTTGAGATTAAAGAATAGCATTAAAATTTAAAAAACCACGAGTCCACGAACGGCACAAATCAGCTTCTTATCAGATCATAACAGACTAGATTATCTATTAACCTTATCAGTACTAGATAATTATCTATTGAACCACAGTTCAACTGAACCAACCAAATATGAAAATTGTAAAACCGACAATAAGTTAAACTAAGATCAGTTTCTGAACCAGGTTCAGCTGAACTCGAGTTAAACCGAGAATTGTAAAACCGACCCTAAGACCCTCAAGCTAGTGATGTTAAAAAGTAGCAGTCACTGCTACTTTTCACTGTGATTTAATAAGTAGCAGTAACAGTGCCTGCTACTAGTATATAAAATAGCAGTGATTCTTGATCACACTGCTGTTATCAATTATCACCGTAGTATTAAACATACTAGAGTAATATAGAGTAGGCGTTACCTATCACTGGCACGTAATAGAATTGAAGTCACATTATCGGTCATTGATCCCGAGAGAGAGGAGTCTATCACCGATATTCTTTTCCGTTAGATCGCGCTGCACTCAATTAATATTAATCCCCAAAAGTATTTAAAATAATTTTTTTAAATATTTTATTCGGAAAACTAACTATTTGTTGTATAAGTACTCGAATACATATTCAAATATTCTGTATACTAATTATTCAAGTATTTATTCCAAATACTTTTAAAAGTATAGTATCCATGTTTGCTGAAAACCTATAGAAATCTTTTCAATGTACTGATAAATATTTTCATCACCATTATATATATATATTATATCAATTGTATTTACTTGTATTTAAAACAGCCTATTTGTTCAATTAGGCTAATTTTGCTAGTAAAAACTTGCTCAATGACGGTCAAATCATTCAAGTATGTCACAAATGACTATCATGACATGTGAACCACATTAATATTTCTTAACTAATTATTACTGTTACAGTGAGTAGGTATAGTCGTATAGAGGATAGTGAGGGAAATGAAAACAACAATGGTAAATATTTTTTATAAAACTGTTTTTAATGAAATACTCTATAGAAAACTACAAATAAATACACATTTTAAAATTAATTGTAGAAATTAAAATATATAATAAAATAATGAATTTTTATTCAAACACACAATAAATCCCAGAAAACCAGTTTTTCGGTTTGATTCTAACACAGGTATAAAGATGTTCTTCTCCTTCACTTTTAGTCCAATAATATAAGTTGTCATTAAATTGGTAAACTCAATTATTTCTTTAATATTTTCATTACAAATAGCTTTCTTTTTCCCAAAACATCTGACAGACCTTGAGTTAAGAATATCAAAACCATCATTAAACATTTCAATAAATTTTACAGTACCATCAACTTCTGAAAATTCCTTAAGACCTAAATTATACTTGCAGAATTTAAGAGCGTCCGCTACAGATTGACTCAATAGTTGACTAGCTAATTTCACCTTCATTTTTTGTTTGAAGAAAAAGATGTGGTTCTTCCTCAACTTGTTTGCCAAGTGACATCCTTCTTTCTCCTGCAGTATAAATAGACGTTTAACCAAATTAAAATGTATCAAATTATTATCACTTATCAAGGAAAGTATCTTTATCTCCAAAAGCATTACGTACTAACTTTACCATGTGTGCTGGATCTAAAAATACAACTATATCATCAAATTTGGTACTTAACGTGTTAATATTGAAGTCGCAACCTAGAAGCCGTGCCATCGTTAAATTTGAGGAACAGCCGTCAAATGTCAAACTTACTACACAAACCCCAGTATCATTTAACAGATTTAATGCATGTTTGGTTAATTCAGCTTTTTGAGATCCATTTAAACTAGTAATTAGAAAATATCCAATTGGTATTTTCCAATTTTCGTTAATGGACACTAACATAAACACCAGACATTCTTTTGCTTTTTCTAAATTATCATTATCTATACCAGTTCCCAAGTCCACTCCACCATAGTAATTCTTACCGTCTAACTCAATGTGCTGCCTAATTGCCATTTCATCATCAAGCTACAGACTACAGGTGTTTCTGAAAATTTAACTTTTAAAGCAAGTGTTTTTATAGCTTCACTGGTAAACCCAGGCTTAGCATCAACATGTGAATACCATTTTGACAAAGTTCGTGCATGTGGCAAAATGGTATTGAATTGCTTCCTTACATAGTTGTAAGCTTTAGCAGAAAATAAATGCAAAGACAAAGCAAACTGCCGAACAGCTGGGCTGTACTTCTTAGGAATTTTATGGTTAGTATTTTTTTTATACCAATTAGTTATTAAATTTTTGTGTTTACCAAACGATTCCAACAGCATATCAGAAGCATCATCATTAATAAGATTTTCTTTCCTTAGTTGAGAAATTATTGTTTTTAATGATGCAATTTTTTTATTGGCTCGTCTCAGGCTTTGTTGTAGAACTTTCATTTTTTTGTTTTTAACTTCAACTTGATCCAATAATTTGCGAACCCCAAATTTCAAAAATTTTCGTTTTGGTGTATCTTGGTCAACAATATTACTTGCAGCTAAGTAAGAAGACTTCCGATTTTTTTAAACAGAATTTTAATTATTTAATAAATACCTACTATGAATAAATAATTTAATAGGTATGATAAACTTACTTGAATCGTATAATCTTCAGAGTTCGTATTTGACTGCATAGTAACATCCAACTGCAATGACTCTTCAGAAGATATTGACAGTTTTTCATGACCGATCTCGTTAGAAGGCAACTAAAATTATATTTAAATGATTATATAAATATATCACATTGAAATCTTATTAAAACACTATGCATATAATATAATTATAAGTAAAATTACCTTTACTGGAGAATTTTCATCTAATACTGACACTCCTTCACAACAAATATTACTTCCAGCTACTACAATAGTAGGTTTTTTACATGTAAATTTTGTGTGGTATTAATATTAGTTGTATTTGGCTGCATTAAAACATCTAACTGTAATGGTTGTTCAGCTGATGTTGACAGTTGTTCATAGCTAATATCATTAGTAGGCAACTGAAATTAAATTTGAATGATTATAATATCAATATACCATAAAATCATTAAAATATTATTAAAACACAATACACTTAATATAGTTATAATAAGTAAAATTACTTGTACTGCTGGAGAATTTTCATCTAATACATCTGACAATGCTTCAAGAAAAAAAGAGCTTGACTGACCAGTTTTACGTACTTCAGGATAGACATTTTTTGCCTGAAATAAAATAAAACACAATTTTTAACATGTCAAATATTTATTTTATTCAAATTGAATATGCTTTTACTTTAATAAAGTAATATAGTTATAAATAAATTACTTTTATTATTCAATACTATTAAAAACTTACATTTATCACTCTGGATATTATGATATTAGGAACAGCATTTTTGCATAGGTGTCTATACTCCGGCCCACGAGAGAAGTAAACCGCGTCCCGACCAAAACGCGTCCGATCGTGCGCATCAACCACCTGTTATACATATTTTCCGTCACGACGTTGCCCGATCATGCCCGATTCACTATCGGCAACGCAACAGTGCGTTATCGATTACACTAAGTGGGAGAAACGGTGCCTTGGAACGGCCGCCACCATCAGTCTGCGTGCGCGAACTGGTTTACTTCTCTCGTGGGCCGGAGTATAGTGTTTTTATGCACCAGGAACAGAGATTCATCAAAGTGACTTGAACACAATATACTATTATTATTGATATTATCTATCTTTAACCCATTTTCAATGACAAAATCATACCACTTATCTCTTATTGTCTGATTAGTAGGAAACCTAAATAACATTTTAAAGTTTGTTCAGTATACTTTCAACAATTTGCGAATCTGGCCACAGTTCAACTGAATAAAGAATAGGTAACTGTTTAGTTAAAAATTAAAGAGAAACTTACTTGTGGAACGTAATATTCTGCAATTTTGAAGTAGAACTTCTAGATCGCTTACATATGAAACAACTAGGCATTGTTGCGGAGATTCAAGTTAAATTCAAAAGAATAGAAAAAGTTGAATATAATTATATTATACAATGTAAAAGACTTGTGAAAACTGTATTAAATACACCGTTTACAATGTATACAAAGATTAATGCACTTAATAGTTAATGATAACATCAAAGTTGCGCCAAAATTATTATCAATATGATATCAATATTTGTTGAGGTACAGCGCGATCTGACGGAAAATAGTATCAGTGTTGGACTCCTATTTTTTGGGGTCAATGATCGACAGTTTGACTTCAAATGTGATGGTTAACGCCGCCTCTATATTACTCTATGGTATTAAACTGTGAAGAATATTGTAACTGTGAAAAATATTATAACTGTGATATGATCCCAGAGTGATTAACGTTGTCGTACTGTGAAAAATATTTTTCACTATGATTTCTGATTTGATCATAGAAGCATCGAGATGGATAAGAATATTCTTATCTATCTCGAATCTCGATGCATAGAAATTAGAACAACTATTTACTGTGATTCGATATCTAATCTGTGATAAAATGAGTAATGATAATCCATAATCCATATAAATATTTAACTCATGAACATGAAATTATTATATAATTCGAATATAATAATAGTTAGATTAAACTGAAAAAAATATAAAACAAATTGTTTTTGAACTTCGGTCAGGTAAATGTATATTATTATTTTTCTATTTAAAACTTTTAATATTAATAGTATAAATTATAATTGATTTTTCTGTATAATGTATAATATAAGTACCTGTATAAACTATAAATAATACAAATGTTAATTTTTCTAATTTTGTCTGCCTAAATTAATTTTGATACCTACTGATTTTTACTTTTTGATGATAATAAATATATTTATACATATAATATAAATTAAAATTAAAATCTATACGATTGAAGAATTTTTGTTTAAAAATATTATTTGTTGCACTTTTTCTGTTTTTAAATTACAACGTCGATCATTAATTATTAATCCTGTTTTAGAAAAAACTCGTTCGCAAGGTACAGAACTTGCTTGGCAACAAAAAATTTTTCTAAACAAAATAGATAAATGAGGAAAGTTATAAAAGTTTTGTTTCCACCACTCCAACGGATCCTGTGTTCTAGGCACTATAGCATGATCCAAATAATTTTGAACTTCTAATATTGCTCTTAACCGGGCCGTATTATTAGGTCTTGATTTGCTGATGTGAGCATTTAAACTACCCCAAATGGAAAATTCATCAGCTTCATTACAAGCAGACCGTTCTTGTTCATCTGTAAGTGTACTGGCATCTATTTCGTTTGTTTTGAATTTATTAATTATATTAGTAACATCATCAGTAATTTTGGTTTTAATGCTTTCAGATAAACTGGGATCGGAAGAAAATAGAATGTTCTTGAAGCGTGGGTCTAAAAAGGTACATTTAGCTAGTGTTAGCATTTAGCTAAATGTTTCCCCAGCTATTTTTATTGGTCATTGCAGTAAGTAAACCTTAGACAACTTCATTAATTCTAGGCTCAAATGTTTTTGTCTTCATTTTAGTGCAAACTTCCGTAAGACCATTAACTATGGGTAAAATCATTGAGGCAGTCATATAATCTTCACCACTTACTGTTTTTGTTGCGCATTCAAAGGGTTTTAAGACAATACATAGCTCATTCACTATTTTCCATTCAATAGTGGTAAGACTACTTGGAGGATTTTCGAGTAAGCCAAGTGATTCTCTTACTGGATTTTCAAGCAATGTTATCCGTTCCAACATATAATAAACACTGTTCCAGCAAGTGTTGACTGCTTGAATTAACTTTTTCGGTTCTTTAATACCACTGTTTATTTGATTTTTTTCCAATATTTTATTTGCTATTGTACTTTTTCTAAAGTGCGTGACTATGGCTTTAACTTTATTTATCAAATCTGATTCACATCTAAGACTTTGTTCAACGACTAGATTGATAGTATGAGCAAAACAGCCCAAGTGCTTTAAATGTAATATATTAATAGCATTTTTAATGTTACTAGCATTATCTGAGACTACTAATATTACTTTTGATTCCAACTTCCATTTGGCAATTATACCTCGAATCTCATCACTCAAATTAACAGAGGTATGTCTTTCAGATATTTCCCTACACTCTATAAGTACTGATTTAAGAATAAAATCTTTATTTACAAAATGTGCCGTGACTGCAATGTAACTTTCATTACACCTAGATGTCCAACAATCAGTCGTAAGGCACACATTGTCTGCTTCGTTTTTGATCAAATCTTCCACACTAGCTACACATTTTTGGTACTCAAGAGGAATCAAAGTTTTTGAAATTGCCTGTCGAGTTGTTAAAGAATAATTTGGATTTAATAAATTTACAAACTGTTTGAATCCTTTATCCTCTACAACTTTAAATGGTTGAAAATCAGTAACAATAATTTTCAGTAATGCATTGTCTATACATTTTTTCCTATCAGGTGTTATTTTTTTTGGGTAAAAAACTGGCAATAGATGGTTGTTTACGTTTTAGTATACCGGTAGAAGAAGATGGAATAAAGGTGGATGCTAATGAATTAGAGGAAGAAACTGATTGAGTGGTGGTCAAAGTTGAAGTAAAGAGAGAATTGGTCGAAGACATAGGAACGTGAGCTGATGTAGAACAGATATTATTAGATAAACCTGATGAGACCACATCATCTATGTCTGGAGATTTTTCTCGTTCAACCTATTCGATTTAAAAAAAATTTATATTTTTTTTCATATACATAACATATTATAGTCAAATTCAATTTTGAAATGTAAATTTGATGTATTAAGTCAATTACAATTTATTGATATGTAGATACTTAAAATAATTTTATTTTATTAATGTGGTTTGATATTATTATATTTAATATGAGTACAATTTAAAATTAATTGAAACGTTGGGTTAATATAAAGCTACTTAATTTATATATTTAGTAAAACTAGTATAAATGAATGTATTGTTTTATAATTTTGTACATTTCATTATTTTAATTAAGTAGCTTTATATTTACCCGATGTTTCAATTAATTTTAAATTGTATTCATATTAAATATAATATCAAACCACATTAATAAAATAAAATTATTTTAAGTATCTACATTTCAATAAATTGTAATTACTAGGGATGAAGTTTCTTTAACTTTTCATCCCTATTCATAAGAAATTGAAAAAAAAAGTACTTTATTGTATATATTAATAATTCTTCTGAATAAAATTAATATTGTATTTGACATTTTAAATAATTTATTGTTTTACATAAATTCTTACTTTTTCTGTAATATTAATCCCATGAACTCCTGTAATATGTTTTTTTAAATTAGTCAACGATGTTTTGTACGACGATTTTTTTTTACGAGCGTGAAGTTAGCTGGCCAAAGTTAGCTGGCCAAAATAAGTGATAAGGAAATGGGGGATTCGGGTTGCATTACGTTCGATTCAAGGGGCAAAACGATCAACTGGAGTACAAAATGTATGGAACTACATTCCGATACCAGATGGCGCTATAAATTGTAAGGTCCGTAGTCGATACGTCATAACGGTATAAAACACGGTGCACGATACGCGGTAAAACTGAGTTTTTGAAACCGATTTTGAGACATGATCCGGAGGGTGTCCACGCCCGGACTTGATAAAATCTAATAGTGAACCACACAAGGAAGCTGTCCCTAAAGTATCTAAGATAACACGCGAACAGATTTCGAGATATCGCATTTTGAAATTGAGTAGTAGAAACGTCATAACGGTATAAAACACGGGGCACGATACGCGGTAAAACTGAGTTTTTGAAACCGATTTTGAGACATGATCCGGAGGGTGTCCACGCCCGGACTTGATACAATCTAATAGTGAACCACACAAGGAAGCTGTCCCTAAAGTATCTAAGATAACACGAGAACAGATTTCGAGATATCGCATTTTGAAATTGAGTAGTCGAAACGTCGTAACGGTATAAAACACGGTGCACGATACGCGGTAAAACTGAGTTTTTGAAACCGATTTTGAGACATGATCCGGAGAGTGTCCACGCCCGGACTTGATACAATCTAATAGTGAACCACACAAGGAAGCTGTCCCTAAAGTATCTAAGATAACACGCCAACAGATTTCGAGATACCGCATTTTGAAATTGAGTAGTCGAAACGTCGTAACGGTATAAAACACGGTGCACGATACGCGGTAAAACTGAGTTTTTGAAACCGATTTTGAGACATGATCCGGAGGGTGTCCACGCCCGGACTTGATACAATCTAATAGTGAACCACACAAGGAAGCTGTCCCTAAAGTATCTAAGATAACACGCGAACAGATTTCGAGATATTAAAATGTAGTGCTTTTCCATTTGAAAATAATTTTCAAACCATTAAAACAAAGCTTATAAGTAATTCTCAGCCTTTTGTACAACTTCGAAATAGAGAAGTGATTCATATAAAAAAATTAAAACTGAAAAATGTATTTTAACTTCTTCAGCTCCTAATAATTGTTGCATGTCTGATGATGAATCAATTTTAATTGTAGAATATATTGTTCAACATAATGAAAGCATTATCTAATATTGTTTTTAGAAAATTTCTTAATGTTCATGATTTTTTTTGTGTTCCACCAAATAATTTGGAGTATTTTTGCGTAGGTAGGTAGTCAATTGTCTGATTTTTCAATAATTTGTTTGAATTATGTCATGAGCAAAGCAATAAGTATGCAAGACACAACAACCATGATACCTCACAACATTATGATAGATGAATGTGTATTAAATTATAATACAAAGGGAGGAATTCAATCAATGCTTTCAAGCAATTGACATTACACAATTTATTTTAGGTAATAAGATATTTATTTAGTTACCTACTCAAAGTATTGATTTTATAATTAGTTAGTATATTATATAGTAACCTACTAATTAGTATTACTTATTATTTTAAATGTTATAATTGCAACTCATAATAATACTACCGAAAAAGAAATAAAGTAGATAAAAAGCTGGGTACGATTGGCCAGCACTTGTATTGAGAACAGAAGTGGCAAATACATTATACAAATTAACTTAATTTTAAAAAATTTAAGTGATCCGATCAAAAATCCTCACTCATAACTAATGCTCCTTATATCTCATATCACACCCTTCACACAGATCTCCACATTCCCTTACTATAATTTTCTACATTTTTTAAAAAAAAACTTCATTTTTACCATAATTTTTTATTTATTAAGTGTTATTTTTATTTTTTATAATTTGACTTATGAACAAACAATTTGAGAACTGCATACTGGTGTAATTATTATTCATAAGTATAGTAAACACATAGTATAAACTAAGTTATATCAGTGCACTGATTTGTTTCATATTTCAAACTAAGATTAAAATTCAAGTATAAATTACTATAAAAAAAATTTTTTTTTTATATGACATGTATTCATCATTGATCTTAATATTCGTGTTTATAATTTGTTTGAAATTAATTATTTATTTGTATAATTATATTATTATTAAATATTTTTTTGGTTTATAAAATAGACCTAAAATAGATATCTATTACTTTTATTATGATCTATCAAAAAAAAAAAAATGTATACTAGATATTATATATTAGACTATAACAATTGACCTACAATAGTGTACATAAGTATAATACGATAAAATATTGCATATTAACAATTTTTTAATTTGACAATATTTTTTTCTAGTAATCCACTGTTTGACAATAAATGATATATAGCAGACTATTACAATCGGTGACAGATCTAGGGGAAGATTGAAAGCTGAAGTCACACCAATCTGTGTATTTTTATTAAAAATTATAAATGATTAATACATTTAACAGATAATTTGCATCAAAATTGTACTTTTCTCCATAATTATTACCTAAGAACTATTATTATAGTAAACTAGTACTAACCATAAAAAATCCTAGATCCAGCCAAGATTACCCTCCTAGTAACCTCCCAGTATATAACACTGGAAATTTACTCAGAATTATATTAATGGAGATATAATTTATAATTTCTACAAAATTTAATACAATAAACAAGAGTATCCTCGGTACTCGGTGATGCTAGCAATGACAGTATAGTCAAAAAAGGTTCTAATACTTACTTTTATTTAGTGTACCTACTATAAGGACAATATATCAAACAATTTACCATGATAAGGTTCTACATATAGAAGATTTTCAAAGAAAAATAAATAATTATTGTGTACATATGTTATTTTCATTTAATTCCAAGCAATCTTTTTCTTAAATTCAATCAAAACTTCATGTAATTAATGTTTATAATTTTGAATTAATAATCTATCAAAATAGTAGATATCAAATTATGAATTTTTGAACATGAAACTAAGTTTCTGAATAGTTTAAAACTAACAACAGACAGAACCTTGCAAGCAAATTGGTCAACCCTCATGATACAATAGGGTTTGACTTACATGTTCAAATTTAACAAAAATTGTACCAAATAAAATTATAAGTTCATATACGTGTGTAATCAGAACCGAATGATTGTAACACTAATGAAAAGGAATAAAGAATAGAATAAATCAAATTTAATAATAACATTTTTTATTTTTTTTTATTTTTTTTCATTTTTTTCTTTTTTTTGGCGCCGCCACTTGCCGGGGCGGGGGGGCTGCCTCCCACCAGAAGTTGCCACCAGCAGCCGGAGCAACTCCCTATGACTTTCAAACATCTAAAACAAAACATTTTTATATTATATCATCATGACTTTATATGTTAGGTAATTTGAAAGTTTACTATTAAAGCAATAGGTAATAAGTAAGGCAGAACGACATGTATAAATTGAAATTTTTTTTAGATTAAATTGTAAAAATAGCAGTGAAGGAACAAATATGTTTCATGGTAAAGCAAATTTTTGTTTGGCATATAAATGCTTTTTTAGGTTTTTAGGAAAATGTATAAGATAAGAATAAATATTAATGTTATCTTATATTTTTAATTCTCTTATATACATATTGTCCTCAATTTGAAGTATTTTGAAATGAATTATGAAGTATAAAAATTTGATACTTAATATTATTTTATACGTAGATAGTATATTATAGACAGTCTAAGTATTTGTTGACTACTTATAAAAAATCATATTAATCTAGGCAGAGCAATACCAGATATACTATGTATGTAACAGTTGTAACGCTATTAAGTAACCTTTAGGTTTGGTCTTGAAATCTCATGTTACATTTTAGATGATTTTTTAATATTGTTATAACTTATAAGTATTTTATATTATTTAAAGTTTTACTACAAACTGTTATAAAAAAATAATTTTTTCTATAGGTACCTATGTATTGTTATTTACCTAAATATAACTAATATTGTGTATAACATATTTTATAAAAGAATCATTTGTTGTCAAAATTCAGGCGCGGATCCAGAACATATTTACGGGGGGCATGCATATCTTGAATAAAATGTCAACCTAACTACCTAAGTCTGATAAAACAATGTAAATATAATATGTAATAAACTAATGGGTAAATACCTATTTTTATTAAAATTTCAATTTTTTAGTACAATTAGATCAATTAAATAAAATGTGAATAATTCTTAGGTTTAATTAATTTTACATGCAATATAATAATTAAAAACAAAACATTTTATACAAAATATTAAAACATTAAAAAATCATTTCATTTTTTTCGGTTCATATTTGTCAGGTTAATAATTAGAATAGTAAAATTAATGGAAATAAAATAATAAACTACTATAGGTATACATGATTAACGACGGCCACAGCGACTGTGTGCGTATCGTATCGTACCTATAATCTTATAATATAAAATCGGAAGGTAAACATAACCTCAATTTACCACTATTTTTTAAACGCCGTTTTTTACTTTTTCTCATACTATAAAATTCCGTTCTCTTTTGAAATATTCTGTCCCCGTCCCCGGACGTCGTTTTACGCGTTCGCGCGCCCAAAAAAGGTCGATTTTTCATTTTTCCTTTTGAAAAAGAAACGTGCCCCTTGATCGTTTCCCGCCAATTCGCACTACTCTCTGTCTTTTATTGATAACGCGGCCCCGTGTTATCTGTTATTCTCCGTGCTTTTGTCTTATATCGTATATTCGTATTACTTTTGTCGTAATAATTATATATTAAAAACTAATAATTCACTCTACTACTCGAGTTTTTATCGTGTATTCGTGTTTTATTATATGTTTACGCAAATTTACGCGAAAAAAATTTACGCGTTTTTGTAGTTTTTTGTTATTATTTATTTTGTTATATTATATGTCTACTACTCGAGTTTTATCGTGTTTTGCTATGTTTTCTTAATAAAAATGTTTTAAACTACTATTTAGTTTGTAATCCTATATAGTTAGTATCCTATATAATAATATATTATATGATTTAAACGCATTACGTTTGACCGTGTACGTCTTTTATACAAAGTGTACTCATATAAGTGTTTTGTGATTTTTTGTACCTCTACAGTACTCGAGAAATAATAGTAAATTATATATTAATAATTTAATATCGTATATTCGTATTACTTTTGTCGTATATTATATATTAAAAACTAATAATTCACTCTACTACTCGAGTTTTTATCGTGTATTCGTGTTTTATTATACGTTTTACGCTAATTTACGCGTAATATATTTTTTTTTTTTAGTTTTTTGTTCGTTATACCATGTCATATATATATATATATATATATATATTGATCGTTTTGTAGTTTCTTGCTGTCCACCGGTTATTATTACTCATAATGAATTATTTACTAAGTAAGTATTGAATAAGTTACTTTGTTACTAATGACAGAATTGGTCATGAGAGTGTTAGGCTTTTGCAAAAAATAAATACAAATACTTTCTAGGTTCTGTTAATATTCGTGTTCGGTAGGTAGTTCCTATCTGTGTATTATTAACACCGACTTTTAAAACACTGTATTCAATTTATTTATTCAATTATCGATTATTTACAGTTTGTGTTAGAGATGATCCAGGAAATACTAAATATTATGAAAACATATTATTATTTGACTCTTTCTATTTCTTTTATATAATTTATATATTAAATCAGATATCGTCTTAATTATTTTCTTCTGTATATATAAACCATTTAGTTCAAAATAATAATTTATAGGTCGGCTTTTGTCTTTTGGTGTGAAGACCATTGACCAATGATATCGGGTACCTACACATCGGACATTTCTGCTGGACCTATATGCTACAAACACACTGTGTATGAGTAACTAAAGGAAATTGAATATTTATACTGTTTTATTAAATAGAAAATACTCTAATTCGACTCCGTAGGTACCTATAATTCGAGTGGTACAGATTATATCAAAACACAAAATGTATGTAACAGTACCTAATTCTAGGATTAAATTGTAATTGCATGAATTATGACTGTTGAATTTCTCTTAAAACACACTCTTACATATTATCATGGTAGTAAATATGCAAATAGTTAATTATCCGTGTTTGTCGATTTTAAACTAATCAAAATACTTTTACAATGGTAAGTGAAAATTTAAAAAATATACCTACTATAACCGTCTACAAATCATCAAAGCGTTATAATAAATAATTATATTATTTTAGCCGAACTAACTACTGATTTTGATTGTGGTGAAATAAATTTACAAATAGTCCAACGCCATTATTTTATTTCTTAAATACCAGTCATATATTAATTAACATTTTAATTTGGTTATTTGATGATAAGTTGAAAATGTGAAATACATTTGCAATTTTGGGTGTCATAAACAATACCTACTTACTATTAAATTGTATACTTTTATCTCTTAATATAAAATAATCTTAATATAAAACAATTTCCTCTTGGTTTGTGTTTTTTGATAGTATTATTATTTTTGATGAATACTTACTCACAAATAACATGTCTGATTCGACACAAATAAAAGTATACCTATATTATTTAATTATATTATATATATATATATATATATATATATATGTTATACAAAATAGTTTTTATTTTTTTCAATGGATAAAAAGTTTTTAAGAAAAACGTTTCTGCTGTACCTATTATATTATGTACAATTGAATATTTACACTGTTTTATTAAATAGAATACTTTTAGGTACCATAGAATTATAAACTACTTACCATTAAAGAATCTACTTACCATTACATTGAATACTTTATCTCATTAATATAATTTGCCCTCAGTTTGTGTCACCAAAAATGTTCATACACATAATATGTTTTTCAATAGTATTATTATTTTTTTAATACTCAATAATAACATGTCATACGTCGTGTCTTATTCAACACAAAAAAAGTATACGGTATACCTATATTGTTGAATTATTTATACAAAATTTTTTTTTATTTATTGTATATGTTTTTTATTTATTATAGGTACCTGTTTGTGGTGATTTCAACTCATTAATACTATGGTCGCCTTACAAAAACTATACCCACAAAACGTTAAAAAATTATATTAATTGTACATACATAGTTTTTTTTCAGAATCTGATTGTACTTATTAACTGCTGTATTCAACTACAATACGTTATCGAGTAGTCACAATAAGAGCTTTCCACGTCTAAAAAAACTAATTTCCACAATACTAACAATGTTAGGGTTATTGTTATAAAAAAAACCGTATATGTAAATGTATACTTTTTTTTTTTTGTATAAACCTTTTAATAAATACTGATTGCTATTTTCAATTGTAAATTGTAGTTAGAACTATTATGTGAAAATGCTATAGTAAATACTCAATTGACCCGTGCCTTATTGGCTTTTGTCTATGGTAATATATACATTTACAATAAAAATGATTTTCTCTTGGGAAAATGGGTATCATATATTTTGACCAGACTTATGTAGCTATTCAAAAAATGTATGAAATGTTAGTTCATAATTTTGATTCAATCTATAGTAATTTATTAGTAAAAAAAATGTTCATTATATGTTCACCTTCATTTTTAAAACACTGTTTTATTAACACTTTCTGTATGAACCTTTTGTTTCATTTTATTTTATTATCAAAATATATAAAGTTGATATTTTTTCAACTATAATAATGTTTAAACAATAGTTCACTAACTTATTGCATTATTAGTGTCTTAAAGTTTTTTTTAAGTAAGCTTGGTTTAGTTGTAGAAATTTTCATAACAATTATTATTCATTACTCGACTACATATAATTATTATGTTAAATACAAAATATTAAGAGATTTTTAGTGCATATTTTTTTTTTTTAGATTTTGTTAAATTTTTTCAAGTTAAATTCTTATTTTTCATTTTTTCGTGCCATTTATAGCGCATATTTTGGAATTTTTAAGTGCATAACTTCAGAGCCCTGAATTATGATTCTTTAGAAAACACTAATTGTAAATTGTAGTTAGAACTATTATGTGAAAATGCTATAGTAAATACTCAATTGACCCGTACCTTATCGGCTTTTGTCTATGGTAATATACATTTACAATAAAAATGATTTTCTCTTAGCAAAATTGGGTATAATATATTTTGACCAGACCTAAGTAGCTGTTCAAAAAATGGTTAACATGTTAGTTCATAATTTTGATTCAACTTGCATCTCTTTGCTTGATTTTATATAAAAATAATATATAATAATAATTAAGTTGATAGTTACTTCCATTGCCCTTATCCAACTCACATGAATAAATCTAATCAAATCTGTTTGCATTTACTGTTTGGTACTGTAATTACAGTCGATTTATACAAATTTATTTATTTATGTTTATTGTGGAGCACTCAAATTTTCTTACGGTGAGTAAAAATAATGTTCATTACATCAACTGAGCTTTACAAAGAATTTTATTAATTTAGGCACATTCATCATTTTTAAAACACTGTTTTATTTACACTTTCTATTTGAACATTTCTTTGCATTTTATTTTATTATGATCATAAAAATATAAAGTTGATCTTTTTCAACTATAATAATGTTTAAACAAAATTTTTTGCAGGAATTGTGTTCACTAACTTATTGCAGTATTAGTGTCTTAAAGTTTAGTCGTAGAAATTTTCATAACAATTATCCACCCATGTAGAATATAAACCATTTTTGATAGTGGTGAAATACATTGGCTATGATGTGTAAGACCTTTAGGTATTTAGTATTTATAAGTAAGTTTTCAATATTCAATATTAACTTCTAGACATAACCCATATACGTGAAATCGAGACGTTAAACCTAACCTGTATGCTACTTTCGACGATGTCTTGGCCGAATATAAATAACTAAATAGCTTTTGTTTCCGAACCGACTGACCAGAATTACTCTTTACATCACTCTAATAACCGACCTCTAGATTTATCCTCTATTCGTTCATTGTATAAATGTGTGTTTTCAAAGAAAAACCGTAACGCTTGGTATATATAATGTAAATACATTGATAATGTATCATTTTTGATACCGATAGTAGTTTTACAACGGCTCCTATTTTCCTCACTCTAATAAACCGACTTCTAGACACAACCCATATACGTTAAACCTAACGCTTTTCGCGGCGTCCCGGTAAGAAAAATTGATGATAAAGCGGAGCTCCTCGAGCCAAACATTTGGAATGACTCTCCCGCTTTTCGCAGTGCCCTGGTAAAAAAAAAATTGATAGTAGTTTTACAACGGCTCCTATTTTCGTCACTCTAATGAGCCGACTTCTAGACACAACCCATATACGTTAAATCGAGTAGTTAAACCTAACGCTTTCGGCGGTGTCCGTGTAAATAAAATTTATCATGTTTATACTTTTGATCCCGAAAGGCGTTTCACACCGGCCACTGAGGTTCTGTAATTATTCTATACGTCACTCCAATACACCAACCTCTAGACTTATCCTACACGCGTTCGATCTAGACGTTAAAAAAACTGTATCCTACTTACGGCGACGTTCTCAATAACTAAAATATAAAAAAGATACAAAATATCTCAAAATTGTTTTTTTTCCGTCCCCACTGACCAGAATTACTCTTTACATCACTCTAATAACCGACCTCTAGATTTATCCTCTATACGTTCATTGTATAAATGTGTGTTTTCAAAGAAAAACCGTATCCTACTTTCGTCGGTGTCCTGGCCGAGGAGCGGAGCTCCTCGAGCCGAACGCTTGGTATATATAATGTAAATACATTGATAATGTATCATTTTTGATACCGATAGTAGTTTTACAACGGCTCCTATTTTCCTCACTCTAATAAACCGACTTCTAGACACAACCCATATACGTTAAACCTAACGCTTTTCGCGGCGTCCCGGTAACAAAAAATTGATAATAAAGCGGAGCTCCTCGAGCCAAACATTTGGAATGACTCTCCCGCTTTTCGCAGTGTCCTGGTAAAAAAAAAATTGATAGTAGTTTTACAACGGCTCCTATTTTCGTCACTCTAATGAGCCGACTTCTAGACACAACCCATATACGTTAAATCGAGTAGTTAAACCTAACGCTTTCGGCGGTGTCCGTGTAAATAAAATTTATCATGTTTATACTTTTGATCCCGAAAGGCGTTTCACACCGGCCACTGAGGTTCTGTAATTATTCTATACGTCACTCCAATACACCAACCTCTAGACTTATCCTACACGCGTTCGATCTAGACGTTAAAAAAACTGTATCCTACTTACGGCGACGTTCTCAATAACTAAAATATAAAAAAGATAAAAAATATCTCAAAATAGTTTTTTTTCCGTCCCGACTGACCAGAATTACTCTTTACATCACTCTAATAACCGACCTCTAGATTTATCCTCTATACGTTCATTGTATAAATGTGTGTTTTCAAAGAAAAACCGTATCCTACTTTCGTCGGTGTCCTGGCCGAGGAGCGGAGCTCCTCGAGCCGAACGCTTGGTATATATAATGTAAATACATTGATAATGTATCATTTTTGATACCGATAGTAGTTTTACAACGGCTCCTATTTTCCTCACTCTAATAAACCGACTTCTAGACACAACCCATATACGTTAAACCTAACGCTTTTCGCGGCGTCCCGGTAAAAAAAATTGATAATAAAGCGGAGCTCCTCGAGCCAAACATTTGGAATGACTCTCCCGCTTTTCGCAGTGTCCTGGTAAAAAAAAAATTGATAGTAGTTTTACAACGGCTCCTATTTTCGTCACTCTAATGAGCCGACTTCTAGACACAACCCATATACGTTAAATCGAGTAGTTAAACCTAACGCTTTCGGCGGTGTCCGTGTAAATAAAATTTATCATGTTTATACTTTTGATCCCGAAAGGCGTTTCACACCGGCCACTGAGGTTCTGTAATTATTCTATACGTCACTCCAATACACCAACCTCTAGACTTATCCTACACGCGTTCGATCTAGACGTTAAAAAAACTGTATCCTACTTACGGCGGCGTTCTCAATAACTAAAATATAAAAAAGATAAAAAATATCTCAAAATAGTTTTTTTTCCGCCCCGACTGACCAGAATTACTCTTTACATCACTCTAATAACCGACCTCTAGATTTATCCTCTATACGTTCATTGTATAAATGTGTGTTTTCAAAGAAAAACCGTATCCTACTTTCGTCGGTGTCCTGGCCGAGGAGCGGAGCTCCTCGAGCCGAACGCTTGGTATATATAATGTAAATACATTGATAATGTATCATTTTTGATACCGATAGTAGTTTTACAACGGCTCCTATTTTCCTCACTCTAATAAACCGACTTCTAGACACAACCCATATACGTTAAACCTAACGCTTTTCGCGGCGTCCCGGTAAAAAAAATTGATAATAAAGCGGAGCTCCTCGAGCCAAACATTTGGAATGACTCTCCCGCTTTTCGCAGTGTCCTGGTAAAAAAAAAATTGATAGTAGTTTTACAACGGCTCCTATTTTCGTCACTCTAATGAGCCGACTTCTAGACACAACCCATATACGTTAAATCGAGTAGTTAAACCTAACGCTTTCGGCGGTGTCCGTGTAAATAAAATTTATCATGTTTATACTTTTGATCCCGAAAGGCGTTTCACACCGGCCACTGAGGTTCTGTAATTATTCTATACGTCACTCCAATACACCAACCTCTAGACTTATCCTACACGCGTTCGATCTAGACGTTAAAAAAACTGTATCCTACTTACGGCGGCGTTCTCAATAACTAAAATATAAAAAAGATAAAAAATATCTCAAAATAGTTTTTTTTTCCGTCCCGACTGACCAGAATTACTCTTTACATCACTCTAATAACCGACCTCTAGATTTATCCTCTATACGTTCATTGTATAAATGTGTGTTTTCAAAGAAAAACCGTATCCTACTTTCGTCGGTGTCCTGGCCGAGGAGCGGAGCTCCTCGAGCCGAACGCTTGGTATATATAATGTAAATACATTGATAATGTATCATTTTTGATACCGATAGTAGTTTTACAACGGCTCCTATTTTCCTCACTCTAATAAACCGACTTCTAGACACAACCCATATACGTTAAACCTAACGCTTTTCGCGGCGTCCCGGTAAAAAAAATTGATAATAAAGCGGAGCTCCTCGAGCCAAACATTTGGAATGACTCTCCCGCTTTTCGCAGTGTCCCTGGTAAAAAAAAAATTGATAGTAGTTTTACAACGGCTCCTATTTTCGTCACTCTAATGAGCCGACTTCTAGACACAACCCATATACGTTAAATCGAGTAGTTAAACCTAACGCTTTCGGCGGTGTCCGTGTAAATAAAATTTATCATGTTTATACTTTTGATCCCGAAAGGCGTTTCACACCGGCCACTGAGGTTCTGTAATTATTCTATACGTCACTCCAATACACCAACCTCTAGACTTATCCTACACGCGTTCGATCTAGACGTTAAAAAAACTGTATCCTACTTACGGCGGCGTTCTCAATAACTAAAATATAAAAAAGATAAAAAATATCTCAAAATAGTTTTTTTTCCGTCCCGACTGACCAGAATTACTCTTTACATCACTCTAATAACCGACCTCTAGATTTATCCTCTATACGTTCATTGTATAAATGTGTGTTTTCAAAGAAAAACCGTATCCTACTTTCGTCGGTGTCCTTGGTCGCTTGGTATATATAATGTAAATACATTGATAATGTATCATTTTTGATACCGATAGTAGTTTTACAACGGCTCCTATTTTCCTCACTCTAATAAACCGACTTCTAGACACAACCCATATACGTTAAACCTAACGCTTTTCGCGGCGTCCCGGTAAAAAAAATTGATAATAAAGCGGAGCTCCTCGAGCCAAACATTTGGAATGACTCTCCCGCTTTTCGCAGTGTCCTGGTAAAAAAAAAATTGATAGTAGTTTTACAACGGCTCCTATTTTCGTCACTCTAATGAGCCGACTTCTAGACACAACCCATATACGTTAAATCGAGTAGTTAAACCTAACGCTTTCGGCGGTGTCCGTGTAAATAAAATTTATCATGTTTATACTTTTGATCCCGAAAGGCGTTTCACACCGGCCACTGAGGTTCTGTAATTATTCTATACGTCACTCCAATACACCAACCTCTAGACTTATCCTACACGCGTTCGATCTAGACGTTAAAAAAACTGTATCCTACTTACGGCGGCGTTCTCAATAACTAAAATATAAAAAAGATAAAAAATATCTCAAAATAGTTTTTTTTCCGTCCCGACTGACCAGAATTACTCTTTACATCACTCTAATAACCGACCTCTAGATTTATCCTCTATACGTTCATTGTATAAATGTGTGTTTTCAAAGAAAAACCGTATCCTACTTTCGTCGGTGTCCTGGCCGAGGAGCGGAGCTCCTCGAGCCGAACGCTTGGTATATATAATGTAAATACATTGATAATGTATCATTTTTGATACCGATAGTAGTTTTACAACGGCTCCTATTTTCCTCACTCTAATAAACCGACTTCTAGACACAACCCATATACGTTAAACCTAACGCTTTTCGCGGCGTCCCGGTAAAAAAAATTGATAATAAAGCGGAGCTCCTCGAGCCAAACATTTGGAATGACTCTCCCGCTTTTCGCAGTGTCCTGGTAAAAAAAAAATTGATAGTAGTTTTACAACGGCTCCTATTTTCGTCACTCTAATGAGCCGACTTCTAGACACAACCCATATACGTTAAATCGAGTAGTTAAACCTAACGCTTTCGGCGGTGTCCGTGTAAATAAAATTTATCATGTTTATACTTTTGATCCCGAAAGGCGTTTCACACCGGCCACTGAGGTTCTGTAATTATTCTATACGTCACTCCAATACACCAACCTCTAGACTTATCCTACACGCGTTCGATCTAGACGTTAAAAAAACTGTATCCTACTTACGGCGGCGTTCTCAATAACTAAAATATAAAAAAGATAAAAAATATCTCAAAATAGTTTTTTTTTCCGTCCCGACTGACCAGAATTACTCTTTACATCACTCTAATAACCGACCTCTAGATTTATCCTCTATACGTTCATTGTATAAATGTGTGTTTTCAAAGAAAAACCGTATCCTACTTTCGTCGGTGTCCTGGCCGAGGAGCGGAGCTCCTCGAGCCGAACGCTTGGTATATATAATGTAAATACATTGATAATGTATCATTTTTGATACCGATAGTAGTTTTACAACGGCTCCTATTTTCCTCACTCTAATAAACCGACTTCTAGACACAACCCATATACGTTAAACCTAACGCTTTTCGCGGCGTCCCGGTAAAAAAAATTGATAATAAAGCGGAGCTCCTCGAGCCAAACATTTGGAATGACTCTCCCGCTTTTCGCAGTGTCCTGGTAAAAAAAAAATTGATAGTAGTTTTACAACGGCTCCTATTTTCGTCACTCTAATGAGCCGACTTCTAGACACAACCCATATACGTTAAATCGAGTAGTTAAACCTAACGCTTTCGGCGGTGTCCGTGTAAATAAAATTTATCATGTTTATACTTTTGATCCCGAAAGGCGTTTCACACCGGCCACTGAGGTTCTGTAATTATTCTATACGTCACTCCAATACACCAACCTCTAGACTTATCCTACACGCGTTCGATCTAGACGTTAAAAAAACTGTATCCTACTTACGGCGGCGTTCTCAATAACTAAAATATAAAAAAGATAAAAAATATCTCAAAATAGTTTTTTTTCCGTCCCGACTGACCAGAATTACTCTTTACATCACTCTAATAACCGACCTCTAGATTTATCCTCTATACGTTCATTGTATAAATGTGTGTTTTCAAAGAAAAACCGTATCCTACTTTCGTCGGTGTCCTGGCCGAGGAGCGGAGCTCCTCGAGCCGAACGCTTGGTATATATAATGTAAATACATTGATAATGTATCATTTTTGATACCGATAGTAGTTTTACAACGGCTCCTATTTTCCTCACTCTAATAAACCGACTTCTAGACACAACCCATATACGTTAAACCTAACGCTTTTCGCGGCGTCCCGGTAAAAAAAATTGATAATAAAGCGGAGCTCCTCGAGCCAAACATTTGGAATGACTCTCCCGCTTTTCGCAGTGTCCTGGTAAAAAAAAAATTGATAGTAGTTTTACAACGGCTCCTATTTTCGTCACTCTAATGAGCCGACTTCTAGACACAACCCATATACGTTAAATCGAGTAGTTAAACCTAACGCTTTCGGCGGTGTCCGTGTAAATAAAATTTATCATGTTTATACTTTTGATCCCGAAAGGCGTTTCACACCGGCCACTGAGGTTCTGTAATTATTCTATACGTCACTCCAATACACCAACCTCTAGACTTATCCTACACGCGTTCGATCTAGACGTTAAAAAAACTGTATCCTACTTACGGCGGCGTTCTCAATAACTAAAATATAAAAAAGATAAAAAATATCTCAAAATAGTTTTTTTTCCGTCCCGACTGACCAGAATTACTCTTTACATCACTCTAATAACCGACCTCTAGATTTATCCTCTATACGTTCATTGTATAAATGTGTGTTTTCAAAGAAAAACCGTATCCTACTTTCGTCGGTGTCCTGGCCGAGGAGCGGAGCTCCTCGAGCCGAACGCTTGGTATATATAATGTAAATACATTGATAATGTATCATTTTTGATACCGATAGTAGTTTTACAACGGCTCCTATTTTCCTCACTCTAATAAACCGACTTCTAGACACAACCCATATACGTTAAACCTAACGCTTTTCGCGGCGTCCCGGTAAAAAAAATTGATAATAAAGCGGAGCTCCTCGAGCCAAACATTTGGAATGACTCTCCCGCTTTTCGCAGTGTCCTGGTAAAAAAAAAATTGATAGTAGTTTTACAACGGCTCCTATTTTCGTCACTCTAATGAGCCGACTTCTAGACACAACCCATATACGTTAAATCGAGTAGTTAAACCTAACGCTTTCGGCGGTGTCCGTGTAAATAAAATTTATCATGTTTATACTTTTGATCCCGAAAGGCGTTTCACACCGGCCACTGAGGTTCTGTAATTATTCTATACGTCACTCCAATACACCAACCTCTAGACTTATCCTACACGCGTTCGATCTAGACGTTAAAAAAACTGTATCCTACTTACGGCGGCGTTCTCAATAACTAAAATATAAAAAAGATAAAAAATATCTCAAAATAGTTTTTTTTCCGTCCCGACTGACCAGAATTACTCTTTACATCACTCTAATAACCGACCTCTAGATTTATCCTCTATACGTTCATTGTATAAATGTGTGTTTTCAAAGAAAAACCGTATCCTACTTTCGTCGGTGTCCTGGCCGAGGAGCGGAGCTCCTCGAGCCGAACGCTTGGTATATATAATGTAAATACATTGATAATGTATCATTTTTGATACCGATAGTAGTTTTACAACGGCTCCTATTTTCCTCACTCTAATAAACCGACTTCTAGACACAACCCATATACGTTAAACCTAACGCTTTTCGCGGCGTCCCGGTAAAAAAAATTGATAATAAAGCGGAGCTCCTCGAGCCAAACATTTGGAATGACTCTCCCGCTTTTCGCAGTGTCCTGGTAAAAAAAAAATTGATAGTAGTTTTACAACGGCTCCTATTTTCGTCACTCTAATGAGCCGACTTCTAGACACAACCCATATACGTTAAATCGAGTAGTTAAACCTAACGCTTTCGGCGGTGTCCGTGTAAATAAAATTTATCATGTTTATACTTTTGATCCCGAAAGGCGTTTCACACCGGCCACTGAGGTTCTGTAATTATTCTATACGTCACTCCAATACACCAACCTCTAGACTTATCCTACACGCGTTCGATCTAGACGTTAAAAAAACTGTATCCTACTTACGGCGGCGTTCTCAATAACTAAAATATAAAAAAGATAAAAAATATCTCAAAATAGTTTTTTTTCCGTCCCGACTGACCAGAATTACTCTTTACATCACTCTAATAACCGACCTCTAGATTTATCCTCTATACGTTCATTGTATAAATGTGTGTTTTCAAAGAAAAACCGTATCCTACTTTCGTCGGTGTCCTGGCCGAGGAGCGGAGCTCCTCGAGCCGAACGCTTGGTATATATAATGTAAATACATTGATAATGTATCATTTTTGATACCGATAGTAGTTTTACAACGGCTCCTATTTTCCTCACTCTAATAAACCGACTTCTAGACACAACCCATATACGTTAAACCTAACGCTTTTCGCGGCGTCCCGGTAAAAAAAATTGATAATAAAGCGGAGCTCCTCGAGCCAAACATTTGGAATGACTCTCCCGCTTTTCGCAGTGTCCTGGTAAAAAAAAAATTGATAGTAGTTTTACAACGGCTCCTATTTTCGTCACTCTAATGAGCCGACTTCTAGACACAACCCATATACGTTAAATCGAGTAGTTAAACCTAACGCTTTCGGCGGTGTCCGTGTAAATAAAATTTATCATGTTTATACTTTTGATCCCGAAAGGCGTTTCACACCGGCCACTGAGGTTCTGTAATTATTCTATACGTCACTCCAATACACCAACCTCTAGACTTATCCTACACGCGTTCGATCTAGACGTTAAAAAAACTGTATCCTACTTACGGCGGCGTTCTCAATAACTAAAATATAAAAAAGATAAAAAATATCTCAAAATAGTTTTTTTTCCGTCCCGACTGACCAGAATTACTCTTTACATCACTCTAATAACCGACCTCTAGATTTATCCTCTATACGTTCATTGTATAAATGTGTGTTTTCAAAGAAAAACCGTATCCTACTTTCGTCGGTGTCCTGGCCGAGGAGCGGAGCTCCTCGAGCCGAACGCTTGGTATATATAATGTAAATACATTGATAATGTATCATTTTTGATACCGATAGTAGTTTTACAACGGCTCCTATTTTCCTCACTCTAATAAACCGACTTCTAGACACAACCCATATACGTTAAACCTAACGCTTTTCGCGGCGTCCCGGTAAAAAAAATTGATAATAAAGCGGAGCTCCTCGAGCCAAACATTTGGAATGACTCTCCCGCTTTTCGCAGTGTCCTGGTAAAAAAAAATTGATAGTAGTTTTACAACGGCTCCTATTTTCGTCACTCTAATGAGCCGACTTCTAGACACAACCCATATACGTTAAATCGAGTAGTTAAACCTAACGCTTTCGGCGGTGTCCGTGTAAATAAAATTTATCATGTTTATACTTTTGATCCCGAAAGGCGTTTCACACCGGCCACTGAGGTTCTGTAATTATTCTATACGTCACTCCAATACACCAACCTCTAGACTTATCCTACACGCGTTCGATCTAGACGTTAAAAAAACTGTATCCTACTTACGGCGGCGTTCTCAATAACTAAAATATAAAAAAGATAAAAAATATCTCAAAATAGTTTTTTTTCCGTCCCGACTGACCAGAATTACTCTTTACATCACTCTAATAACCGACCTCTAGATTTATCCTCTATACGTTCATTGTATAAATGTGTGTTTTCAAAGAAAAACCGTATCCTACTTTCGTCGGTGTCCTGGCCGAGGAGCGGAGCTCCTCGAGCCGAACGCTTGGTATATATAATGTAAATACATTGATAATGTATCATTTTTGATACCGATAGTAGTTTTACAACGGCTCCTATTTTCCTCACTCTAATAAACCGACTTCTAGACACAACCCATATACGTTAAACCTAACGCTTTTCGCGGCGTCCCGGTAAAAAAAATTGATAATAAAGCGGAGCTCCTCGAGCCAAACATTTGGAATGACTCTCCCGCTTTTCGCAGTGTCCTGGTAAAAAAAAAATTGATAGTAGTTTTACAACGGCTCCTATTTTCGTCACTCTAATGAGCCGACTTCTAGACACAACCCATATACGTTAAATCGAGTAGTTAAACCTAACGCTTTCGGCGGTGTCCGTGTAAATAAAATTTATCATGTTTATACTTTTGATCCCGAAAGGCGTTTCACACCGGCCACTGAGGTTCTGTAATTATTCTATACGTCACTCCAATACACCAACCTCTAGACTTATCCTACACGCGTTCGATCTAGACGTTAAAAAAACTGTATCCTACTTACGGCGGCGTTCTCAATAACTAAAATATAAAAAAGATAAAAAATATCTCAAAATAGTTTTTTTTCCGTCCCGACTGACCAGAATTACTCTTTACATCACTCTAATAACCGACCTCTAGATTTATCCTCTATACGTTCATTGTATAAATGTGTGTTTTCAAAGAAAAACCGTATCCTACTTTCGTCGGTGTCCTGGCCGAGGAGCGGAGCTCCTCGAGCCGAACGCTTGGTATATATAATGTAAATACATTGATAATGTATCATTTTTGATACCGATAGTAGTTTTACAACGGCTCCTATTTTCCTCACTCTAATAAACCGACTTCTAGACACAACCCATATACGTTAAACCTAACGCTTTTCGCGGCGTCCCGGTAAAAAAAATTGATAATAAAGCGGAGCTCCTCGAGCCAAACATTTGGAATGACTCTCCCGCTTTTCGCAGTGTCCTGGTAAAAAAAAAATTGATAGTAGTTTTACAACGGCTCCTATTTTCGTCACTCTAATGAGCCGACTTCTAGACACAACCCATATACGTTAAATCGAGTAGTTAAACCTAACGCTTTCGGCGGTGTCCGTGTAAATAAAATTTATCATGTTTATACTTTTGATCCCGAAAGGCGTTTCACACCGGCCACTGAGGTTCTGTAATTATTCTATACGTCACTCCAATACACCAACCTCTAGACTTATCCTACACGCGTTCGATCTAGACGTTAAAAAAACTGTATCCTACTTACGGCGGCGTTCTCAATAACTAAAATAAAAAAAAAGATAAAAAATATCTCAAAATAGTTTTTTTTCCGTCCCGACTGACCAGAATTACTCTTTACATCACTCTAATAACCGACCTCTAGATTTATCCTCTATACGTTCATTGTATAAATGTGTGTTTTCAAAGAAAAACCGTATCCTACTTTCGTCGGTGTCCTGGCCGAGGAGCGGAGCTCCTCGAGCCGAACGCTTGGTATATATAATGTAAATACATTGATAATGTATCATTTTTGATACCGATAGTAGTTTTACAACGGCTCCTATTTTCCTCACTCTAATAAACCGACTTCTAGACACAACCCATATACGTTAAACCTAACGCTTTTCGCGGCGTCCCGGTAAAAAAAATTGATAATAAAGCGGAGCTCCTCGAGCCAAACATTTGGAATGACTCTCCCGCTTTTCGCAGTGTCCTGGTAAAAAAAAAATTGATAGTAGTTTTACAACGGCTCCTATTTTCGTCACTCTAATGAGCCGACTTCTAGACACAACCCATATACGTTAAATCGAGTAGTTAAACCTAACGCTTTCGGCGGTGTCCGTGTAAATAAAATTTATCATGTTTATACTTTTGATCCCGAAAGGCGTTTCACACCGGCCACTGAGGTTCTGTAATTATTCTATACGTCACTCCAATACACCAACCTCTAGACTTATCCTACACGCGTTCGATCTAGACGTTAAAAAAACTGTATCCTACTTACGGCGGCGTTCTCAATAACTAAAATATAAAAAAGATAAAAAATATCTCAAAATAGTTTTTTTTCCGTCCCGACTGACCAGAATTACTCTTTACATCACTCTAATAACCGACCTCTAGATTTATCCTCTATACGTTCATTGTATAAATGTGTGTTTTCAAAGAAAAACCGTATCCTACTTTCGTCGGTGTCCTGGCCGAGGAGCGGAGCTCCTCGAGCCGAACGCTTGGTATATATAATGTAAATACATTGATAATGTATCATTTTTGATACCGATAGTAGTTTTACAACGGCTCCTATTTTCCTCACTCTAATAAACCGACTTCTAGACACAACCCATATACGTTAAACCTAACGCTTTTCGCGGCGTCCCGGTAAAAAAAATTGATAATAAAGCGGAGCTCCTCGAGCCAAACATTTGGAATGACTCTCCCGCTTTTCGCAGTGTCCTGGTAAAAAAAAAATTGATAGTAGTTTTACAACGGCTCCTATTTTCGTCACTCTAATGAGCCGACTTCTAGACACAACCCATATACGTTAAATCGAGTAGTTAAACCTAACGCTTTCGGCGGTGTCCGTGTAAATAAAATTTATCATGTTTATACTTTTGATCCCGAAAGGCGTTTCACACCGGCCACTGAGGTTCTGTAATTATTCTATACGTCACTCCAATACACCAACCTCTAGACTTATCCTACACGCGTTCGATCTAGACGTTAAAAAAACTGTATCCTACTTACGGCGGCGTTCTCAATAACTAAAATATAAAAAAGATAAAAAATATCTCAAAATAGTTTTTTTTCCGTCCCCACTGACCAGAATTACTCTTTACATCACTCTAATAACCGACCTCTAGATTTATCCTCTATACGTTCATTGTATAAATGTGTGTTTTCAAAGAAAAACCGTATCCTACTTTCGTCGGTGTCCTGGCCGAGGAGCGGAGCTCCTCGAGCCGAACGCTTGGTATATATAATGTAAATACATTGATAATGTATCATTTTTGATACCGATAGTAGTTTTACAACGGCTCCTATTTTCCTCACTCTAATAAACCGACTTCTAGACACAACCCATATACGTTAAACCTAATGCTTTTCGCGGCGTCCCGGTAAAAAAAATTGATAATAAAGCGGAGCTCCTCGAGCCAAACATTTGGAATGACTCTCCCGCTTTTCGCAGTGTCCTGGTAAAAAAACTCTAATGAGCCGACTTCTAGACACAACCCATATACGTTAAGTCGAGAAGTTAATCCTAACGCTTTCGGCGGTGTCAGTGTAAATAAAATTTATCATGTTTATACTTTTGATCCCGAAAGGCGTTTCACCGGCAGCTAGTATATCTACTAAATGTATATTTTTACTAATAAATTATCACTACATACAATATCGTCAATAATAAAATAAGTAGGTAAGTACTAAGTACTACAAGACGTAACTAGATATCCTTATTGTGCCAAACAAGTTTAAATGTTCAATTAGCGCTTTGACAGCGACCGATAAAAACGGACACGTACCAAACGTAATCAACCAGATAATGCATTTTATCGGCTGCCAAAAACAGACATTCTAGAATTTACCAGAGTCTACGGGCGGGGCTATCGCCCCTTGGCCCCCTTGGATCCGCGCCTGTCGAAATTAGATACTAAGTACAAGAAGTGATCATAATATGATCCAAAATCCCAATATTATTTGGATTTGACAATTTTCATATTAGTCTTATTTGTTTGGAAGTAGGTACATACTATTTGTGCCTGGCTGCTGGTGGCGTCTAACCGAATCCCACCCCGACCACGGCCACGACCACGGTTGTGGCCACGGCTATTGCCACGACCACGGCCACGACCGCGGCTAGCGGCGCCTTCGACCACTTCGGCCGCCGCCACTTCTTCGGCCGCCGCCACTTCTTCGGCCGCCGCCACCTCTTCGGCCGCCGCCACCTCTTCGGCCACCGCCGCCACCTCATCGGCCTCCGCCGCCACCTCGCTTTTTTGATTCATCTAAAAATAAAATTAAAATGTTTATATTAAACCTTATGTTTCATTCTGTATGGAAACAAATTTCAAACCAAAGTTTAAGACAAACAACATTTTGGAAATAAGATTCTGAGTTAACCAAAAAGCATTAAAACCTTTTTTTTATGACTAATATGAATAGTAGTGTCGAGTATATACTAATATTATATAGATTTAGATTTGTCATATTTTATAAATCACTGATTAATATTATATATTCATAGTTGAACAATTTCACAATACTTTCATGTGCTTTGAACTAAAGAATATACAATTAATAATTATACATTTAGTTATTTTTATACCACGAACAAAAACTTTCATTTATGGGTAAAAGTAATTTTCTTAGAAAATTCTTCAGATATAAATTATATTTTACTTTTTGATGAATTATTAACTTAAAATGACTTTTTAAAAACAGAAATATACTTTTCTCAAAAGTTCTTCAACTAAATTTTGTATTTTTTTAAGTTCAATTGGGTATGTATGATATAAATATATATTCGGAAATACTTAAATTTGAAAACATTTTTTTGTCAACCAACTCGGTCGCAACGCAAATACTGAAAGAAAATTTCTAAAGATGAAAATTGACTAAATATAGAATTAGTTGACAATATAATAACATAGCGATTTAATTTCTAATGCCCAATACGCCCCGACTAGTTTGCATTTCTATAAATATTGATTAAATCCAGAAAATAAAAATGTATAACTAAGTATTGAAAAATTTAAACAGTATTTATAAGGAGAAACTGTATTATGATATAGCATGTTTATTGTTTATAATTAATAGTTAATACCAATACCAATGTAACAATTATATAGAAAGTTTATTAATAACATGAACATATTTAAAAAAATTATATAAAATAATATAGGTACATTTTAACTTTAAGCTTATTAAAAATATTTGGTGGGATAAGTTGTATTAAATTGAGCATCTACATAGGAAAATGCGGTGAATAAATACTAAATACATAAATTATAACTTAAGTGTATTTTCTAAAAAATTATTGTTAATAAATCGAATAACCAAAATTATAAAATATTATAATATTATTTTAATTAATACAAAACAATTAACGTGCAATCAAGTAAATTAAAAATTATAAACATCATTCAACGATCATAAAATAATATTTAGTACTTACGGTGAGCAGGTGAGATGTAGACGTGGTGGACGGTGGTATAAGAATGAGCATTGAGCACAAGTCGACATAGCGGAATCGCCACCCATCATATACCAACGGACATGGGTTTTCCTCCAAACCACACAACACGATAAAAATGACTCAACGATCAAAATAGCATTGATTATGTACAAACATAATACGTGTATTCAAAATAGGTACCCCGAAATAACATTGGGAAAAAAACGTCTATTAAATAATACATCCATAATTCATATAAACAAAAAAACCAATGTAATATGAAAATAAACAGTGGCACCGCATGAAAAATTTTATAGGACAGACACCTAAGGGAATTATATAACATAATATTTATTTAAAAAATGGATTATCATTACCGTGTTTTATACCGTTATGACGTTTCGACTACTCAATTTCAAAATGCGATATCTCGAAATCTGTTCGCGTGTTATCTTACATACTTTAGGGACAGTTTCCTTGTGCGATTTACAATTAGATTGTATCAAGTCCGAGCGTGGACACCCTCCGGATCATGTCTCAAAATCGGTTTCAAAAACTCAGTTTTACCGCGTATCGTGCCCCGTGTTTTATACCGTTATGACGTTTCTACTACTCAATTTCAAAATGCGATATCTCGAAATCTGTTCGCGTGTTATCTTAGATACTTTAGGGACAGCTTCCTTGTGTGGTTCACTATTAGATTGTATCAAGTCCGGGCGTGGACACCCTCCGGATCATGTCTCAAAATCGGTTTCAAAAACTCAGTTTTACCGCGTATCGTGCACCGTGTTTTATACCGTTACGACGTTTCGACTACTCAATTTCAAAATGCGGTATCTCGAAAGCTGTTGGCGTGTTATCTTAGATACTTTAGGGACAGCTTCCTTGTGTGGTTCACTATTAGATTGTATTAAGTTCGGGCGTGGACACCCTCCGGATCATGTCTCAAAATCGGTTTTAAAAACTCAGTTTTACCGCGTATCGTGCACCGTGTTTTATACCGTTACGACGTTTCGACTACTCAATTTCAAAATGCGATATCTCGAAATCTGTTCGCGTGTTATCTTAGATACTTTAGGGACAGCTTCCTTGTGTGGTTCACTATTAGATTGTATCAAGTTCGGGCGTGGACACCCTCCGGATCATGTCTCAAAATTGGTTTCAAAAACTCAGTTTTACCGCGTATCGTGCACCGTGTTTTATACCGTTACGACGTTTCGACTACTCAATTTCAAAATGCGGTATCTCGAAAGCTGTTCTCGTGTTATCTTAGATACTTTAGGGACAGCTTCCTTGTGTGATTTACTATTAGAATGTATCAAGTCCGGGCGTGGACACTCTCCGGATCATGTCTCAAAATCGGTTTCAAAAACTCAGTTTTACCGCGTATCGTGCACCGTGTTTTATACCGTTATGACGTTTCGACTACTCAATTTCAAAATGCGATATCTCGAAATCTGTTGGCGTGTTATCTTAGATACTTTAGGGACAGCTTCCTTGTGTGGTTCACTATTAGATTGTATCAAGTCCGGGCGTGGACCTTACAATTTATAGCGCCATCTGGTATCGGAATGTAGTTCCATACATTTTGTACGCCAGCTGATCGTTTTGCCCCTTGAGTCGAACGTAATGCAACCCAAATCCCCCATTTCCTTATCACTTATTTTGGCCAGCTAACTTTGGCCAGCTAACTTCACGCTCGTATTTTCGGATGAATCTCTTTTTTTGGAAGGAACACTTGATTCGCGCATTAAAAAATGTAGGCAAAAAGTACTTATCCCACGGGCACGCGGGCTGATATCCGCGTACGTTTATATTTAGAATACATATTTATGTAGAGTATTGTTTATTTAATTATTCCCTCCTTTATTATGTTCGTATTATGACGCGTAACCGTGGTTTAATACTCATATATTTAGTATTTTTTATACAAAAGATCTAGCTGTAAGTGAACCGCAATTGTGGGCGTCCCGTACACCGTGTTTTCGGATGAATCTCTTTTTTTCGGAAGGAACACTTGATTCGTGCAATAAAAAATGTAGGCAAAAAGTACTTATCCCACGGGCACGCGGGCTGATATTCGCGTTACGTTCATATATATTCTACATATAATATATGTAGAATATTATTTATTTAATTGTTCCCTCCTATATTATGTTTTGTATCACGACACGTAACCGATTTCCAGTGATAGTGTTGAGTTAAGACACGTGCAGTTTTATCAATAAAATAATATCAGTTGCAAAGTGAATATTGTATAGAGGTGTACAAACCACGATTTAACATAATATGGTTACCCAACGGCCTATGGCTTTGTACTTATTTCGCGGCCACGAAGTTAATCTAAAACATAATTGTTTCGATTCACTATTAGCGCACTAGGTGGTATAATTTTAAATAATCATACATTTTAATTATTTAATTAATTTATAATTATTATTAAATGATCAAAGTTTACATACATTATTTTATTTAAATAAAGTTATAAAATTATGTTTTTAAATTATTTGAATACTTATATCTACTATATATACTAAATTCTTATATATCTACTTTTAACTGTCAAAATTTCAATGAGATAATAATTGATTATTGAAATTGAAAATATTGTCCGCTGGGAACGCTAATATCAAATCGAGTTTGTTTGGGATTAACTTTGTTGGTCACTTAATCTTTTACGGATGGGCAACCATATTATCTTAAATTGTGGTACAAACTTCGCGTAATAATTGATTGAAAAATGTACACCACTTGTGAATGCTGCTAGGAGAGTTGGTAACCCGACGAGGTCTGATAATTCTATTTTCTATACTAGAGTCTAGACTCTAGATTGCACAATGATTGCTTAACTATAAAAGTATAAAATATATTTATATATTAAATAAAATTAGATAAATTTTCTACAACACAAATATGAAATAAATCTTAGTACCTCAGAGATGTATTTTAATATATAAAAATAAACAATTTTATAAAATATGAAAAAAAAAGATTGCTCATAATATAAAAAGTGTGTACAAATCCTAAATAGTAATAATTTATAACTTTGGTCAAACAAACTAAAAATACTGCTGCCCACATACTGTGGGCACTGGTATTCAGTTGAAACTTCTTTTTTATTGTAGTTTTTTGTATATATATATTAAGTAAAAAAAAAATACTCAAGTATTATTTCCATTATAAAATTAAATCATATAAATATATTTTTAAAACCCCTCAAATTTATTCAACTATTGCCACTCCTCGAAATTTAACCTGTTTAGCTCTTGGGTAAATATGCCACAAGAGTACTTATACAATTAAATTCTTAATTTCTTTATTTATATACAAATTTTTAATTAAATAAAAGTAATAACTTAAGCAATAACTATAATATTTTAATTTCAGTTCTAAATACAATATGTTACTATTACAATCTAATTTGGTAAAAAGTAAGTTATTGTAATCATTGCCATTGTAAACATAAATATGAATATTGGAAATCATTTCGGTAATTTGGTATAAAGACTTACATTCTGGATATAGAATCTCAGTTCATATGTATATGTGTATATACATACCAGCTTTAATATTGTTTGATTCATAAACATTCAATTTGTATGGCATAAGCTGCAAGTGTTTTTCAGTCCGTTATTTTTGATTTTTTTTCCCCACTGTCTCACTGTATTTAATTATAGTTACCATACATACATTATGTACACTTTAATGTAGAGTGAAAGAGTAAAACAAAACTAAAAGAACTTGCCATTAGGGTATCCTCTCCTACATTAAGGTTTTTATTTATTTTTAATGACAATAAGTCATAAACATACAGGGTGATCAAAAAGTTTAGAAACAGTCACTACACTAATTATTGGTTTCTGATAAACAATATTTTGATATAATTAATGAAGTGATTAAATATTTTCCCATTATTGTTTATCAGTCCTAACTGGTCTAATTAACTTGTTAACTTTTGAACACGTATAATATGTTAAAAAAAAAACATTAAAATCTCAACATTTTGTTTATGATGACCATTTTTTTACTGACAATCGACATTCTTTATACAGTAGATGCCACCTATAAGACTCACTTAGTATTGGTCCCACTGCGAATGAACTTTATAGGCAAGTAAGAAAAGTAGAAAAAAAAACAATTATTTTTTTTTTTAACTTTATTTTGCTATTTTAATTTCAAATATTTCAATTTTACATATTACAAATCATTTAAAAAAGGAAAATGAATAAATTATCAATTTGGTATATATTTGTATACCAACATGTAGTCTAAAATGTCTAGATTGGTGTTCTATCATAAGTGGTGCTGTAAATATTTTAATATTTAATTATTTTTATTTTATATTTCATTTTGGTAACATATATTATTTTGTTATAGATTCTTATCGTTTGACTTTAATTGGGCTAACGTTCTTTGGATTGTGACTTGTTTTAAGGTAATTTTCTGTTACTTTTATGGTATTCACTGTAATTTTAGGTATGTAATTTTGTTTTTTAGATTCTGGGCTTTTTTTTTTTTTTTTTTTGTGTAGCAGTAAGCATTGAGTAAAGTTTTAACTATTTTAAACTCTTATTAGTATTAAGTTTTTTTTTTTTTTTTGTGTATGTTAATTTTTTTTTTTTTTTGTGTATCTGTTATTTTTTTTTTAGATTTTGTATTTTTTTTTCTCAAAATGGGCCGTGTGTGTAAGCGTAAATTAAATAAAAAAGAAGCCATAAAAGTATCACGCGCAAATATTAATTTTCATTTCCAAGAACTTGAAAAGGATAAATTGAGAAAACAATTAAGCCGTGCTTCTGATGATGATATTTTTGTTACGAATCAAAGAAAATTGGTTAATTTAAAACGTACAATAAAACGACTGCAAGATCCGGAAATTAAAAAAGCAAACCAAATCGCTAGTCGTAAGAATATTTCGAAACGACGGCAAGATCCGGAAATTAAAAAAGCAAACCAGATCGCCAGTCGTAAGAGCATGTTGAAACGACTGCAAGATCCGGAAATTAAAAAAGCAAACCAGATCGCCAGTCGTAAGAGCATGTTGAAACGACTGCAAGATCCGGAAATTAAAAAAGCAAACCAGATCGCCAGTCGTAAGAGCATGTTGAAACGACTGCAAGATCCGGAAATTAAAAAAGCAAACCAGATCGCCAGTCGTAAGAGCATGTTGAAACGACTGCAAGATCCGGAAATTAAAAAAGCAAACCAGATCGCCAGTCGTAAGAGCATGTTGAAACGACTGCAAGATCCGGAAATTAAAATAGCAAACCAGATCGCCAGTCGTAAGAGCATGTTGAAACGACTGCAAGATCCGGAAATTAAAAAAGCAAACCAGATCGCCAGTCGTAAGAATATTTCCAAACGACGGCAAGATCCGGAACTTAAAAAAGCAAACCAGATCGCCAGTCTTAAACGACTGCAAGATCCGGAAATTAAAAAAGCAAACCAGATCGCCAGTCGTAAGAGCATGTTGAAACGGCTGCAAGATCCGGAAATTAAAAAAGCAAACCAGATCGCCAGTCGTAAGAGCATGTTGAAACGGCTGCAAGATCCGGAAATTAAAAAAGCAAACCAGATCGCCAGTCGTAAGAGCATGTTGAAACGGCTGCAAGATCCGGAAATTAAAAAAGCAAACCAGATCGCCAGTCGTAAGAGCATGTTGAAACGACTGCAAGATCCAGTAGTACAAAATTCAAACAAGATTGCCAGTGTGAGGAACAGATTAAAACGAATTGAAAATCCAGTTTTAAAAAAAACATATCAATTTCAAAATGTGAAAAACATGAGAAAGCGAAGGTTACCATCAGATAGTAGTCTACGGCAAAATGTGTCTACCAAAAAGAAAACACCAAATTCAATAAGTTATAAAAAACGAGAACGGCAAAAATTAAATGAAATCAGGCAGAGCGAGGATGTATTGATATCTGAGTATATTTTGAAAAGGTCTCAAGGTTTATCAGAAAAATGTTATTCGTGTCACAGATTACGTTTCCCGTCCAGCGTAAGCCAATGCAACTCTGACATCTTCAGTCGCTTGGGGATGTCAATTCCAGATGTTACCAAGAGCACTGTGACAATATGTACAAGTTGTCATCCACATATGAAAAAATCGAAAGTTCCTCCATTGTACATAGGAAATGGTTACGAGTTGAACAGTGTTCCATCTTCAGTTACACAATCAAATCAAATTGAAAAGCAGATGGTTTCACTTAGATTACCGTTTATGAAAATATTCAAATGTCTTCGCAGTGATGGACAGCTCAAAATCAAAGGTAACATTATCAATGTTCCAATAGATCTCACTAAGACTACATCTATTTTGCCCAGACGTGCCGAAAATTTAGCTGCAATTAAGATGATGAAAGTTAAATTAAAAAGAAAATCGTGCTTTAAACAACATTATCTTTATCAAAATGTCAGACCATCATTAGTAGTATCAGCTTTAAATGATTTGATAAAAAAACCTCTGTATAAAGATGCTGAAATAGACAAAGATTGGTTGGCTCATGTGACAGAAACGACCAAAAATTTTGAAAACAGCTCAGATCATGAAAGTGAAGGAACAGACGAAGAAGATATAAATATTGAACCAATCAACCCGGGAACAATGGACACAATGATTGAAAACTGTGATTTTGTTTCTTTTGCCCCAGGTGAAGGTATGAAACCATTATCTATTCTTATTGATGATCACGCAGAGGAAAAAGCTTTTCCTGATTTATTTGGTGGGCATCCACGCACAAATAAATCGCCTTTAAAAAATTATTCAAAAGTAGTAAGGTCTGAACTGCTAAACGTAGATCGGAGGTTTGCGTCAAACTCATCAAACTTGTTTTTTAAATGCAAAGTTTTAGTTCAAAAATTAATTGCTAGCAATGTGCAAATTGTTTTACGTAAAAACAAAAAAGGAAACACAACTGCAAATGAAGTAGCAAATCCAGCAGTTTTAAATGCAATGATAGATAACGATCAAGGATACCGAATGTTACACAACGTACAAAATTCACCTTCATATTTGGCAGCTATGAGAAAAAATGTTTTTGCCATGGTGCGTCAAGAAGGTCAACCGACATTATTCTTAACATTTAGTCCCAGTGAATCAACTTGGACTGATTTGTTGAAGATTTTGTATAAACTACGTTATTCCAAAACATTGTCTGATGATACTGTCCTAAGTTATGCACAAAAATCAGATTTAATTCGACAAGACCCAGTTGTTTGTGCTACTTATTTTGATCATAGGTTTAGAGCACTTTTCAAATTGATCAAATCCAAAAATGTAATTTTCAAAGAACATAATGTGAAACATTTCTTTTATCGTGTCGAATACCAACATAGAGGGAGTCCACATGTTCATATGCTGTTGTGGTTAGACAATGCTCCTGTATTCGACCCAGCCAAACCGGAAACATTTGGTGCTTGTGTAGCATTAATTGACAAATACATTACGTGTATTGTAGACGATAGCAGTCCTGCACATCAGTATTTACATAAAAATACTCATAACCATACACACACTTGTTACAGGACTGACAAAGACAAACAAATGAAAAAGTGTCGCTTCAACATACCATATCCACCAATGAATGAAACTTGTATATTGACCCCGCTTACAGAAGATAATAGTAATCCAATCACGAGAAAAATTCGTACACAACAGTATGAAAAACTTCTGCAATACCTCAGGGACTTCAAGGACAGTGATTCAACTTCAGATCCATCATTAGAAGATATTTTACAAAAATTGTCAATAAAAGACGTTAACGAATATAAATCCATTATTCGAACTGTTATCAAACGGCCAACAGTTTTTCTAAAACGAACAATAAAACAGCGTATGATATCTGGATTCAACGAAGAATTATTTCCACTATGGCAATCTAACATGGATATACAGTTTATATTGGACGTTTATTCTTGTGTTAGATATGTAATCGAGTATATTGGAAAAAGTCAACGAGGAATATCAAAATTAATGAGGGACATTGTTGAGAATCTTAAATCTTCTACTGATTTATCGGTCAAAGAACAATTGAAGAAGATAGCTTCAACGTTTTCGGGGAGTCAGGAAATTTCTGCACAGGAAGCAGTGTACACATGCTTAGGCATGAAGCAATGTAATACATCAACTGGGTATATATTTATAAACACTAGCCATCCTGATAAAAGAACTCGAATGTTGAAACCAATGGCAGTTAGAGGAGAAATGGATTCAAAATCTGATGACATTTTTTTTGATGGTCTAACTGAATACTATTCATGTAGACCATACAGTCTTGAAGATGTGACATTAGCTGAATTTGCCTCCAATTATGAAGTTCGTGGTAAAAAAAAAACCTGCTAACGACAGTTCTGATTTGGACACTGATAATGAACCTGAAACCACTTATCCGATTGATTCCACTCTAATCGGAAAACCAAACAAGTATATACATAAACGTAAAATTAGAAAAATCATACGTTATGTTAGGTTTAATGTGGATAAAAATGAACAAGACTTTTACAGAGAAAATATTATGTTATTTTTACCATGGCGCGATGAAAAAATCGATTTGTTAGATATTAACTGTAAACAAGTGTATGAAACAAACATTGTTCAAATAAAAAAGTTGTACCAACAGTTCAATAAAGTAGAAGAAACCGAATTAGATGATAACGAAATCCAAGTAGAAGGGGAACAAGGTCATAACAATAATCAGGTTCAAGAAGAAGATGAAGATTGGGTACCAGACGATGTACTGATAAACGATGTTGGAGATTATGTGGAAATTTCAAATACATCAGATGTTGATGCTCCTAAAGATGGTGGAAAGATAATAGTGCACCTCATAGACAATGAACAGTTCAAAGATTTAATTGGATGTCTAAACGACGGTCAACGCCAGCTCTTATATCATACAACTCATGTCATAAGGAGTCAATTGTGGGGTAAAGGTCACCCTCCAATAAAGGCATTTGTCACTGGACCAGCGGGAGCTGGAAAGTCAATGCTTATACGAGCATTAGCACAGTCTGTAATTCGGATAGCAAATCTCAGACCGCATGTAGATGATTTGTCACTGCCCCCTGTGTTACAGACAGCACCAACAGGTAAAGCTGCATATGGAATAAAAGGTGTAACACTTCATTCAGCATTCAAACTGCCATTGAATCAATTTGTCGGACTGCTACCAAAGTTGAGTTCAGATATTTCAAATACACTACGGTGTCAATTTGCCAATGTTAAGCTTTTGATTATTGATGAAATTTCTATGGTAGGCATAAAAACTCTTGGATACATTGATCAGCGGTTGGGGTCTATATTAAGAATAAATAAACCATTTGGTGACATAAATATTATAGTATTTGGTGATTTCTTTCAATTGGCACCGGTATTAGCAACACCATTATACGATAGTTTTGAAGAAATATTGTCTAAATTTCCAAGTGCAGTAGAAATGTTATCAATTAAATATATTTGGGAAACATTCAAGTTTTATGAGTTGACTGAAATAATGCGCCAAAAATATGATAAACAATTTGCAATTATGTTAACAAAGTTGGCCAGAGGACAGTTGGAGGAAGCTGATGTAAAATATTTCCAAAACCTTATTACGCAGCTAGACATTACTTTTCAACCACAAGTAATGCATCTTTGGGCTACTAATAATGAAGTAGACGAAATGAACACAAGAGTGCTTAACTCTATAAATCAAGTTAGTTTCATATCTGAAGCTATTGATACGTCTGCGAAACGACCAGATATTGAATCTGCCAAGAAATTGCCACGACAAAAGACTATGGGCTTACCTTTAAGATTAATATTAAAAGAAACGGCCAAGTACATGGTGATAGCAAACATTTCAACTGAAGACGGCATAGTGAACGGTGCAATTGGAGAACTCATGCAAATAAACAAAGGGCAGACTGCAGGAGGTAAAGAAGTTGCAAAAAGAGTTTGGATCAAGTTTGATGAGCCAGATGTTGGGTCACTAACTAGACAGAAGATTAAAGACAAACTTAAACCAGAAGGTGAACACACAGATGATATGTGCAAGTGGACACCAATTGAAATCATAAAATTAGAATTTCAACTCGGTAATGCAGAGCATCACAAAGTTACTAGAATGCAACTGCCTTTAGTCGAAGCTTTGGCATTAATGGTACACAAAAGTCAAGGTGCCACATATCAATCCATAGCATTTCATATACCCAAAAAATACTTGAAATGCAATATGTTATATGTTGGATGTAGTCGAGCAACTTCAGCACAAGGTTTGCGTATAGACTACTTTCCTGCAAAGCCACCAAAACCTTCAGCAAAAGTAGAACATGAGATGTGCAGACTTAGGAAACCGAGTTGTGCTCTTATTCCACGGTTTTCAAGAATTATGACACGCAGCGTACCACTTGCCTGTATGTCACATAATATAAGGTCTTTAAAAAAATATGAAGCTCACATTAATGCGGACATCATACTTTTACAATCTCAAATAATGTTTTTCCAAGAAACCGGTTCAAAACCAACTGACACATACACCATTAAGAACCACATTGAATGCTGTAGAATAGATAGTATACATGCAAACGGTAAAAGTGGTTCAATTTGTTTTGTTGAAGAATCCATTTGTTATAAAGAAATAACTACCAATTCAACATTGCTTCAAGATAAAAAGAAAAACACACACCTAGAAGCAATTGAACTAATCATTGAAAATGTTACCTACATTGGGATATATTCATCGCCAAATTTTCCGGTACAGAAGCTTTGTAATTTCATTGAAACGGTAGCTTCAACCAAAACCAATGTGGTTTTCATTGGTGATTTCAATATAAACTTCAACAAACCGCCAAAAAAACTAGTTCAAATATTAAAACAATTTAATTTCAAAGTATTGGTGGACGATATTACTACAGATTACGGAACAACCATTGACAATGCCATTACAAATATTGATATTGCAGCTTTGGTATACGAGTCGCTCATAAGTGATCACAAACCTATTCTGCTTATGGACATAGATACTTGCAAGGAAATAAAAAAATATTCAGAGACTGTTGATGATCAAATTGTACAAGAAAATGTCATAAACAATTTGATTAAACCAAACGTTGCCTTAATTGATGGAAGTCCTTTACAAAAATCAATTGAATCACCAATGGTCCTGAATAACAATAACATGGACGATATTGTATTCATATAGGTTGATAGTGATACTATCTTGATACCAGAAACTAAAACTAAATCCACTGAAATACTGAATAATAACAATATCATAGATGATATTGAATTCATACAGGTTGATAGTGATACTCTCAAAGTTCCAGAAAATTTCAATGATAGGTCAAATACATTATTAGACACAAGAAACGATAATGTAACTCCATTGAAAAATCAAAAAGAAATGAAAATATCAAGTATTAAGAATCAAGTTGGCATTACATCAAGTGGTATTTGTGGCTTTACTAATATTGATGGTGTATCATGTTATGCTAATTCTGTCATACAGGTTCTTTTTCATTGTGAATCTCTTGCAAATGAAATTCGCAATAATCAACTGGGACCATCACTTCAACAATGTCTACACGAATACACAAGTAACAGTGTCTCATGTGATACCCGAACAATCAGACAATATTTGGACAACGAGACAATATATTATACTCTGCCAGTGCAACAAGATTGTGTACAATTTTTAGAAGCACTTATGAACCGTAGTAGACTTACATTTGATTCATTATTTGGATTTCAAGAATTATATAGCACTCGTTGCAATTATTGTTATCATACAACAACCAGTAATACACCTACAAGTTTGATCCTACATTTAGATATTCCACCACAGAGATCACAAACTTTGCAAACATTATTGTCAACTGATCAAAATGTATGGAATAGAATATGTGACTACAGGTGCAATAATTGTGATCAAATTGGAAACTATGAAAGTAAACACCAGATAATAGTTTCAAATGAGTATTTAGTTATTCAGCTAAAACTATTTACTACAACATTTGTAAATGAACAATTTGTTTCCAACAAGATAACAGATCTAAAACTTAGTGGTGTACCATCTGCTATTTTAGAAATTGCTGGAGCACAATATAAAACTCAAGCCGCAATATTACATATTGGACAAGACACGAGCTCTGGCCATTACATAGCATATCTGAGACAAGGAACCTCCAATTGGGTTTGCGTCAATGACACAACAGTTGCTGAAAAAAGGTGGCCAAACAACAGTAAAGATGTATATGTTATCATTCTAAAAAGAATGTAACAATATTTTCCAATCGGAAAGAAACAAAACTTTACACAACTAAAAATAAATTATAAACATCACCTGTATACAATCTGATTGGTATTGGACTCAAAAATGAACGTGTAAACCGCCAACTAATTACCTACATAATATTATCTTTAGTTGCCAGTCCCAAGCCTGGATAAAAAGTGTGAGGGCACTAACCTTATAATTAATGCGTTTTTTTTTTTACATATGCAGAAATCTAGATTTTCTTATTGATAAAATTAAACTATATGCCATTAGCTTCACTGCTAAATGTATTTTTGTATTATCAACATTTCTTAGGTATCCGTTTATTGTTATATTTAAATACAATTAAAATGTATCAATGATATACTCTTGGCAATAGATATTTATCCATTTCTAATCAGTGTTAGGTTAATTCAATTGTGTATTTTAGCAGGGAAATTTAAATTAGCATAAGTTTGGCGTCTAGGATCATAACTTATAGTGTGTTCATAACTTTTATATCAGTGCTATAACAAGCCTATATTCCAGTGTTAAATACTTTGATGACATGAACCTCTAAATAAAATTGTATTTTCTAAATATAACTTACATTGTTTAAGACACATCAGTCTGTACTTTTTTTCCCAGTAACTTAATGAATGTGCAATGATTATAAATAAATAATTATATTTTATTCAAATTTCTTTATTCATAATACTTCATATACATTGCACATACAACCATGATAAAACTTGAATAATAACAATTCGTTAAATATATTATAATAAACTAATATATTATACAAAAGGTAAATATTTAAAAAGCCACTTATTTTGCTTGTATTTGTACTAATGTATTACATAGAATTTGTTTTTTTTTTTACAGATTCCAAATATTTAATCGATTAAAGGTTTGAAACTATTTGAATCTTTCGATGGCCTTCGTTTGATTTAACATTTCAAAAATGTCTATTATTTGATATTGTTAATGAACTACCAACTGTGTATCTATTGAACCTAGAATTAAACCACTGTATAAATCCACTGTTAATTTTATGAAATGTAATAAAATAATAAAACAAAAAATAACTTGATTTAATGACTTAATTTTAATTACTAATATTATAATTATTAGTCTGTACTCTATAGTAATTTGGTCAAATTTATTTGGAATACCTCTATACTAAACCAGTTGAGAGGTAAATCATAATTCGTTCTACAGTTCACCGAGTATAACATCAGCAGAGTTTGGTTACATTAGATTCACATTCGAATCATTCGATGATAATATTATGCAGCCATTTGTAATATCTAAATAATAAACAATAAGTAAATATTAAATAATTGAATATATTAATACATTTTAAGTAGGCATGTAATAGTGATGATTGGTGCTTATAAAACTTACATATTGACATCTCTATGAAATGTGTGGAAAATGACTCGTCTCGAAGTTAATATGTAATAGTTGCACAATGAATGAACACAACCATATGTGTAACCATATTTATTTAAAACAATAAAAATTAATACATGGTTATTAGGTACTTAATTTATTTTAAATACCGTGATCAATTATGACCCTTAACGAATACCAAGTGGCAGTGGAATGTAAATAAAATATTATGTAATATCACAGCTGATAAAGATAATTAAATAGATTAAGTTTATTATAATATAATCAGTAGCTGACAGCTGTTCTATACAAAATATTGGTAGATTGTAAACACAAGGTGTATAACGTACCTTTACATGGTTGAATAGAACGTTACTAACTTCCAATTTCCAGTTATTTTAATGTGTGTATCAGTTCCATAAACATGCGGATTTTATATATTATTATTAATTAATAATTATTAATATTTAAATAGACGTAGCCACGGAGCATTCAGCATATATGGACGGCGGGGTCAGGTGGTACCGTCACGATAGTGCATTTAGGCAAATAATATGGTATTTACCTACGCCCTATCTATGCACACCCTGGTTTGTCCAATGCTCACGAGCAGAAGTCACATGAATAGACAAATGTAAATTTAACCCAATCTAGGATATTAAAATAAAATATATATTACAATTTAAGGCTGACATCTTCATCTTCGTTCAGAATCGTTTTTTTTTTTTATAATATAAAATAATTCCAAAATCTATCCAATAATGCCTAATCTAGCAATGCATCTCGTGTATCCCACCCAAATACTGTATCCTGTACTTAACTTACAATGATTTATCATTGCATTCAAATGTAAAGTACCATACAACTAAACTATCGTAAACCAGGTGATCCCATGATAGAAAGTGCTATACACTCCTCACCATTATCTTGTCCGAGGAGCGAAGCGACGAAGGACGAACTTCCACCACCATTATCTTATCGGCTTTTTTTATATTTTATTTATTGAGAACGCCGCCGTAAGTAGGATACAGTTTTTTTTACGTCTAGATCGAACGCGTGTAGGATAAGTCTAGAGGTTGGTGTATTGGAGTGACGTATAGAATAATTACAGAACCTCAGTGACCGGTGTGAAACGCCTTTCGGGATCAAAAGTATAAACATGATAAATTTTATTTACACGGACACCGCCGAAAGCGTTAGGTTTAACTACTCGATTTAACGTATATGGGTTGTGTCTAGAAGTCGGCTCATTAGAGTGACGAAAATAGGAGCCGTTGTAAAACTACTATCAATTTTTTTTTTTACCAGGACATATATACCTTATATATATTATATATACATTATATATACCAAGCGTTCGGCTCGAGGAGCTCCGCTCCTCGGCCAGGACACCGACGAAAGTAGGATACGGTTTTTCTTTGAAAACACACATTTATATAATGAACGTGTAGAGGATAAATCTAGAGGTCGGTTATTAGAGTGATGTAAAGAGTAATTCTGGTCAGTCGGGACGGAAAAAAAACTATTTTGAGATATTTTTTATCTTTTTTATATTTTAGTTATTGAGAACACCGCCGTAAGTAGGATACAGTTTTTTTAACGTCTAGATCGAACGCGTGTAGGATAAGTCTAGAGGTTGGTGTATTGGAGTGACGTATAGAATAATTCTGGTCAGTCGGTTCGGAAACAAAAGCTATTTAGTTATTTATTCGGCCAAGACATCGTCGAAAGTAGCATACAGGTTAGGTTTAACGTCTCGATTTCACGTATATGGGTTATGTCTAGAAGTTAATATTGAATATTGAAAACTTACTTATAAATACTAAATAAGTACCTAAAGGTCTTACACATCATAGCCAATGTATTTCACCACTATCAAAAATGGATTATATTCTACATGGGTGGATAATTGTTATGAAAATTTCTACGACTAAACTTTAAGACACTAATACTGCAATAAGTTAGTGAACACAATTCCTGCAAAAAATTTTGTTTAAACATTATTATAGTTGAAAAAGATCAACTTTATATTTTTATGATAATAATAAAATAAAATGCAAAGAAATGTTCAAATAGAAAGTGTAAATAAAACAGTATTTTAAAAATGATGAATGTGCCTTAATTAATATAATTCTTTGTAAAGCTCAGTTGATGTAATGAACATTATTTTTACTCACCGTAAAAAAATTTGAGTGCTCCACAATAAACATAAATAAATAAATTTGTATAAATTGACTGTAATTACAGTACCAAACAGTAAATGCAAACAGATTTGATTAGATTTATTCATGTGAGTTGGATAAGGGCAATGGAAGTAACTATCAACTTAATTATTATTATATATTATTTTTATATAAAATCAAGCAAAGAGATGCAAGTTGAATCAAAATTATGAACTAACATGTTAACCATTTTTTGAACAGCTACTTAGGTCTGGTCAAAATATATTATACCCAATTTTGCTAAGAGAAAATCATTTTTATTGTAAATGTATATTACCATAGACAAAAGCCGATAAGGTACGGGTCAATTGAGTATTAACTATAGCATTTTCACATAATAGTTCTAACTACAATCTACAATCTGAAAAATGCATTCGGATATACCATAAAATAAAAAAAAAAAAAACATTTTGTATAAATAATTCAACAATATAGGTATACCGTATACTTTTTTTGTGTTGAATAAGACACGACGTATGACATGTTATTATTGAGTATTAAAAAAATAATAATACTATCGAAAAACATATTATGTGTATGAACATTTTTGGTGACACAAACTGAGGGCAAATTATATTAATGAGATAAAGTATCCAATGTAATGGTAAGTAGATTCTTTAATGGTAAGTAGTTTATAATTCTATGGTACCTAAAAGTATTCTATTTAATAAAACAGTGTAAATATTCAATTTTACATAATATAATAGGTACAGCAGAAACGTTTTTCTTAATAACTTTTTATCCATTGAAAAAAATAAAAACTATTTTGTATAACATATATAATATATATAATATAATTAAATAATATAGGTATACTTTTACTTTGTGTCGAATCAGACATGTTATTAGTGAGTAAGTATTCATCAAAAATAATAATACTATCAAAAAACACAAACCGAGAGGAAATTGTTTTATATTAATTATTATTTTATATTAAGAGATAAAAGTATACAATTTAATAGTAAGTAGGTATTGTTTATGACACCCAAAATTGCAAATGTATTTCACATTTTCAACTTATCATCAAATAAACAAATTAAAATGTTAATTAATATATTACTGGTATTTAAGAAATAATATAATGGCGTTGGACTATTTGTGAATTTATTTCACCACAATTAAAATCAGTGGTTAGTTCAGCTAAAATAATATAATTATTTATTATAACGCTTTGATTCGTAGACGGTTATAGTAGGTATATTTTTTAAATTTTCACTTATCATTGTAAAAGTATTTTGATTAGTTTAAAATCGACAAACACGGATAATTAACTATTTGCATATTTACTACCATGATAATATGTAAGAGTGTGTTTTAAGAGAAATTCAACAGTCATAATTCATGCAATTACAATTTTATCCTAGAATTAGGTACTGTTACATACATTTTGTTTTAATATAATCTGTACCACTCGAATTATAGGTACCTACGGAGTCGAATTAGAGTATTTTCTATTTAATAAAACAGTATAAATATTCAATTTCCTTTAGTTACTCATACACAGTGTGTTTGTAGCATATAATAGGTCCAGCAAAAATGTAGGTACCCGATATCATTGGTCAATGGTCTTCACACCAAAAGACAAAAGCCGACCTATAAATTATTATTTTGAACTAAATGGTTTATATACAGAAGAAAACAATTAAGACGATATCTGATTTAATATATAAATTATAAAAAAGAAATAGAAAGAGTCAAATAATAATATGTTTTCATAATATTTAGTATTTCCTGGATCATCTCTAACACAAACTGTAAATAATCGATAATTGAATAAATAAATTGAATACAGTGTTTTAAAAGTCGGTGTTAATAATACACAGATAGGAACTACCTACCGAACACGAATATTAACAGAACCTAGAAAGTATTTGTATTTATTTTTTGCAAAAGCCTAACACTCTCATGACCAATTCTGTCATTAGTAACAAAGTAACTTATTCAATACTTACTTAGTAAATCATTCATTATGAGTAATAATAACCGGTGGACAGCAAGAAACTACAAAACGATCAATATATATATATATATATATATATATATATATGACATGGTATCACCATTGGCGCACATACGGGGGTGCCAGGGGGTGCTTAGCACCCCCAATTCTTAAAATAGCACCCCCAACTGGCCCAGCTTATATTGAGCTAAATATATTATTTATTTCAGTTTGTGCTGTGTGTTCTTATGTTTTGTTTGCTAAATAAATAAATATATTATTATTATATTATAAACATAATTTACGTTCATAAGAAATAAGAATGAGTTTCCAGGTTGTATTGTCCCCTATGCACTAATTCCATGGACGTACTTAAATACCTACTTTATTATACAGATATAGTATTAGGTAATTGGGTTTGTGATGTTAGTATGTATGTTACTTATTTATTACGCATATTATCTTATCGGCTGTTTTAACTCAATTCTATTTTTAGTATTACTTTATTACTGGAATACTGAATAGGATTTTGTTTTTGCCCGATACCGGTGTTATGGTTTATTGTTATGAAAATAATGATATTAATAAATATTATTTAGTTTGATAACACGGACATTTTCAACCGTCGTCAGTCTATTCTTAGTACTAGTGTTGTGCTATGAATCAAAGATAGTTAAATCCATTAGTTATTCAATCGTGTTCTCATGTCAGTGACGAATGATAATAGTTCTAGCTGCTATCTACCAATTTTTTTGTAATTACTCTTTTTATTTTTCTACATAATACCTGCTAACAATTTACTAGTGCGGACTACGGTGTATAGTAGTTTATGTGACTTACATTTAATTTGTGTACGTACATAATATTACTTGTTTAAATATGTTCAGTATATTTAAATGTAATAAAACAAATATAAAAAATAAAAATGACGAAAGTAGTGAAAATGTGGACGACCCTGATTGTATTCCTTCTTCATCGAAAATTGTAATAGTGGTAAGTACAAATTTATGATATACCTATGTAAAACAATAATAATATGTAATTTAGTATTCATGCAAAATTTTCAATTTTAAAATAACATTTGAAAAATTTAACTAATGCTAATGTGCAATTTATAGTTTTAATATCTTTAAATGATCTTTATTTAATTTATTGAACATACAATATTTGCATAGACTGATGAAACAGCTTTGAAATTGCCAGTTATTGAGGCGAATGACTTGGGTGATTTGGAAACGGGACCTAAGCATCATAAGTTATCGGTTTGTAAATATTTTAATTTATATTTTTTTTTTTACAATTTAGTTTTTTGTTTTTACTATTAAATGTTAAGTAGATATATCCCAGAACACAATTCGGTCAACAAAAAAGGTCTTTTAGTAGTGAATACTTCAAGGAATATCAGTGGTTAGAGTACAGTGTGAAAAAAGATGCTGCATTCTGTTTTCCTTGTAGAATATTTGTTGGAGCAGGTGTAAATGAAGATACTTGGACCAAAAATGGATTCAAAAACTGGCAAAAAGCAAGTTTAATATTTTTATATTGTATAGCTTTAATTTATCATTGTGTTAGGTATTGAACACTAATTATTTTAATTTATATAAATTAATAAACAATAATAAAATAAGAGTGCAAGTTAAATTTAAATATGATGGATTAATAGTGTAAATGTGTAATTATTATTATTTTATTTTAATCAAAGTTATAATTGTTATGCAGCTGAGTGAACGATTAAAAAAACACAATATTGCTCTTAGCCATATGACATGTGTTTCAAAACTGTCATCATTTTATTCAAGTAAAACAACAGGAACTGTTGTAGCTCAATTGTCATCTGCACACAGAGAACAAATAAGAAAAAATCGTCAGTACATTTCACATCTAATCGACATAGTGTTGTTTTTAGGAAAGCAAGGTGTTGCCTTTAGAGGGCATTATGAGAATGATGAATCAATTAATCAAGGTACCTTTATTCTAATATTATAATAAATATTATTAAAGTTAAAATTATAAGTTATTTTTTGTTTTAGGAAATTTTAAAGAGTTGTGCAAATTGTATGCTAAATCTGTACCAGATTTTGAAAATATGTATTCTAACGATACAAATTATAGTAGTTGGAGAATTCAAAATGAACTTATTGATATTTGTGCCAGTTCCATAAAAGAAATCATACTTAATGAAATTTCCACAACTGGTTTCTTTGCTATTATGTGTGATGAAGCAAGGTTGGTATTTTAATACCTATTTATCTATAAATCTAAGGAAACCAAATTGTAATTGTTATTGTGAAATAATTATAAATTATTAATAATTGAATAATACATAATAACATAATATTATGTTAATTTTAGTCTAAAAGATGAAAAAAACATGTTTTAAAACAATTAAGGGTTATGTAATTAATAATTGCCAATTATGTTCTTAGGAGTTATAGAGAAGAACAGCTTTCATTATGTGTACGATATGCTGTAGGATTGAATGTTTTTGAAAGATTTTTGGGTTTCATAGATGTTTCCAGTGGCCAAAACGCAACACAAATTTATTCAGCAATAATGCATTACTTTGAACAACAAAATATAAACATGAAAATTGTTCATATAGTGGCTCAATCTTATGATGGAGCTAGTGTTATGTCCGGTCATCTCAACGGAGTACAAGCTCAAGTGCAAAAGCAATATCCAGCAGCCATATATACACACTGTATGGCGCATAGACTTAATTTAGTTGTTTTAGATTTATGCAAATCAATAAAGGTAATTAATTTTAAAAGAACGTGAGTATGAACTATTGTCAATGAAAAATGTTTTATTTAAAGAGTGCTCAGAAGGTATTCAATATATTAGAAGCAACCTATATCCATTTTTCTCGACCATCTAAAAATGCTGAACTACTTGATATCCAAAAACAACTTGGTCTTAAAAAAGGTCAAGTAATGAGGATTTGTGATACACGTTGGATTTGTCGTTACAAGAACTGTGAAGCAATTATTAATAATTATAAAGCAATTATTGCTACTCTCCAAAAAGAAGTTGAAGATCAATATGACAAAAATGTAGCACAAGCAATAGGTATTGTATTGTATAGAAGTTTAAAATTTAATTCATGACAAATTAACATTTTATTAAATTACAAGTATTAAACTAGTATAATTACTGTCTTATTATATATTATGAAATAAATAAATAAAACATTATTTATAGGTATTTTAAATTCTATACAAAGCAGTGATTTTGTTGTAGTTGTATTCATACTTTATGAGGTCTTATCAATCATAAATGTGTTAAGTCAGCAGCTTCAAAGTAAATCGGCTACTTTGGGTAAATCTGTAAATGTCATAAAAAGTGTTGTTTTATCTTTTAACGATTTACGCTCCAATGATGCATTCTCTTTATTCTGGATTAAAGTAAAAGGTTTTTGTGATGATAATGATATAGTATTAACAACACCAGCTACAGGAGGAGGTTAGTTTAACATAATATTATTAATTGAATATCACTTTTTTGTATTTTATTATCTTATTAACTATAATAATTTCATTGTGGTTATTTATTACTTTTATTATTTTATTTTGTTCTAAGTTCAAAGTCAAAAACGTAAAAGAAAAGAACCTGAAAAATGCTTTGACTACTCCAACGGGAGCCACATGCAGTATTGATAAAGATGAATGTGTATCTGTTGACGTTTATTGGCGAAGAACTGCATACTTCAGAATTATTGATGATGTGATTTCAAATTTGAATAAAAGATTTTCTGATGAAAGCCTAGAATTAGCTACATCTATTGATAATTTTTTTAATTTGAATATAAATGAAAGTTTATTCTTTATTAACAGATACAAGGTATGTTGATTGTTGGTATAAAATAATGTATAATACTAATTACTAGGTATTAGGTAATTAATGTTTAGTTTATATAAATAGGTATTGATATTAAATATTATGCTTTTTATGCATACTTTTATGCTTTTAGGATATTTTAGGAACTTCATATAAATGTTTAAAAGCAGAGATGATGGTGTTAAAGAATTGTCTCAGTAAAAATTATTTGCTGGAAGATGTCATATGCGCATGTAATCCGGAAGTATATCCAAACCTTTACAAATTAATGCAAGTTGCATTAACCATACCAATTTCATCAGCAACATGTGAAAGGTCGTTTTCCTCAATGCGCCGCATTAAGAATTGGTTACGAATCAGTATGGTGCAGAGTAGATTCACTAATCTTTCATCTTTGTATATAGAAAGAGAACTAACAAATGGATTACAAAATGAAGATATAATTAACAAGTTTGCTAAAAAATCAAGAAGATTAGATTTAATATAATATGTTTTTAATTTTTAATTCTTTTAGATAAAAAGGTACATAAATTATTAATTAGTAAAAAAATTTAGTAAGTTGATTTATTATTTTAAAGGAAAGTATTTTACAGATTATATACTGGACAAAATAATTCTTTATTGAAAATTTGATTCACTACTTTGATTTTTTTTTTGAATGTTGTAATTTATAATTTAATTTAAAATTAAATTAGTATATGTTTGGTATATAAAACCGTATAGGGGGTGTGGGGGGCGAAGCCCTCCACGGGTCACTTTGGAGTAAAACATTTTAGCACTCCCAAGTTTAAGACTGAATGTGCGCCTATGGGTATAACGAACAAAAAACTACAAAAAAAAAAATATATTACGCGTAAATTAGCGTAAAACGTATAATAAAACACGAATACACGATAAAAACTCGAGTAGTAGAGTGAATTATTAGTTTTTAATATATAATATACGACAAAAGTAATACGAATATACGATATTAAATTATTAATATATTATTTACTATTATTTCTCGAGTACTCTAGAGGTACAAAAAATCACAAAACACTTATATGAGTACACTTTGTATAAAAGATACACGGTCCAACCTAATGCGTTTAAATCATATAATATAACTATACTAACGCTTTCGGCGGTGTCCGTGTAAATAAAATTTATCATGTTTATACTTTTGATCCCGAAAGGCGTTTCACACCGGCCACTAGACGTTAAAAAAACTGTATCCTACTTACGGCGGCGTTCTCAATAACTAAAATATAAAAAAGATAAAAAATATCTCAAAATAGTTTTTTTTCCGTCCCTACTGACCAGAATTACTCTTTACATCACTCTAATAACCGACCTCTAGATTTATCTTCTATACGTTCATTGTATAAATGTGTGTTTTCAAAGAAAAACCGTATCCTACTTTCGTCGGTGTCCTGGCCGAGGAGCGGAGCTCCTCGAGCCGAACGCTTGGTATATATAATGTAAATACATTGATAATGTATCATTTTTGATACCGATAGTAGTTTTACAACGGCTCCTATTTTCCTCACTCTAATAAACCGACTTCTAGACACAACCCATATACGTTAAACCTAACGCTTTTCGCGGCGTCCCGGTAAAAAAAATTGATAATAAAGCGGAGCTCCTCGAGCCAAACATTTGGAATGACTCTCCCGCTTTTCGCAGTGTCCTGGTAAAAAAAAAATTGATAGTAGTTTTACAACGGCTCCTATTTTCGTCACTCTAATGAGCCGACTTCTAGACACAACCCATATACGTTAAATCGAGTAGTTAAACCTAACGCTTTCGGCGGTGTCCGTGTAAATAAAATTTGTCATGTTTATACTTTTGATCCCGAAAGGCGTTTCACACCGGCCACTGAGGTTCTGTAATTATTCTATACGTCACTCCAATACACCAACCTCTAGACTTATCCAACACGCGTTCGATCTAGACGTTAAAAAAACTGTATCCTACTTACGGCGGCGTTCTCAATAACTCAAATATAAAAAAGATAAAAAATATATAACGTCTCGACCATATTCTGTACCTTTGAGTCGCCAGGAGCTTCTGTGGTGGACAATGGAAAAAACGACCGCGAGTTCACAGTCGAGATGGCTTTTATAAACTTTATCCGGGCGGGAGAAGTACGGGGGAATATTGAATTATTATCGATTGGCCAAGAACTCGTTGCATCGTCATGCAAATATTTAACAAACTTATAATCTATACTAAGCCTGAGAAGAAGGGGCACACAGTTCACCAGTGTTGTTAATATAGATTTGCACGCCGGGTGTACAATAAAACGATCATATACATCAACAATGTTGGCCGGGCGTAGGTACGTAATTAATTTTTCTTCTATACATGGGTTTCGAGTGATGGCTCTGTTTTGCTCGTTACAGAAACCCCCCTGAATAAATTCGAACTTCCCGAAGGAGAATTTATTCACACGAGTGAAAGAGCAAAACCAAATAAACGTGAGCAGCAGGTATAATTATGGGAAAATGGCATTATGGCCTTACTCGATTATCGACGCCTTCAGCAAGCGTAACCGAGTTTAATATCGGCATAATATATTTACGTAAGAAAATGACGTTATAGGTACCTACAAAACGGTTTGTGTCCGGGTCGTTTACAGTGTATGCGTTGTTGTTTTTAATATCCGTGATAACGAACGGACCGGCATATAATAGAAAAAATTTGTGTATCTGGCGGTCGACGGCGGACGACAAATGATGCGTTCGCACCAATACAAGGTCACCTATACGAAATTGTTGATTAGGACCACGGCTATCATGACGTGTTTTACGTTCCATCGCGCGCGTATTTTGTATCTCACGAGCAAGAATATATTTTTTATTGGGGTCTTCCGTGTGACCGGGAGGGACCTCCACCAATTCGTAGATGGGACTATACCTATTTTCTTTTAAGAATAATTCTTGTGGTGTAAAACCAGTGGATTCATGGACTGTGTTATTCAGAACCCATTCAATATACGAGACATAATCCGACCATTTGGTATGGCTATTGGAACAATATGTACGGAAAAACCGACCTAACTCTCGCATCACGCGTTCCGCGGGGTTACTTTGTGGATGGTACACACTAGTCATTGTAACTGATACGCCTAACTCGGATAATCGGGACTGCCATATTTTACTAATAAACTGGACACCATGATCTGATACTATGATTTTCGGTTTTCCATGAACGTTAATATAATTATCTATCATCCTATTCGTTACGATAAGTGCAGTAGCGCGTTTAATAGGGAATAGACGGACAAACCGCGTAAAACAATCGAGTATAACGAAAATATATTTGACACCATTCCAGGCAGGCGGTAACGGACCGTATAAATCAACAAATATTTTATCAAGAGGGGCCAATGTGATGATATTTTGCATAGCTCCTTCCGTTCGAAACGTGGAATATTTTGTACGTTGACATAAATCACAACTCTTAATTATCGAGCGTGTCGTACTATAAAGAGACGGGAAGAAACAACTATCTTTAATCGCTAGAACGCATTTATTTGGACCAACATGACCATAAAAACGGTGGAAAGTTAATATGAGTTCGGAAACATACCGTTGAGGTATATACACTAACCATTTCTTAGAATTTTCGAAACGTCTGTACCGTAAAACTCCTTTATACAACGAGTACCTATTCAAAAATCGGGGAGTGGTATCCGAGGGTTGTGATAACGATTCGATTATTTTCCGTAATTTCGGATCAGTCCGTTGATTTTGGATTATTTTTTCAAAAATTTCTTTACACTCTTCGTGTTCGGTTTGTAGCGGGTTTTTTTTAAACGAGAATATATGATTGGTTGTCAGTGTACGTTGTTGTTCATTTCTATCCGGGGGATTTCGAGATAAATAATCTATTATATTTTCCGAACCGGAGATATATTGAACACGAAGGTCATATTCTTGGAGCGTAAGTGTCCAGCGGGTTAAACGAGCATTTCGTAAACGACAACGAAAAAGGAAAGTTAACGTTTTATGATCGGTGTATACGTGAATCGGGTATCCTAATATAAATATGCGGAATTTTTCGCAGGCGAAAACAACTGATAACAATTCTAGCTCAGTTATAGTATAATTGCGTTCGGCAGCATTTAATGTTCGGCTGGCGAAACTAATAGTTTTTCTTTCGTTATTATTTTCCCACTGGAAAAGTTCAGCACCTAATGCGAGTTTACTTCCATCGGTCTGAATACAAAAATCAACATTGAAGTTTGGGTGTGAAAGCACTCTATCATTGAAAACTTTCTTAATCTTTTCAAACGCACTCAATTCGGATTGTTCGAAACGGAACGGAACATTATTTTTAAGTAACTCGTTTAATGGGGCAACTAAATCAGCGTGATGATCGGAGAAACGACGATAAAAATTGCAAAAACCTATGAAATATTGTACCTCTTTTTTATTACAAGGAGGGGGAAAATTTTGTACTGTCTGCAGTTTCGTGGGATCTATTTGCATTCCATCAGGTGTAATAATATGTCCTAGAAATTTAATACTGGTTTGAAAAAATTTACATTTTCCGAAATTGAGTGACATCCCTGAGAGGAGAATTTTTCTAAACAGTATTTTTAAACGATGAAGGTGTTCGTCGAACGATGATGCGGAGACCAATACATCGTCCACATATATGTGTAAATCACCCACCACATTTTCATCGGGTTCACCTATAGGGTTCGCCAATGCGACTTCGAGGGCTTGCTGGAAAGCGGTATTCGAAATATTCAACCCAAAAGGGACGACTCGAAATTGGTACGTTCGACCATTATATAAAAATGCGGTATATTTGCGAACATCATTATGTAAAGGCACTTGCCAATAACCAGAGGTGAAATCAATACTAGAAAATGAACTATTTCCTTGAAAACGAGCTAACAGTTCTTCAAGGGGAGGGGACGAATCTCTCATAGGGAGAATTATGTGATTTATGCGACGGGCATCGAGACATAGTCGGACACTTCCGTCAGCTTTTCCTACACAAAGTATCGGATTACTATATGGTGATGAACATCTCTCTATCACCCCCCATTCGAGCATACGAGTTAGCTCCTTTTCGACGGCGGGTCGCCGTGAAAACGGAATAGGGTACGGGGAAATTTTAAACGGAGTATCCTCACTGACGCTAAATTTACAAGTATACAGATGACTTAATCCAGGTCGGATTCGAAAAATATCGTGGTAACATTTAAACAAAGAAACAGCTTGTGTAAATTGTTCGTTAGTTAAACCATGATTTAAACGCAAGTGTTCGCTAATATTTATGAACGGTTCTAATTCGGGGAACTCGTTATCTAACGAAAAGGTGTCTAGTCGGTGACCGGGTCGCTCCGGCATAATTTCGTCCATTTCGGGATCTTCGATACTAACATTAAAGACTGAATCGATCTGTATTTGTGCCGGAATCCTTTCGTCGGCAAAAGGGACTTGTATTTTCCAAAGAGGAAAGTATATTATACGCTGGGAATATTTTATTTCGACTAGATTTTCGGACAACCAATCCGTGCCTAATATTAACGAGGTGGATAAACGGGGAACGATCAAAAATATGCAATCGCACATAGAATTGCTTATACAAAACGGTATTAGAACTTGTTGGGTTATACGGCGGGAACGACTTTCAACGGCGGTCGATATTGTTACGCCGGTAACAGGTAAAATAGATAATTCGGCTTCGGTCGGTTTTGATAATTTTAACGAGTTGAAATATTGTTCCGATACCGCGGACACTGATGCGCCGGTATCAACGAGTGCACGGCAGTGGTTTCCATAAATAGTTATATCGAGCTCGGGCCGCCTATATTCGTCAGTGCGGTTGAATTGTTCGTCAGATTTACCATTGGTGTTATCATTAGTTTTAACAACAACAGGTTTTATAACAGGGGTTTCTATGGGTAATTGGGGAATAATTTCACTCGGGTTTGTATATTCGACGGGGCGAATTTCATTTGATGGAGAATTTGTACGCGTGATGGGACTTTCCGAGGCGGCACGCGCCGACGTACCTACGTTGCGGCCTCTGGTTCGTTTCCCGATACATTAATTTGGTCAACTTGGCGAGTCGGACGTTCATCGTAACGTTGATTATCATTATTTCTATTAGTTGAAAAACGGTGATTACTATTGTTACGGTTTTGATAATTCCGAGGTGAAGAATTTCGATGAGTGTTATTATTATTATTTCTAATAGAATGTACCGGACGATTATTATGATACTGATGATTATTGGATCGATGAAAATTATCGTTATTATAATAAGGTCGGGGAGAACGAGAATTTTGCGGCGATAAATTATTATTAACGGGGTTTTCATTTCGAGATGGAGTCTCTTCCATTTCGGAAAGTATTTTTAACAGTTCGGTGGTATTACGAGGATTGCGACCTATTATCGCCGTTTTAATATAACCGTTGAAATGCTGGGTTATAATACCTACAAGGTCGTAGGCATCGACCGGGGGACTCAAATATTGCGCTTTGGCGATCCACGACATAGCGTGTCGTACTAAATTGCGCGAAGACTTATATTGATACGGCGAAAATAGCTCGTTTCGAACTTGGCGTTGTATTGGTGCTGACCAAAAATGTTCTTTAAATAAGAATACAAGATCTTCATAAACGTGGGGACTTGGAAGTATACAGTTAAACCAAAAAATTGCGTCACCCCCCAACCGTCTTTTGAAATTTGAGATTTTCTGCATGTCGGTTAACGGCTGGTTTAAGAAAAATTGCGCGAGTTCATTAAGAAAATGTTCGGGGTGTACAACATCGCGGTTCCCTGTAAAATACGGGACAACGTCGTTTAGACGTTCGGACGTTATCGTAGAATTTAACATCAACGACGAGGACTGGTTGAGGTTTGTGGGGTTTAACGGAGGTTGAGTAAGACTGGTTGTATTTACGTTTGGCTGAGTTAAATTAGTGGAATTTAATGGGGGCTGAAAACTGGATGTTGAGATAGAGATATTTTGGAGGTTTTTGACGGTAGACTTCAACTCGTCTATTTCGGAAAATAACGTTTGTTGGATAGATTCTACTTTATCCACTCGGATCACGGTATTGTCGACGGTTTTTCGTACAGTGGATAGTTGGGACGAGATATATAATTTAACTTCCTCGGCGTTTTTATCAAGTTTATCTTCCTGCGCCTTCCTATTTTCCTCCAGCGTTTTTTTATTTTCTTTGGCGCTGGATTTTATTAAAGCCATTAGATCAGACAGAGAGACTTCGGGGGAGTTTATCTACCTTGGTAGGAAGGGGAACTAAAGGATCAATTAGAGAGGTTTGAGTGGGGGTTCTAGGATTATTGCCAGAAGTCACATTGGTTCTATTTGATTCGTGGGGGGTTTTGGGGTTATTTCCGGAAGCCATATTGGTTTTATTTGACTCTAACAATCTTTCCTGCAGCGTTTGGCTACGCGTATTTGGCATAGAAAAAGATAAAATAGTAAAAAAAAAAAAATAATAATAATAATAATACTGATAATCAGTGGTTTAACTAATAACGTGAACAATACCTAAATATGATACGTAAAGAAATCGAGAGGACCGTGACAACGGTAAATAATCGGAAAGGTATCAATACAGGTACGGTTATCGCGAACAAATCGAGAACGAACAAAGGCGATATATCTAAATAGATTTAATAAAATAATACGTTTCACGTTGGACTACTACACCAACCTAACGCGAGTGAATAAAATTATCTCTAACAAAAAATATTTGGCACGGCACTAAAGAACTAATAAAAAAACTAAATCGCGGGGCGTCAAGCAAAAACGACCCAAATAAATAATAATATTAAAATGAAAAACCTGAAAATAAACTTACATCTAACGCGCGGCGCATTGTTGATGTATACCTTACAAATAAAAAAAACTTAAAACTAACCGATATGGGAATCGGGGTACATAGGAGAATCATAATAATAATAATCTACTTAAATTGAACTTAAATAAAATAAAAATATGCAACACAGTAATAATATTGTACACCGGCGTTTTAAAAAATTGATATTCAACTTGGCCGACACAATAATTATACCATGTGCCGAACCTATATGCATTTGTAATATCATAATAATAAAATATAAAAAAAATAAACGTTTTATAAAGGGGAAGTATCGGGATTGATATTATTAAACTACCTATACTTACGTGTCTCTAACGCTCACGCGTATGACACGGAAATAGATCTAACAATTTCTCATGACGCACAGGGATAATATTATATACATTTAACCGAGGACTTAGATTTTTTTTTTTTTTTTTTTGGAACGAAATGTTACTGAGAAAAATTAATTAATAAAATAAAATGAATGTACGCGATCGACGATCATCACCGTCGTCTTCACACAATCGAATTTTCTCGATTTGAATCACGTCAAAAGACGTCAAAATCTAAACTAAGCACGAATCAAAAAATTATTCCTAACAGGGGGATAATACTGAGGTTGGGACTCCGGATACCCGCAGACGAGCTCCTCATACCTAAACAAACCAAAATCAAATACATCGCTCTACATTCAGGCGGTTATCGACCAGCACACTCAGGCTTGGAAAAAGGGAATAACAGAAATATATGCCGAAGCAGACTTCAAGTCGGGGAATTATATTATGGAAACACAGAGCAAGGTGAAATATGAATTCGTAACAGAGTCAAAGAAATTGCACACGCTGATTGAAATTTTTTTTTTTTTTTTTTTTTTTTTTATTTATTAATTTTCTTTATATAATATGATATACAAAGAAATGTATCTACTCCTTTAAGCCAAGGCTTGAGATGGAGTAGAGAGTTGACATATGAATACAATAAATTTTAAAATGTAAATAGTAAATTACAAGAAACAACTTATTATCTAACAAATAAAAGAAAGACACAACTTTTTCAAAGACAGAAAATCGAAAAAAAAATAAGAGAAAAAAAAAAAAAAACAAAAGTGATGTTACAAAGAATGAAAAACAAAAAGAAACATAAATTAATATATATAAAGTAAATAGACGAAAGAACAAACTAATGTCCATTTTCAATTCTCAACCTGAAATATAATATGTAACCTTGTAAAATAAAACGCTAGGTAATATTAAAATACAAATGAAAGATATTAAGAAGATGTAGAAAAAGAATAACTTAAATAAACAAAGATAAGACTAAAAATCAGCAAAATACGGACAATTATACTAAATGAGTAGACAAGTCAGCGAAAAGCCACTTATAAACTGCATTTTTCCCATTGACTATACCACCATGAATATTTTTTTTGGTTATAGTTGACAACTGGTTGAAATAGGTTGGACCTAAATAATCTATAAACGATTGCCCAAAGGTTTTTTTCGTGTACTTTACTGGTATATTATAAGCTCTATGTTCTCTTATTTGAGAAAAATCTGTATTATTTAAAGGGTTAATACATTTTTTATAGTAAATAATATTGCAAATTTTTTATATAAGTAATTTATCGGAAGAACTCCTAAAATTGAGTAGTTTAGTCTTGAAGAACCTACTAATGATTGTTTATTTAATATTATTCTTAGTACATTATTTTGATTCGATTGAAGACATTTTAAATAGGTTTCTTTGGCACCTCCCCAGACTATCAGGCCATACTGATAAATAGATTGATACAATGCAAAATAAATGGTACGTAAGATATTTAAAGGCAATAAACCTTTAAGTTTAATAAATTTATATAATGAATATCTGAGTTTACCTACTAAGTTTTTAATATGTACGTTCCACCTTAAATTCTCGTCAAAAATGATACCTAAATAACGAATTTTTGATATTTGTTTGATGGCTATACAATTTAACATGTTGCAATTCAATTTATCCTTGCGATGATGAATTACTAAAGGAGAATCTTGGTAGATAGTCTTATTTATTGAAAACTTCATAAATGTAGTTTTCTCCAGATTCATCGTTAAGCCCAGTTCGCATATGCTCTTGTATGTTAAATTTAGTCCCTCCGAGGCTTTGAGGTGAACATCCTCCCAAGATTTACCCGAAAATAACAGACAAGTATCGTCAGCATAGGAAACCAATTTACCATCAATTTTTAAATCACAAACTGCATTAACATATAATATAAACAGTAGGGGGCCTAATACACTACCCTGAGGCACACCATATTTAATAAAACTAGCATTGCTGTTAACATCATTTAATTTTACTATTTGTTGTCTATTCGAGAGGTAGCTCTTAAACCAGAGAAGACTTTTGTTACTAATACCAAAATTAGGTAGAATACGTAATAGAGTATCGTGTTGAATAGTGTCAAAGGCCTTCGCGAAATCTATGAAAACAGCAATCGCTTTCAGACCATTATCTAGAGAATCGTATAAAAATTGAGATACATTATATAATGCATTATCTGTGCTTAAGCCTGGACGAAATCCAAATTGATTTTTGGAAAGCAGGTTGTTATTTTCGAGATAGGAAATCAGCCTAGACTTTATTATTTTTTCAAATATTTTAGAAAAATTGATTAACATAGATATCGGTCTATAATTACTTAAGATTTTGTGGTCACCACCCTTGAATAAAGGCTTAATGATTGCAATTTTAAAGTCGTCCGGGAAAGTACTAGTCTGTATACACAAGTTGTAAATATATGCAAGCGGAGAAACAATAAATTCAGAAATGTTTTTTAAAATTTTTACTGTAACCTTATCATAACCGGCTGCAGTATCATCTTTGTACTTAAGTATAATTAAACTTAGCTCGGACACTTCAACTTTATCTAGAAAATACTTATCAAAAGAATAAAAAGTGTAATCATTACGTAGATTGAAAACTGAATCAGGATTTTTCCTAAATTTTTTAGCCAAATTTTCACCAACATTTGTAAAATAGTTATTAAACTCATTTGCCGCTTCTTTGGGATTCTCATCTATATTTAATAGATTATTGTTCACTAATATAGATTTCATTTTATCTTTATTCTTAGTATTATCACCAGAGATCTCGTTAATCAATTTCCAAGTTAATTTAGGACTAAATGAAACTTTTCTTAATTTATTTTCATAAAATTTAATCTTAGCGAGTCTCAGAAGTTTAGTAAATGTGTTTTTGTATTTTTTATAATGTGATACAAGTTTGGCGTTATTAGGGTTTTTTTTGCATTTCATCGAAAGGTATTGTTTGTGACGTACTGAATATAACAAGCCTTTGGACATCCATTCTTTCAATCTTTTGTTTTTTGAATTTAAATTCTTAGTTGTTGAGGATTTACTAACTGCATTGGTAATTATTTTTAGAAACTTAGAGAAACAGTCGTTTGCGGAGTTAGAGCCATAGACGTTAGACCATTTTTCATTACACAAAATAAGTTTAAGATTATCATAATTAATGACATTGATAATATTACTAACGCTTTTAATTTTCACTGGAACGGGGATAGAGATAACAGTTGAACAATGGTCGGTAATGTCAGTTAGTAAAACACCTGCGTTTATATTGCTAGGTGAGTTAAAATTATCTCTAATGAAAACGTGATCTAAACAACTGTGATTTTGACCCACTGGTAATCTTGTATTAACATTAATAAATGAAAAGAAGCCATATTCCGATAACAAATCTAAATACTCATTATTATTGACTGTTTCTGCGCCAATTATGTTAATGTTCATGTCTCCTATTACGGCAATTAAGCCTGAATTTAATTCAATATTTTTAAAGACGTATTTTAATGTATTAATGAAGCCCAAACAGTCAGAAGAAGGGGATCTGTATATACATAGTAGAATTGTCAAACAATTATTGATTTTCAATGTTAGTTTAACAATGTTGTATTCTAACAGATTAAAGTCATAAAAGTCCGCATTAAGATGATTTTTAATAAAAAGTATTATACCATCATTTTGGTTTCTTTTAGAACTCGAAAACATTATATTGTAACCAGGTATGTTGAAGTGACAAGACAAAGAGTCATGCCACGTTTCAGTTAAAACTATTACGTCGATTTTTTTACTGTTAACATCATTTTCCAAAAATAAAAGTAGCTCGTCAAAATGAGCATTCACACTTCTTATATTTAAACATATAATATTTAAAGTAGATATATTTTTATTATTTACACATGAATTATATTCAGAAAAAGACTCAAAATAATTAGTTCTATATTTAAGAGTATCAATGAAATTGTTGAACATAACAGATTAATTTTTTTTTTTTTTTTAAATTGGATTTAATTAATAATGAAATAAAATACTATCGGGTTATATTGGTCAAGGAAGATTCGTTTTCGATTAAAATTGCTTTGTGGTTTTCAGATTTTTTAATAAATATTTTTGAGTCTTTGAACCATACAAATTTGAAGCTAGCCTCTCTAGCAAAAGCCTTAGTTTTAAAAAGGAGACTTCTATTAAAAGAAGTAAGATAATTATTTACGTATATTGGACCCGTCCCCCAGTTTTCGCTAAACATATTACCAATCGGTTTTTGCTTTCTTGAGTTGATTATTGCATTACTACTGCATTGGAAAGTGCACAGTTCAGCCACTAGTTTCCTGGGTTTGTTCAAGATTTTTGATGGAACACGAAACGCTTTACTGTCCGTTGATTTGACTTCTAGTTTAGCTAAGATTGTTTTAATCGTATCTGCACAGTTTTCATCCTTGATTTCCGGAACACCAATAATTTCAATAAAATTTTCCAAAGACTTTTGCTCTAATGTATTAACACGGTTTTCCAGAGATATAACATCATTTTTGAGCCTAACATTCTGCTCTTTTAGAATTCGGTTTTCTTCTCTCATTTCCTTGACTGTGTGTAGTAATTCTTGTAATTGTTTACCAAAGTTATCAAACTTATCACTCAAAAAGCTAACTGAGTCAGTTAGATTATTGTAGTTTTCGTTGGTTGTGGTGGGAACAGAGGTGATTGCCGGTGAAGAGACCTTAACATTGAACTTGCATTTATTACAAGCCCAGTTAGATTTGGATGCCTTAGACATTTTACGAAAAGTCGCTTCTCTAAGAGCGACACACATAAAGTGGAAGTGTTCATTGCATATCGAACACTTTATAACATCGTCATCGAGTACGTCTTCGTTGCATGTGTTACACAACATTATTAATACGCAGATCGACGAACAAACTGTAGAATTATATATAATATAAGAGTATAAGAGTATAAGAGTATAAGAGAATCGGTGAAAGGTCGACGGTCGAACGATAAAACGCGATAAGCGAGTGAAAAGCAAACGATTAACAACCGTCCTCGGAGATAGCCGATTGTCAACTGAAAAATGAAACAAATAATTACAATACGACTACGATTCAACGACACTGACTTTCGTCAATGACGAATATAATTCTATACTGTGATTAAAATATCGTTTAATCATACATATCGGGAAAATGTGTTTAAGGGGGCTGGAGCGTAACACATTTTAAGGAGTATTTTATAGGCAATTCGTATACCGTATACATTTGGATTTTGTCAATGTGTGAGTAATAAATGAACATTAGTGTGTGTAATTCGTAATCGCTTTTGCCCATCCATTAGGTGAAACCGTATTCTCGGAACTACGATGATTACAAAATAAATACGTTGATAAAGATATAATTCGATCCTACATACTACGACATACGATAACATAGCAGCTCAATAATTTAATTCATAATAATAAACAATAAGCTTATTATGCATAATGCTTTACATACATAATTATTATTTTGTGAGTATAAGTAATTTATTATCTATGAATTTTGAATAATTTCATAATAAATAAATCTTAATGAATGATCGTATTTATTTGTTTTAATTTGACAACATAATTTCATCTCTAACTAAGCTCGGCAACAGATGTTCCAAATAAAATTTTTTTAGTGGGGCTTCCATATTTTTTTCCCAGAAGTCATCGTCACGTTTGATTTGTTCGTATATCAGACCTGCACAACAAAATTATATCAACTGATAAGTAAATTATATTATTTTAATTTAAACTTTATTTTGATTACCTTTTGGCGTCCATAGACAAAAATAACAATATATCCTTCGACTAATGTGTAATTGCCCTTGAACTTGATAAAAATAATTATCATTACGTTTTAGATGTAACTGCCCATTTTTTATCAAGCAACTTTTGATTTTACCCATATTTATTGCTTCTTCTGGCGTAAGTTCTTTAGCGACTGCTGGGCACTTTATTTCTAACAACGAATCATCACCTATAATACCGTCTGGAGAAGCTGCTAAAAATGGTATTTTTTTATCAACAAATAAACCAGAAGGCGAAATTTTTTTTTTTATTTGGTCTGCTAATTGTTCTTTTGCTGTTTCTTCGTTGGCAATGCCATACCTAGTAGCAGCATTTCCGGAAAATGTACTAAATAATATATTGTTTACCATTTTCGAGCGAGGTGTTTTTTCACGTAATTTACAAATCTTCCCAAAAATAGATGCTGTAAGTCTATGAATATAAAAATAATCCAGTAAAAATTATATTGAAGCAATTAATTTAACATTTTTATTCATATACGTATAATACTAACCGTTTTTTTCTTTCAATGTGCCATTCTTCGCAATGGTTTTGCCTCTTAGTTCTAGCTTCTAGTGTTTTAATTTGGTACTCGGAGAGTGATAATTTTTCTACGTAGGTACGTTTATAATTTTCAATTTGACTCTCAGTTAAGTCTAAAAATGGGTCTTGTGAAACGTTCCCATAATTTTCATCTGGCCCTTGATTTTTCTGAGATATAACAGACCGTTCAGTTTTTTTAAAAAGACAACGACGTCGGTTTTTTGTATCAATTGTACGGAGTTTTTTTTTTATATAGTTTTTAGTGAATTTTCCTGGGCTTTTTTTGGTTATTTCTTTATTGAATACAGATAGACGATTTACTCCTACATTGTATGAAGTTACTGCTGCATTACATCGAAGTTCGTAAGAGCCTAAAAAAATTAGTTATGATAAATCAACTAAATATTAGCCAATTAATTTTGAATATATAATATTATGCATCTCTAAGCTATGTTTAAATCCATCGACAATTATGTCACTTTCCATAGCTGTAGATGGTCCATTCCAATTTTGAAAACAAGAGTGCGGTGTTGGCTCTTTTCCTTGATTTTTAGCCGAATTACATACGCAACAATATTTATTTCTTACGCCGAAAAAGAGAACTTTTTTAGTCACTGCTCCAATAATGCAAGCCTATTTAAAATCATCACATATATTAATCATATAATTTCAATTATAAAACAAATCTAATACTTTAATATTATTTAAATGTAGGTATATAGCAGTAAATATTACTTACAACGCCAGATAACGCATTATAATTCGTTCTATATGATCTCTTGCTCCAAGCTCCATCGGCTATAACAACTATTTTAGGGCGGCCTCGTTGATCTACATCACCTCGTTCTATGGCTAGTCTTCCTTCTTCTTTGCCTGCTTCAATCATCCCTTCCAACGCCATTTTATGTGTGTAGTTAAACACACTTGTGTGTAACTCTTGGTACATTCTATTTGACATAATAGGCATGTTCAAAGTTGCTGAAAATTCTTCAAGTTGAGAATATCCTTGACCAGTATTGATGGTAGCAGAAACAACAGCCATATTTATATTTATAACATCATCGGAAGGATTTTCACTATAAATATTCTCTTTCTTACCACATATTTTGCAAATAAATAAAAAATTACTAAAGAATCCTTTCCTAATTTCTTTAGTAAACTCTAGGTCACTGAATGTACAGTCAAACCCTACGTGCTTTATTAATTGAATGGATTCAAAAATATGTTTAATATTAACGAATCTCCTCCCCTCCATATCCTTAAACGAGTCGTTTAAATCTGTAATATCGTTGTCCGTAATTGACACTCTAGGTTCAAATAACTGTTTTTGAATGAACTTGCTAGTGGAAATTGGAGTAGAAGTAAAAATTGATTGAGCTTGAGTTTTACAGTTTTCATCGTTTAAAATACTAGACGACTCAGTATTACTTGGATGTTCCGTAAGAACAATTTTCTAAAAATGTTTGAAAAATTGTATTTAGAACAGTTATTTTTTTCTACATTTAGACGTTTTAGTTTTCAGTATACATAAAAAAATCGTAATGCAATAGAATGTAATCATTAATCATATTACTATATACCTAATAATATTGTGTAATATTTAATAATTACATATTTACATTGTATTATTGTCTAATAATAAATGAAAAACTGGATATGTCAAAATCTAAATATAGCTTATTTAAAAAAGTTATGGTTTACACAGACACAAAAACAAAAAAAAACACACATCATAGCAAAATCAATGCATTCTTCACTTCGTTTAGAATCTAAAAAACTAAACTTGGAAATAAATGCAAATCAGAATGTACAATCAATACTGCGTTTTATAAGTTATTACATTACGTATATTATATTATAATATAACTTATAATTTATAAATTATACAACTCACTGTTGTCTGGGGGTACACTACTATACATAAATAAATTATTTTCTTTACATTTATTTTTAATTTAATAAATACACCATCTTACCTGTTTGAAACCACGCAGTTCCAATAATAATGGATTCCCTTTTCTTTTTTTTATTCTGCTCGGATATTTTCTAGTTTTGGCCATTTTCAATATTTTATTCGAAATAAAAAATCAGTTTTTACAAAATAAATAATATAAGGAATAAAATAGCCGTAGCGTAAAATAAATAATATTTAATAACTTTCAACAATTATTGTAACGTCCAAAGAACAAAATATTAATCACTACAAAACGTCTTGACGTGAAGTCGAGAAAAATAATGTAGGAATACGATCATATTTGTAAAATACAATATAGGACAATAATAAATATAAAATATTATATAAATTTAACTCATGATTACGTAAATAATAATCAGTTGCAATCGTCGGTCGGTTCCCGGAAGGACTACATTATAGAAACATTGTTGAGTGAGCGCCGAGCCGGTGCTTTTATCTACGCGCATGCACATGTCAAATATCGTTTTTCTAAGCTTTTAAAGATATTTTTTTTTCGAAAAATTTCTGCCTGTTTACTTCAATCACTACGCACAGTAGCATGACCCGATATCAATTTTGGAAATAGATTTGGATTCTCCGTTAAATTTACTATGCTTTGACTGTCCCACTTTTTTAAAATTAAATCTCAATATATTTAAATTTATATCATGAATATGATCTATTTTCACAATTTTTGTAAGTTAATTCCTAAGTAAAAAAAAATAAATAAATAAAAAAGGAGACAGTCAAAGCATAGATAATTTAGTAGAGAATCATAATTCGTTTAAAAAATTAATATCGGACTAATACACTGGCATTAGTGATTGAAGTTGTGAGCGGTATTTTCGACTAAAAATGCATCATGCTCCAGCCCCCTTAATGAATGGGACTAACCCGGCCATATAAGATAGCGGAGAGCGATTACACTTCGTTTCGACTTATCTATGGAAAATAATGTAGAGATCGTTTAATTAAACACTTTTAATTTAATTTAATTTAAATAATTTATCATTTCAAACGGGAAAATACTAATTTAAATAGCGGCTGTAAAATCATGAGAAAATTATCGACTATACCTCCAATAAGAATAAAAATTTGAGATGTTCAACCACACGTTTTGTCAAGACAGATAAATACACATAATTTAATATAATTTAATACGGGGATCTCCCCGGAGCCTCCATCTATAACGTCTCGACCATATTCTGTACCTTTGAGTCGCCAGGAGCTTCTGTGGTGGACAATGGAAAAAACGACCGCGAGTTCACAGTCGAGATGGCTTTTATAAACTTTATCCGGGCGGGAGAAGTACGGGGGAATATTGAATTATTATCGATTGGCCAAGAACTCGTTGCATCGTCATGCAAATATTTAACAAACTTATAATCTATACTAAGCCTGAGAAGAAGGGGCACACAGTTCACCAGTGTTGTTAATATAGATTTGCACGCCGGGTGTAAAATAAAACGATCATATACATCAACAATGTTGGCCGGGCGTAGGTACTTAATTAATTTTTTTTCTATACATGGGTTTCGAGTGATGGCTCTGTTTTGCTCGTTACAAATATCTCAAAATAGTTTTTTTCCGTCCCCACTGACCAGAATTACTCTTTACATCACTCTAATAACCGACCTCTAGATTTATCCTCTATACGTTCATTGTATAAATGTGTTTTCAAAGAAAAACCGTATCCTACTTTCGTCGGTGTCCTGGCCGAGGAGCGGAGCTCCTCGAGCCGAACGCTTGGTATATATTAGGTTTGTTTCAACACACGGTCAAACTATCATCGAACTGCCGGGAGCATGCGCAGTAGAATTTTTCCGTTCCAACTCGCCTAAAACGCAAACTCAAACTGTCAGATGGTTGTTCCAACACGTTATTAGACCAGTTTTGTGACTGGTTATTGACAGTCAAAACGATCCGCGGATTTTGACCGGACTGGGAGTCCGAGACACAGACACTGTTATCATATATTTATTATTTATGTTATCAATTGGGTTATTTCACATTTGTATCAGTTGTTCGGTGTTCGCATTTGAATTTTTTATTAAAGCCTTAAGATTTGTATATACGTACTACGTTTGTCGTTTATATACAATTTATTTATTTATTTACGTTTGAAAACAGTTTTAAAAATGGAAGGTATGTTACATTGTTATAGATTCTGTACATCACGTTTTGAACATTTGAATGTTTTTTTACTAATCGTAAGACATACATTTTTTTTAATTATACATTTTCAATTTCAGAGTTAAATGAATTCATAGTCTTGAACTCTGGGGTAACCACTGCTGTCCAAGAAGAATGTAGGTGGAGTGTACATAATTCTAAGACACTGATTGATTTATACGGCATACATAGAGAAAAAGTAGGAACAATGAAAATTAGAAGTTTGAAACAAATGTGGGCAATAATTTCAGAAGAAATGAGCCAAACGTATAAAATGAAAATTAATCCTAACAACTGCGAAAATCGATGGCGCGTTTTGGAAAGGAATTATAAAAAGTATGTGGAAAACAAAAAAAGCACAGGACGAGGAAAGAAATATTTTGAATTTAGCGAGGAAATGGACCAGATATTTGCGCATAAAAAAAATGTCCACCCTGAAATATTACTATCCTCTGAGGATGTTCATGATGTTCTCAATTTTTCTGAACAAGATATTTGTTTAAATCAAGGACCTTCTCGTCCATCAACCTCCAAAAAGGACACCGATGAAAATATTGTTGTTTATCAAGAAGAAGCTGCTAAAAAAAAAGATTTAAAAAAAAAAATTAGTACTATTGAAAAAATTAGACAAGATAGATTAAATTACCAACAACAAAGATTAGCAAGTGAAAAGGAAAAATTACAACTATTTAAAGATCGGAATCACCTTATTAAAGACAGGAATGTGATAATGCAATCACAATGTTCTTGCAAAAAAAACAATACTTCGTATGACTACTCAATTGTTGGAAACGATGATACTGCATTAATGGTAAGCAACGATCATGATATTCTCCAGATGTAATTAAAGTATTCATAGAAAAGTTGTATAGTGTATGAATATTTTTAAATCTGTTATACTATACTATACATAAGTAAGTTGTATTTTTTTTATATTTACCTGTGATTTGTATTACAAAAAAGTTAGACTGAAATTTAATTTGTTATGTTTTTAAATTTAAATCTGTTATAAGATAAGTAAGTTGTATTTTTTTATATTTGCCTGTGATTTGTATTACAAAAAAGTTAGACTGAAATTTAATTTGTTATGTTTTTAAATTTAAATCTGTTATGTTATAAGATAAGTAAGTTGTATTTTTTTATATTTGCCTGTGATTTGTATTACAAAAAAGTTAGACTGAAATTTCCACCATTCACTACTTTTAATTTATCGACCTATCCACTAACTGTGGTTTAAAAAATAAAATAAAGAAAAATATAGATATTAGATATGTTTATTAATATATTTACAAAATTAAACTTAAACTCTTAACTAGTAATAATTAAATAAAAAGTTCATCCACTATTCTATCCCTAATCCTTTTGGCATCACGGTCTTCCTCAATATCCTCTTCCTCCAAAATGCCTTGGTTTTGTGGTACAGCTTGTATTTGTGCGTTTGATGCATGGAAATCATCTGAAATTTCTTCAAGGAATTCATCATCAATGGCAATGTTGTGTAACACACAACATGCTCGCATAAAATGAACGATTTTGGTAATGTTTCTAAATTTTAAGTGATACAACTGTCTAAATTTTTGTTTCAAAATTCCAAAGCAGTGTTCAATTCTGTATCTATTTTGGCTCAACTTTAAATTATAATTAATTTGCCTCCTTGTTAACTGCCCTCGGTCCTTGAATGGTGTCATCAACCGTGTTTGTAACGGATACCCACTGTCACCGAGCAAGAAATATGGTCCACATTTTTCTTCCAAAGTATTGCACAATGGTGAATTTCTAAATACCCTGCTATCGTGTACGGACCCAGGATAGCCGGCAAAAAAATCAATGATTTTGCGGTTGTGGTCACAGACAACCTGCATCTGTATTGAATAATATCCCTTTCTATTTATATATGAATCTGGATCATTATCAGGTTTATCTATTTGGATATGGCTACCATCGATAGCTCCTATGGCCATAGGAAATCCATTAGCTCTGAATGACATCTCTGATTCTCTTTTCTGTTCATTATTAGGCCATTTGATTATTTGTGGCGAATAGTTGCTCAAAAAGTATGTAAACCGTTCAATAATTCTATGCAGAGAGCTTATTGTGATATTGAAACGGTCTGCAACATCTCTGAAGCTTGCAGTTTGGTGCCCCACAAACCACATAAATATAAGGACCTAAAAACAATAATTAAGGTTTTATTATTAATATGGTAAATGTAAATTATAGATAAATTTGGGGTCTTTAAATTCAAATAGGTAATTAACTTCAGTTAGCATCAATATGACTAGCAATCAAAGGAGCTCAGAATATTAATACAAAAATTAAGGTGCTACAACATTTAAATTGGAAAAAAAGTTTTAAGTTTAAGTTTTACAAACTTAAACCCCTCATATTTTTTTTTTTTGGGGGGGGGGGGGTTACTTGAATTGTAAATGTATACAAATAAATTAATTAAATGTGAAAATCATAAACAAATGTTAAATTTGATAAATTATAAATTGAAATGTCTACAACAATTGTTATAATTTAAAAAACGATTAAAAGTACAATTACTGCCAGTTTGAATAAATGAAATTGACCATTTTAGACCAAAGTCAAAGTGGTACTTAAACTCTACTAAAACACTACTAACCTGATCATCTGCAGGCATTTTACCAAATTGGCCATGCCTGTCTTTTTTAAAATATTTACTTTCTCTATATAAATCAGTAATCCTTGTTGCCACGTCACGGCTAATCCTGAAATGTCCAAAATATGTTTCATTGTCATATTGTTGTACAGTTTCTTCTAAACAAAAAGATGTAAATTAATCACTAATACAACTGAAGCCTGTTAGCATCTACTCACCTATAAAACGTTCGTTTTTTATTTTGTGGTTATAAATCAATTCCAATCCGTCGTCAGATGAAGAACTGGATGCAAAAAAGTCATCCGAATCGTCAATATCGCTCATTTTTTATGCAATTGCAGTTGGAACAATTAAAAAAACACAACAACGTGAACAGCCAGTTTTTTTAAAGGTTAGATGTTAGTTTTTTCCATAGATCGATAAACATATGTAAATACGGTTGTCGTCTACGGAGTACGGAATGGCAATGCCCGGCGGGTGAATAGAGTAAGAATATCAAATGGAATGTCGGTACTCGGTGGGGTTGTTAGGTAGGCAGGGTAGGCTAACCACCTGTCCATTATGTGTCTTATCTGTTTTGTATTCATACTCGGGGCACAGGAGTACCCCACTACTAGTATTTATATTTCATACATTTAGAACGTATATTATACAAATAATATACATAAATAATTAATAAAGGTATAACAATTATTTTTTGAATTTCCCGCGATTTATTCTCTACATCAATTGTAAAAAAAAAATACGGCAGCATAATTTTTATTTTATAATTTGGACACACTGTTAGCGCAGTCCTCAGTATTCAGTCAGAAATGTGTTCCAACGGTGGTCTAGATCCATGATCAGGCCATGATAGCGCATGCGCCGTAAATCAATCATGGATTAATCGGAAACTAGTCCCAAATCCCGTGTTGGAACAAACCTATAATGTAAATACATTGATAATGTATCATTTTTGATACCGATAGTAGTTTTACAACGGCTCCTATTTTCCTCACTCTAATAAACCGACTTCTAGACACAACCCATATACGTTAAACCTAACGCTTTTCGCGGCGTCCCGGTAAAAAAATTGATAATACAGCGGAGCTCCTCGAGCCAAACATTTGGAATGACTCTCCCGCTTTTCGCAGTGTCCTGGTAAAAAAAAAATTGATAGTTGTTTTACAACGGCTCCTATTTTCGTCACTCTAATGTGCCGACTTCTAGACACAACCCATATACGTTAAATCGAGTAGTTAAACCTAACGCTTTCGGCGGTGTCCGTGTAAATAAAATTTATCATGTTTATACTTTTGATCCCGAAAGGCGTTTCACACCGGCCACTAGACGTTAAAAAAACTGTATCCTACTTACGGCGGCGTTCTCAATAACTAAAATATAAAAAAGATAAAAAATATCTCAAAATAGTTTTTTTTCCGTCCCGACTGACCAGAATTACTCTTTACATCACTCTAATAACCGACCTCTAGATTTATCCTCTATACGTTCATTGTATAAATGTGTGTTTTCAAAGAAAAACCGTATCCTACTTTTGTCGGTGTCCTGGCCGAGGAGCGGAGCTCCTCGAGCCGAACGCTTGGTATATATAATGTAAATACATTGATAATGTATCATTTTTGATACCGATAGTAGTTTTACAACGGCTCCTATTTTCCTCACTCTAATAAACCGACTTCTAGACACAACCCATATACGTTAAACCTAACGCTTTTCGCGGCGTCCCGGTAAAAAAAATTGATAATAAAGCGGAGCTCCTCTAGCCAAACATTTGGAATGACTCTCTCGCTTTTCGCAGTGTCCTGGTAAAAAAAAAATTGATAGTAGTTTTACAACGGCTCCTATTTTCGTCACTCTAATGAGCCGACTTCTAGACACAACCCATATACGTTAAATCGAGTAGTTAAACCTAACGCTTTCGGCGGTGTCCGTGTAAATAAAATTTATCATGTTTATACTTTTGATCCCGAAAGGCGTTTCACACCAGCCACTGAGGTTCTGTAATTATTCTATACGTCACTCCAATACACCAACCTCTAGACTTATCCTACACGCGTTCGATCTAGACGTTAAAAAAACTATATCCTACTTACGGCGGCGTTCTCAATAACTCAAATATAAAAAAGATAAAAAATATCTCAAAATAGTTTTTTTCCGTCCTCACTGACCAGAATTACTCTTTACATCACTCTAATAAACGACCTCTAGATTTATCCTCTATACGTTCATTGTATAAATGTGTGTTTTCAAAGAAAAACCGTATCCTACTTTCGTCGGTGTCCTGGCCGAGGAGCGAAGCTCCTCGAGCCGAACGCTAGGTATATATACTGTAAATACATTGATAATGTATCATTTTTGATACCGATAGTAGTTTTACAACGGCTCCTATTTTCCTCACTCTAATAAACCGACTTCTAGACACAACCCATATACGTTAAACCTAACGCTTTTCGCGGCGTCCCGGTAAAAAAATTGATAATAAAGCGGAGCTCCTCGAGCCAAACATTTGGAATGACTCTCCCGCTTTTCGCAGTGTCCTGGTAAAAAAAAAATTGATAGTAGTTTTACAACGGCTCCTATTTTCGTCACTCTAATGAGCCGACTTCTAGACACAACCCATATACGTTAAACCTAACGCTTTTCGCGGCGTCCCGGTAAAAAAAATTGATAATAAAGCGGAGCTCCTCGAGCCAAACATTTGGAATGACTCCCCCGCTTTTCGCAGTGTCCTGGTAAAAAAAAAATTGATTGTAGTTTTACAACGGCTCCTATTTTCGTCATTCTAATTAGCCGACTTCTAGACACAACCCATATACGTTAAATCGAGTAGTTAAACCTAACGCTTACGGCGGTGTCCGTGTAAATAAAATTTATCATGTTTATACTTTTGATCCCGAAAGGCGTTTCACACCGGCCACTAGACGTTAAAAAAACTGTATCCTACTTACGGCGGCGTTCTCAATAACTAAAATATAAAAAAGATAGAAAATATCTCAAAATAGTTTTTTTTCCGTCCCGACTGACCAGAATTACTCTTTACATCACTCTAATAACCGACCTCTAGATTTATCCTCTATACGTTCATTGTATAAATGTGTGTTTTCAAAGAAGAACCGTATCCTACTTTCGTCGGTGTCCTGGCCGAGGAGCGGAGCTCCTCGAGCCGAACGCTTGGTATATATAATGTAAATACATTGATAATGTATCATTTTTGATACCGATAGTAGCATTGATTATAGAATAGATAGATAGCCAACGCAATGTTAATATTTGGCGACTACTCGTAGGATGCAACCGCTATGGAGCACTGGCGTCGCTGGGATGCAAGGAGGTGGTACCTCTCTCATAGGTAGATGAACGACGAACCGGGTGGGAGCTGGGATGCAAGGTGGTGGTACCTCTATCGTAGGTAGATGAACGACGTACGCGGTGGGTGCTGGGATTCAAGGTGGTGGTACCTCTATCATAGGTAGATGAACGACGTACGCGGTGGGTGCTGGGATTCAAGGTGGTGGTACCTCTATCATAGATAGTCATGAAGTACGGGAAGGCAATCACGCGGTCGGCCAAAAATAATTTATATAGAATTTTTTTTCATGTAAAATGAAAAATTAAAGTACCATTATATTTATTCCCATTATAATCGATAAAATTAGCGATTATCATTTTATTATCATTATTTCGTCTATATTTTACCGTTTACTCTGTGAACATACCAATTAGCAATTACGATTAGATTAGTCTTAAGTATTCTTCTCTGCATTTGTCACTTGTCACTTGTCAATGAAAAAGGTTCTTGCTTGTTTTATATTCTAAGTATTTTACCTTATTGTTATTTGTTACTTCCTTTATTTTTTACTACTTTTACGTCTTGTGAGTAATTTTAAAAATGTCTGGTAACAAATGCCAATTTTTAAATTGTGGAAAGTCGAAGAAAACATTTCCAAACTTTTTTTGCCGCATTTAGGGGGGGGCACTGGCTACAACTGCCCCGGGCGCCAGTAATTAGGGGGCGCCAAAATGTTGACAGAAATTTTGGACCTTTTCCGTTAATTCACTACCGCTATTTTTTTTTTTTTTTGGTTTTTCCGTTTTTTTAGATTATTTTTATATTATTATTCACTACCACTATTTATTTATTTTTTTTTGGTTTTTCCTGTATCTTATGTTATTGACTTATCTTATCGCTTTGAAAGAACACACGTAGGGTCAGTCGATGGTTGAATTTGAGTAGGTAACCATGAATTTCCTTACTCTAGCTAGCGAATGCGATACAAAGAATAATGCAGTGCGTTTTTTTACAAACTCATAATTTATTTGAAACAATGCTACAACATATTGCACACTTCATGCCCCCAGAATCAAAATAATATAATATATAATAATCTAAAAAAAAAAAACGGAAAAACCAAAAAAAATAAATAGTGGTAGTGAATTAACGGAAAAGTTCCGAAATTTTAAATTTGTTCACTTGTGAAAATTTAAAACTTGTTATTTAAATTATTTTAATAACAGTATCATATAATAATATATATATATATATATATATTTATATTAATATGTTTAATGTTAATGTATTGTACTGTTTGTAAGATTAAAGATAACGACTAATGTAACTAATGTATTTATAGCAATATTATAGCTATCAACGATCCCAAATATGGTATGATAACTCGTATGTCAAATTGTCAATAGACATTAAAATTATTTATAACACGGCATATTTTGTTATCGCGGGTGGTGTGCGTTATTAGTTATTACAAAAATACAATCATTACTTGGTCAACAAACTGAACAAACTTGAGCAGTTGAGCGTTTTAATCCTCAGTAGTTGTGAATGATGCCAATGTGATTAGTGATCCCGTATTAGGTATTTTATTTCCTTTACTACTCGGCGCTGTTTAAACGTTTTATTTATTACCTATATTTTTTTTTATATTATATTAATTATGACCGGCAAAAAAAAGTTAAGTGGATTTCAAAATCGTAAAAAAACTTTGTTAAAACACAAAAATGAACTTAATGTTATTAACAAATGCAGAAAAATTCAAGACATGTTTCGAGAAAAAACATCTACAGTTGAAAGTAAATATACACTATATAATATAAGTTATACTGATGTACAGTTACAATATACCTATGTACATAGGCGAAACCAGACACTTTTATTAGGTCAGGCCAAATGTAAAATATAAAAAATACTTCTATTAATAAGTTTTTAATATAATAATTTTGTTTAATGCATATGTATATATATATATATATATATATATATATATATATATATATATATATATATATATATATATATATATATATATTATAATGAATATTCTTTTGCAATTTAAATATTTAATAATAAATAAACATTTATAATAATAGATTAATAGACATATTAATGGAAAATTTCACAAATTTTAGATGCCAAAAATAAAATTTTTAGTTTTAAATAAATTTATTATTAGGAATTTTAGATTCTGAGTGAAGCAAGGAATGTATTTGTTTTACAATGATGTTTATTTCTTTTTCTTTTTTATTCTGGAAACACTTTTTCTCCTCTAAAACTTGCTCAAAAGTATTAAGTGTAGCATCTTTTCCTACACCTATGTACCTATTAATCAGAGCTCTTAGTTTTGCACTATAAAGCTTAAAATGTGCAAAAAATAAATAGTTAAAAATTTGTAAAACCTTAAATCATTGTATTAAAACTTGATAAAATGTGTCTAGATAAATTAAAATTAAATTTATATTATCAATCCATTAGTTGGTAGATACGATATAGGTAATGGTACAAACAATTAATAATCTGAGTATTTTACTAAAATATTTATTATTTATGAATTAAATAGCATGACTGACATCTCCGTTTAGTTTATTTCCCTGTTTACCAAAAAAAAAAAAAATGACTTATCATATTAGAATATGATTGTATTATTGTATAATACTAACTCATATCATAACTAATTTATTCATAAAGAAGTATTTAAATGTTTTTATTTCTATTAATAATATTATATTAAAAAACAGAAGTCCCAGAATTACTTGAGCTTAGCAGTAAACAATCGGATACAAACACATTTCCAAAAGTAGCAGAAACTGTTTGCAATGATAGTAAGTTAATATTTCATATAATTTTGGTTCTATATTTGTATTAAAATTAAAAATAATATATTTTAAAACAGAAGATCCTAATGAAATTGAAATGGAATGTCAAGAAATAGATCAGAAAAAAATTTCAAAAGTACCAGAGACTGTTTGCAATGGTAGTAAGCTAATATTTTATGTAATTTTGGTTCTATATTTGTATTAAAATTAAAAATAATACATTTTAAAACAGAAGACCTTAATGAAATTGAAATGGAATGTCAAGAGATAGATCAGAAAAAAATTTCAAAAGTACCAGAGACTGTTTGCAATGGTAGTAAGCTAATATTTTATGTAATTTTGGTTCTATATTTGTATTAAAATTAAAAATAATACATTTTAAAACAGAAGACCTTAAAGAAATTGAAATGGAAGGTCAAGAGATAGATCAGAAAAAAATTTCAAAAGTACCAGAGACTGTTTGCAATGGTAGTAAGCTAATATTTTATGTAATTTTGGTTCTATATTTGTATTAAAATTAAAAATAATACATTTTAAAACAGAAGACCTTAATGAAATTGAAATGGAATGTCAAGAGATAGATCAGAAAAAAATTTCAAAAGTACCAAAGACTGTTTGCAATGGTAGTAAAATTGAAACGGACTGTCAAGCGATAGATGATAACACTATTTCTAAAGTAGCAGAGACTGCTTATATCATTCCTGGGTAAGTTATAGAATCTAATCTTAGAGATAAAAACTAAAAAGTATTAAACTTTTAAATTAATTATATTAAAGTTCTAAAATGTTATTTACCTACTGTAATTATTAGTTAATTATTTATAAATATTCATTTATAAAAGTCCATATACAAAATACTTAATTTATTATATGGTTAACTTTAATTAAACCAAAATGTCTCCTTTTTTGATAATTCTGTTGTATATGAGCTTAAATGTAATTGTGATAAATATTTATTGGTAAAACAAATATAAATTTTATAACTAGATATAAAAATACACCTCTCTGAAATACAATTGAAAACATATTTTATATATTATGCCATATTAATATATTATTATTTTATTAGGTCTGATCCAGCTCTATGGTCTATAAACAATTCTACTCGAGATTATTTGTGTATTCATGGTTTTTCTCAAAATGTGTCCAGTATGAATTGTTCAAAGTCAAAAAGAGCCTATATTAAAATTCAAAAAGGTGTTAATAAAACCTACTACAGGTATTTTAATTTAAGCTATCTTCAGGTCACTTTAAAAAATGGAGAAAAATTGAAACGAGACTTTTTGATGTACTCTGAGAGCAAAGGTGTTATTTTTTGCTGTCCATGTCTTTTATTTGGTAACAAATCAGCATTTGCTACAACTGGTTTTTCTAATTGGCAAAAAGCTGAGGAGCGTATATTAGAACACACTAATTCTTCAAATCACCGTTCTAATATCATAAAAATGAAAGATCGTGGCAATACACTTGGTCGGATTGACAATAATGTGGTGAGACAAATAGAAACTCAACGTACATACTGGGTAAATGTATTAAAACGAGTTGTCGCTGTTGTTAAACGTTTATCATCCAGGGGATTGGCATTTAGAGGAGCAACTTCAAAAATAGGATGTAATAACAATGGTAATTTTCTTATGGCCCTCGAATTATTGGCTGAGTTTGATCCTTTCTTATCAAACCATTTAGAAACTTATGGAAATCCAGGAAAAGGTAATACATCATACATATCATATAATGTATATGAGCAATTTATCAGCATAATGTCTAGACAAGTATTAAATACAATCATTCAAGAAGTTAAAGCTTCTCGATATTTCTCAATCAGTGTTGACTCTACACCAGACATATCACATATCGACCAACTTTCTTTTTGTGTTCGATATGTCAACAATAAAGGTGAACCTGTCGAAAGATTTTTATGTTTTTTAGATCAAATAGGACATAAAGCAGAAGATATGGCAAATGCTGTATTTAGTGTATTTAAAAAATATGACTTAAATATTGAATATCTTCGAGGCCAATCCTACGACAACGCTAGCAATATGTCAGGAATTTATGCTGGACTGCAAGCAAAAATTAAAGAAGTCAATCCTTTGGCAAAATTTGTACCATGCTCTGCTCATTCCCTTAATTTGGTGGGAACCAATGCAGTGGATTGTTGTACTCAAGCTGTCTTATTTTTTGATTTACTTCAAAATGTTTACACATTTTTCACAGCTTCTACTCACCGCTGGAAAATTCTAAACACATCTATTAAAGGACTTTCTGAAACACGATGGTCTGCCAGAGATGATGCTTGCCAATCTCTAAACAAAAACTGGTCTTTAATCATTAATGCATTAAATCTAATAATAAATGATGATACTGAGAAAACACTTACACGAAATGAAGCTAAAGGAATTATCAACAAACTAAATAATTTAGAAAATGCATTTCTGTCTATATTCTGGGGTCAAATATTACACCGATTTAACATTACTAACAAGAAATTACAATCTGTCAATATCGATTTGGGTGTAGTATGTGAATTGTATAAATCATTAATAACTTATATCATTGATTTACGTTCCGATGAAAATTATGATTATTTTAAACAATGTGCTATTGAAAAAAGTAAAATTAAACAGTTTCAATCCAGTACTAAACGATCAAAAATAAGAAAACAATTTTTTGATGAAGGGCCATCTAAAGAAACAACAGTTGAATATTCTCATTTTAAAGTTTACACCTATTTTGTCATACTTGATCAACTGCGGTCACAATTAGAAAAAAGAAATGAAAAATATGAAAATCTACTTATAAATTACAATTTTTTTTTCAAATTAACAGAGATGACATCAATTCAAGTCCGAAAGAATGCTGAAGTACTTAGAAATGAATACAAAGATGATCTCAGCACCTTATTTGCTAATGAATGTGTTCATTTTAGGAGTCACTTATTAAGTATTGGTGATAAGGCTCCTAAAACTATTCAGGATATGTGTAGTTTTTTGAGGATAAATGATTTAATAGGTATGTACCCTTATATAGATGTATCTCTCAGAATGCTGTTATGTACTCCTGTCAGTAATTGCTCGACAGAACGGTCATTCTCGTGCTTGAAGCGTGTTAAAACTTATCTGAGATCTTGTACCACTGAAGAAAGGCTTAATTATTTAGCTATTATGAACATAGAATCTGATATAACAGCTAACATTGAGTTTGATGACGTTATTCATGAATTTGCAACACTACAAAGTAGAAGAAAAATTTAAGTACCTATCTATACAAACAAATATTATATTATATTATTACATTGTTTTTATTAAAATTGTTAATACATTGTACTTATATAAAATATAATATTAATTTACATAGTTTATATGATTTTCTTATATTTATTCATCATGTACCTAAATATGTAAAAAAAAAAAAATTATATATTATAAATAGTGTTTAAGTGGTATACATTTAAATATATCTACGTCGAGAGGGCAGGGGGATCATGTAATTATCAAACAATATTATAAAAAAAACAGTAAAACAAATATTCTTTTCTTTGATTAAAATTTTAAAGGTTCACGAGGATCTATCTCTTATATTTTCTATAGGTAGGCCCTTAGAAGGGCGTCGTTTTTTTTTTGCACCGGGGCGCAAAATGTCTAAATGCGGCACTGCAAATAAGTTTACCATATTATCATTGTATTTTATTATATTTATGTATAAATTATATTTTTATTGTTTTATTTTACTTACTTAATAATTTCATATTCAGGTAGTGTGGGTTGAATTTTAATTATTAATTCATATTTTATTTACTTTAAACTTGTTTTATACTTCTGTCATTCCTTGATATTATAATTACTACATAATATTCAAGGTGTATGAATAGTTGTGTTTTTTGATTTACTTATTTATTTGGTTAATTACATTTTTGTGTTTTCTATTCATTTAATGTATCAATATGCATAAAATAAATATACATGATTCATAATCGTATCTGAATAGGTAAGTGATATATCGACCAATGTTTTTTTTAAGGGGCCACCAATTAGTAGTTGCACCCCGGCCTCCTGATACCTGGATCCCACACTGACTATAATACAAAGTTATAACTTATAATTATTTTGGTACTTGTAAAATATATTACTATTTTACATGCATCATACCTATTTATAGTTTATATATAGTTAAACATGTTAATACCATCTTAACATTATAATAATATAGGTACTTGACTTATTGTTAAACGATGTTGAAATATATTTTTATTTTTGAAAAATGTCAAATGAAATCAGTTAAAATTTATTAAATTGTCAATAGTGGGTCGTTATTCATATTATATCATATCATTTAAAATATTAAATCATTAGGCACGAGTGCTAGGAATTAAATATCAATAAAATGTATATAAATAACTCTGACCGCAATGCAATACTGAGTTATCAGCACCCCGTGGCCCGCCCCGCCCAGTGCGGCAGCACTCGACGCTCGTTCTGTATTTATCTATACAGATTGTAAAATAATTATTTTTTGTATTATACAACGCATTCTATCGGCAGCTAGAACAAACAAAATTTTAGTAGCCTAATATCTCTATACCATGGACTATCTATCTATTCTATAATCAATGATAGTAGTTTTACAACGGCTCCTATTTTCCTCACTCTAATAAACCAACTTCTAGACACAACCCATATACGTTAAACCTAACGCTTTTCGCGGCGTCCCGGTAAAAAAAATTGATAATAAAGCGGAGCTCCTCTAGCCAAACATTTGGAATGACTCTCCCGCTTTTCGCAGTGTCCTGGTAAAAAAAAAATTGATAGTAGTTTTACAACGGCTCCTATTTTCGTCACTCTAATGAGCCGACTTCTAGACACAACCAATATACGTTAAATCGAGTAGTTAAACCTAACGCTTTCGGCGGTGTCCGTGTAAATAAAATGCATCATGTTTATACTTTTGATCCCGAAAGGCGTTTCACAGCGGCCACTGAGGTTCTGTTATTATTCTATACGTCACTCCAATACACCAACCGCTAGACTTATCCTACACGCGTTCGATCTAGACGTTAAAAAAACTGTATCCTACTTACGGCGGCGTTCTCAATAACTAAAATATAAAAAAGATAAAAAATATCTCAAAATAGTTTTTTTTCCGTCCCGACTGACCAGAATTACTCTTTACATCACTCTAATAACCGACCTCTAGATTTATCCTCTATACGTTCATTGTATAAATGTGTGTTTTTAAAGAAAAACCGTATCCTACTTTCGTCGGTGTCCTGGCCGAGGAGCGGAGCTCCTCGAGCCGAACGCTTGGTATATATAATGTAAATACATTGATAATGTATCATTTTTGATACCTATAGTAGTATTACAACGGCTCCTATTTTCCTCACTCTAATAAACCGACTTCTAGACACAACCCATATACGTTAAACCTAACGCTTATCGCGGCGTCACGGTAAAAAAAATTAATAATAAAGCGGAGCTCCTCTAGCCAAACATTTGGAATGACTCTCCCGCTTTTCGCAGTGTCCTGGTAAAAAAAAAATTGATAATAGTTTTACAACGGCTCCTATTTTCGTCACTCTAATGAGCCGACTTCTAGACACAACCCATATACGTGAAATCGAGACGTAAAACCTAACCTGTATGCTACTTTCGACGATGTCTTTGCCGAATAAATAACTAAATAGCTTTTGTTTCCGAACCGACTGACCAGAATTATTCTATACGTCACTCCAATACACAAACCTCTAGACTTATCCTACACGCGTTCGATCTAGACGTTAAAAAAACTGTATCCTACTTACTGCGGCGTTCTCAATAACTAAAATATAAAAAAGATAAAAAATATCTTAAAAAATTTTTTTTTCCGTCCCGACTGACCAGAGTTACTCTTTACATCACTCTAATAACCGACCTCTAGATTTATCCTCTATACGTTCATTGTATAAATGTGTGTTTTCAAAGAAAAACCGTATCCTACTTTCGTAGGTGTCCTGGCCGAGGAGCGGAGCTCCTCGAGCCGAACGCTTGGTATATATAATGTAAATACATTGATAATGTATCATTTTTGATACCGATAGTAGTTTTACAACGGCTCCTATTTTCCTCACTCTAATAAATCGACTTCTAGACACAACCCATATACGTTAAACCTAACGCTTTTCGCGGCGTCCCGGTAAAAAAAATTGATAATAAAGCGGATCTCCTCTAGCCAAACATTTGGAATGACTCTCCCGCTTTTCGCAGTGTCCTGGTAAAAAAAAAATTGATAGTAGTTTTACAACGGCTCCTATTTTCGTCACTCTAATGAGCCGACTTCTAGACACAACCCATATACGTGAAATCGAGACGTTAAACCTAACCTGTATGCTACTTTCGACGATGTCTTGGCCGAATAAATAACTAAAAAGCTTTGGTTTCCGAACCGACTGACCAGAATTATTCTATACGTCACTCCAATACACAAACCTCTAGACTTATCCTACACGCGTTCGATCTAGACGTTAAAAAAACTGTATCCTACTTACGGCGGCGTTCTCAATAACTAAAATATAAAAAAGATAAAAAATATCTCAAAATAGTTTTTTTTCCGTCCCGACTGACCAGAATTACTCTTTACATCACTCTAATAACCGACCTCTAGATTTATCCTCTATACGTTCATTGTATAAATGTGTGTTTTCAAAGAAAAACCGTATCCTACTTTCGTCGGTGTCCTTGGTCGCTTGGTATATATAATGTAAATACATTGATAATGTATCATTTTTGATACCGATAGTAGTTTTACAACGGCTCCTATTTTCCTCAGTCTAATAAACCGACTTCTAGACACAACCCATATACGTTAAACCTAACGCTTTTCGCGGCGTCCCGGTAAAAAAAATTGATAATAAAGCGGAGCTCCTCGAGCCAAACATTGGGAATGACTCTCCCGCTTTTCGCAGTGTCCTGGTAAAAAAAAAATTGATAGTAGTTTTACAACGGCTCCTATTTTCGTCACTCTAATGAGCCGACTTCTAGACACAACCCATATACGTTAAATCGAGTAGTTAAACCTAACGCTTTTGGCGGTGTCCGTGTAAATAAAATTTATCATGTTTATACTTTTGATCCCGAAAGGCGTTTCACACCGAACACTAGACGTTAAAAAAACTGTATCCTACTTACGGCGGCGTTCTCAATAACTAAAATATAAAAAAGATAAAAAATATCTCAAAATAGTTTTTTTTCCGTCCTGACTGACCAGAATTACTCTTTACATCACTCTAATAACCGACCTCTAGATTTATCCTCTATACGTTCATTGTATTAATGTGTGTTTTCAAAGCAAAACCGTATCCTACTTTCGTCGGTGTCCTGGCCGAGGAGCGGAGCTCCTCGAGCCGAAAGCTTGGCATATATAATGTAAATACATTGATAATGTATCATTTTTGATACCGATAGTAGTTTTACAACGGCTCCTATTTTCCTCACTCTAATAAACCGACTTCTAGACACAACCCATATACGTTAAACCTAACGCTTTTCGCGGCGTCCCGGTAAAAAAAATTGATAATAATGCGGAGCTCCTCGAGCCAAACATTTGGAATGACTCTCCCGCATTTCGCAGTGTCCTGGTAAAAAAAAAATTGATAGTAGTTTTACAACGGCTCCTATTTTCGTCACTCTAATGAGCCGACTTCTAGACACAACCCATATACGTTAAATCGAGTAGTTAAACCTAACGCTTTCGGCGGTGTCCGTGTAAATAAAATTTATCATGTTTATACTTTTGATCCCGAAAGGCGTTTCACACCGGCCACTGAGGTTCTGTAATTATTCTATACGTCACTCCAATACACCAACCTCTAGACTTATCCTACACGCGTTCGATCTAGACGTTAAAAAAACTGTATCCTACTTACGGCGGCGTTCTCAATAACTCAAATATAGAAAAGATAAAAAATATCTCAAAATAGTTTTTTTCCGTCCCCACTGACCAGAATTACTCTTTACATCACTCTAATAACCGACCTCTAGATTTATCCTCTATACGTTCATTGTATAAATGTGTTTTCAAAGAAAAACCGTATCCTACTTTCGTCGGTGTCCTGGTCGAGGAGCTCCTCGAGCCGAACGCTTGGTATATATAATGTAAATACATTGATAATGTATCATTTTTGATACCGATAGTAGTTTTACAACGGCTCCTATTTTCCTCACTCTAATAAACCGACTTTCCCACTATTTTTTAAAGGCCGTTTTTTCGTTTTTCACTCCTTTCAAAATTCCGTTCTCGCTCGAAATATTCTGTCCCCGTCTCCGGACGTCGTTTTGCGCGTTCGCGCGCCCAAAAAAGGTCGATTTTTCGTTTTTCGTTTGCAAAAACGTGATCGTTTCCCGCCAATTCGCACTTTTCTTTGTCGTCTGATGATAACCACGCGGCCCCGTGCATCGTGATAACGTTGCTTTTGTCTAATATCGTATATTCGTATTACTTTTTTTAATATATTATATATTAAAAACTAATAATTCACTCTACTACTTGAGTTTTTATCGTGTATTCGTGTTTTATTATATGTTTACGCAAATTTACGCGAAAAAAATTTACGCGTTTTTGTAGTTTTTTGTTCGTACCACTATATTGTTATTATATATATATAATATATTATATGTGTACTACTCGAGTTTTATCGTGTTTTGTACGTTTTTGCTATGTTTTCTTAATAAAAATGTTTTAAATTGCTACGTTTTACCTACCGTCTACTACTGATTGACTACTATTTAGTTTGTAATCCTATATAGTTATATTATATGATTTAAACGCATTAGGTTTGACCGTGTATCTTTTATACGCGTAATATATTTTTTTTTTTTTAGTTTTTTGTTCGTTATACCATGTCATATATATATATATATATATATATATATATATATATATTGATCGTTTTGTAGTTTCTTGCTGTCCATCGGTTATTATTACTCATATTGAATGATTTACTAAGTAAGTATTGAATTAAAATTGAAATGTTACTTTGTTACTAATGACAGAATTGGTCATGACAGTGTTAGGCTTTTGCAAAAAATAAATACAAATACTTTCTAGGTTCTGTTAATATTCGTGTTCGGTAGGTAGTTCCTATATGTGTATTATTAACGCCGACTTTTAAAACACTGTATTAATTATTTATTCAATTATCGATTATTTACAGTTTGTGTTAGAGATGATCCAGGAAATACTAAATATTATGAAAACATATTATTATTTGACTCTTTCTATTTCTTTTATATAATAATTTATATATTAAATCAGATATCGTCTTAATTATTTTCTTCTGTATATAAACCATTTAGTTCAAAATAATAATTTATAGGTCGGCTTTTGTCTTTTGGTGTGAATATTTGACCAATGATGGGTACCTACACATCGGACATTTCTGCTGGACCTATTATATGCTACAAACACACTGTGTATGATTAACTAAAGGAAATTGAATATTTATACTGTTTTATTAAATAGAAAATACTCTAATTCGACTCCGTAGGTACCTATAATTCGAGTGGTACAGATTATATCAAAACACAAAATGTATGTAACAGTACCTAATTCTAGGATAAAATTGTAATTGCATGAATTATGACTGTTGAATTTCTCTTAAAACACACTCTTACATATCATCATGGTAGTAAATATGCAAATAGTTAATTATCCGTGTTTGTCGATTTTAAACTAATCAAAATACTTTTACAATGGTAAGTGAAAATTTAAAAAATATACCTACTATAACCGTCTACGAATCAAAGCGTTATAATAAATAATTATATTATTTTAGCTGAACTTACCACTGATTTTGATTGAGGTGAAATAAATTTACAAATAGTCCAACGCCATTATATTATTTCTTAAATACCAGTCATATATTAATTAACATTTTAATTTGGTTATTTGATGATAAGTTGAAAATGTGAAATACATTTGCAATTTTGGGCGTCATAAACAATACCTACTTACTATTAAATTGTATTCTTTTATCTCTTAATATAAAATAATAATTAATATAAAACAATTTCCTCTCGGTTTGTGTTTTTTGATAGTATTATTATTTTTGATGAATACTTACTCACTAATAACATGTCTGATTCGACACAAAGTAAAAGTATACCTATATTATTTAATTATATTATATATATTATATATGTTATACAAAATAGTTTTTATTTTTTTCAATGGATAAAAAGTTATTAAGAAAAACGTTTCTGCTGTACCTATTATATTATGTAAAATTGAATATTTACACTGTTTTATTAAATAGAATACTTTTAGGTACCATAGAATTATAAACTACTTACCATTAAAGAATCTACTTACCATTACATTGGATACTTTATCTCATTAATATAATTTGCCCTCAGTTTGTGTCACCAAAAATGTTCATACACATAATATGTTTTTCGATAGTATTATTATTTTTTAATACTCAATAATAACATGTCATACGTCGTGTCTTATTCAACACAAAAAAAGTATACGGTATACCTATATTGTTGAATTATTTATACAAAATGTTTTTTTTTTTTTTTTTTTATGGTATATCCGAAATTATTTTTCAGATTGTTGGTTCTGTGCTAGAACTGAATTAGAATACTTTCAATAAATTACCTTTTCAGCAATTATCACACTTTTTATAGCTGGCTATGAGACAGCTTTGCAATATCATTCGCCTTTAATTAATTTTATGTTTTAAAGTACATAATGTTAATGAACAATTTAGGTCAAATGATTATAAAAAAATACTTAAAATATAATAATACCCATAATATATGTTATTAACGCTAAAAAAAAGAAAAAAAACTTTTATTATAATATTGATAATATTTATATTGATAATTATAATTGGACTAGAAAGTGGTATCAATAATATGTTGAAAAACATACATTTTTCTGATATTTCTCAGACTATAAATGTTGCGATTAATATTGATGGCCTCCCATTAAGTAAATCTTCTTCGAGTCAAGTGTATCCAATTCTATGTTTAATAAACAACATTGATGTACTTTTACCTTCAAATATTTTTTGTGTGGGTATTTATCACGGTTATGACAAACCATCGGACTTCAATGAATTATTAAAAGAGTTTGTAGATGAAGCCATTACATTAACATTGAACGGTATAAGTATTGCTGATAATTATTACAATTTCAAAATTAATATGCTTTTGTTTGATGTTGTAGCTAAGGCGAGTGTATTATTTATCAAAGGCCACAGTGGCTATTCATCTTGTTCTAAGTGCACTCAAGAAGGAGAATATATTAATTCAGTTTGTTTTCCTGAAATTGAATTTATCAAAAGAACCGATAATGATTTTATGAATCAAACTGATTCAGATCATCATACTGGTCATACAGTTCTAGAACGAATTCCAAACATAGGTCTAGTAACAGAAGTTCCACTAGATTATATGCATCTAATTTGTCTTGGAGTTGTAAAAAAGTTGCTTGTTTCTACTTGGTGTTTTGGACCACCACCGCACAAGTTACCAGATAGGATTGTTAAGGACATCTCAAATTCTTTAGTAAACTTGGTACAATATATTCCTATTGAATTTGTTAGAAAACCTAGAGCTTTAAGGGAAGCCAAATGTTTTAAAGCTACTGAATTTAGACAATTTATTTTATATACTGGTGTTGTTGTATTAAATAATAATTTAGAAAAAAAGAAGTATAACCATTTCCTTACTCTTCATTTTGCAATTAGTGTATTATTATCCGATCAACATATGCAGACTATGACAGATTATGCCGAAGATCTTTTAAAACATTTTGTTATTTGCACTAAATTAATATATGGACCACAATTTATGTCTCACAATTTTCATAATTTACTACATTTAACTGATGATGCAAGAAAATTTGGTAATCTGAACTATTTTAGTAACTTCTCCTCTGAAAATTATTTACAAAAAATTAAAAAATTGCTAAGTAAACATAATGATATTTTACCACAAATAGTACGTCGATTGACTGAAATTAATTCTTGTCAAGTATTACCTATCAACAAAATTAAATTGGGTTATAAGTTGGAAAAAGAACACGGTAATGGGGTTTTAATCAATGATACATGTGGTCCACAGTATAAAGAAGCAATATTTTCTAATTTTAAACTTAGCAAAAATGTTCAAGATTCATGCTGTAAATTAAAATGTTCTACTAGAATTGAAATTTCCAATTTTGCATTCAGTAAAACACTTAATCAGCCTATTGTAATTGGTAAAAAATATAACAGAACTGCAGATTTTTACACCAAACCTTCTCCGTCATCACTTATTGGTATTGAATTAGTTGATAATTTGAACGAAAATTATTCGTTTTGGCCTATATCATTTATACATCAAAAATTAATTCGTTTACCATATAATAACTCAAGTTTTGTAGTATTTCCATTACTACATACTAATGAATACTAAAAATTAATAATATTCTGTATTTATGTACATATTTTACTGTTTTTACTGTTTATATACTATGTTTATTTTAAATATTTATGATCTATATGGGCTATCTATCTGTCTGTCTATATCAAAGTTAATAAATAATACTTAAAAAACTTCAATAAATTTAATATACCGATTCATTATAATTTTCATTACAAATTTATTGTAGATATTATGAAGCAATCTGGCTGGTATGTCGTTAAATTCATGAATGAAAATACTATTGAAACTATACCAAGCAGCTGGATGATTAATTTTGACAAGTGTGTATGGCCTACTACATTATCAACAAGTAAATTAAGGTGGGCTATAAAAAATAGTCTCAAACCTATAAAGAATTCAGAAGATTGGAAATGTTGTCAAATTAAAGTATTATGTAAAAAGTTAATTACAAATTTTAAAGAAGCTTCAAAATTAACTGATGATCTATTAACTCAACCTTCTACTGAAGCTGAATCATACCAACCAAACAAAGTTTTGAAAGAATACAAAGATGTAAAAAAAAAGGAAAAAGAGGTATTAGTGAAAAATGTTCAGAGTCCATTTATAAAAGTCATTCTAGTTGTAGTAGCAGTAGTGATAGTGATACTGTACTTCCTTCATTACCAAAACTATCAAGTAAGAGTGTTTTCTTCATATTTTATTATGTATGTGATTGTTATATATTACGAAATATGTATAATTATTTTATTATAGAAACTGAAAATAGACCTGTAGCAACAACAGCAGATGAGTGTGTAGTAAATAATTTCTATGAAAAAGATGCTGTACTGAATGTGTCTCCAGAAGATAAAACAGGTTACTTTAATAATTTATAAAATTCAAAATTGTTGCCATTAATATAAAATATATTAATTATATAATATGTAATTTTATATCTTAATGAGATAAAAATCAGATTTCGTTAATTGAAAATATACTGGCTAATGATAATTGGATGGAAAATGTTTCAGTAATTAGTGATTATGATATGAATAAATTGAATAATGAAAATGTAACTAATGTATCAAATTATGTTCATATTCAAGAAAATGGTATGTTTATTAATAACAAATATATTTAAATATAAATGTATTAATAGTTAGGTATCAAATCCGTGTAAATTATCTGTAGGTGTGTATGAAAATGCTAATAATTTTGGGAATCACAATTTAAATTCAACACAGAAGATCCCGGAGGTAATATTTTTTTTATATACACATATTGTATAGGTACATTAGAAAAAAAAAATTTTAAAAACACTAGCTTCTTTGCTCTACTCAGAATCTAAAATAGTTATTATTTTAATTATGATGAAGTTAACTTAATAAAAAAATATCATACACCAAAATTTAGGTTAAACAATTTAACTTATTTTAAAACAAATTATTCATAAATTATAAATTTGACTTACTCTATCTTGGTCAATTGTGATCTTGATCACACTTTTTATTTGTATATTTCAATATATATTTAGCTATTTCATATATATGTATGGATGGATTTTAATAGCATTGGATACAAATATTCATCTCACATTTTTTGATATTTCAAACTATTTTCTTTTCCCTTTGAGATTCGGCATTAGGTAACACGAGTTCACTGTAGTATATTTTACAATTAGAATATTAGAAATGATTGGTATTAGAGTATTCAATTTAATTAATTAATTATTAAAATATATTAATTGTAAAACGATATAGGTATTATATGTTTTCTGACACTTTAAATTGTTTTTTAATTCCAAATACTTCAAGGCGAAGAATTCCAAATATGAATTGATTAATTAAAATTAAAATATTAAATATTAATTTAAATATTAATATATTGTAACTTGTATGAAATATATTTTAATTTTTAAATACAATTATAGAAGTTCAAAAACAAATTATGCGCCAACTAGTTACATTAAATGCTCGAAGTAAGGAACAAGGCGAAAATCTTCATACTATTATGATGATTGTGAGTAATATATAAGAAAAACTAAAATTACTGGAACAACCAACCGCAACACTATCCAGTCATGAGTTTGAAAATATGTATAAGATGCTTCCAATTGCAAATGATGATTCATTGAATAATTTCAAACAAATCTTATCTAACGAGGCCTTATATGATCAAACTGTAAGTAATTGTAAACTATAATAAGTAAAGCAAGGACTTTCATGCACTAAAAAATCATCAAATATGCATTTTAAAATATGCACTTATGCATCAAAAAATTAAAAATATGCGGTTCAATATGCCCTTAAAAAAAGTAATTTTATTATTATTCTATATAAGTTTTAACTAGATTTATTTTATCAAATTGATTAGGAATCTTTTTTGAATGTTGGATCCCATTCTTCTTAATTATTATTTTTCGTCTAATAAAACAAAAGAGGTATTTTAAAATAATTGTTGAATTATTCTCAAATATTTACCTTACCTAAACTAGAACTGCCCTGAGTTATTAACATTTATTTGATATTTGCAAATAGCAGAGAACGTACCACATACCTAATATTCTTTAAATAAAAATACAAAAATAGATATAATAAATACTGACCATTATTATTATTTCAAGATAAAATTTATCTTTATCGTCTTTGTAAGTTTATATTGAATTGTTGACCCTGATTCATCAAAAATATTCACCAAAGCGCTTGATTTTTGATAAACTATCAAAATATGCACTAAAAGCTTAAAATATGCCCTTATAATAAAAAATATGCCCCTTGAACCAAAAAATGTCCAAATATGCAAAATTATGCACTAAAAACTTTGAATATTTCATCATAGACGTTATGAAATGTATTTTGTACTTAACAAGCATACGATAAAGTTTACCAGAAAAAATATGCAAATGCATGAAAGTCATTGCTCTAATAATAAGTAATTAATCTGTTATTCAAAATAATAATGACTATATTATGAAATTACAGTAAAATATAATATTAATAGCCAGGGCCAGAATAAGAGCTGAAATTTGCCAATTTTTATGTCTATATAAAAATGTAAAATTGATTAATTTAAATGTGCTTAAAGACAACTTAAAAACCTAGTTCTAAATCCAGATCTGTTAAAAGCTGATATAAATAATAATGATAATGAAATATGTATAAAAATATATAGGTGTTTAAGGAGTTATCTTTCCATCTCTGTCCATTTATTAAATAAAAAATAAATTTCGTATTTATATACCCAACTAATAAGTATATATAGGATCTTATTATTTTATATAGGTACTATAGCAAAATTTTTGGTTTAATATTATGTTAGTTTTTTTGATTATCAATCATACTCAATATATATCTCTATTTTCTATATGTAACTAAAATAACTAATTTGGAATTTAACTTAATAATATGTACCATCTGATCAAGTTCATCTAACAAGTACATCTACAAGAAAAAATGTGTAAATTCTTGTCATATTACATTATAATATGTATTGAGAAAAAATATTTCACTGCTAAATACTTAATAATATGATGTGATTTAATTACTTTGGTTACGATATGTCTATCATAAATTTACAACATATCTTATTTATTACCTTATTACTAGAGTTACCTACTAAATATGATTCTTTTGTATGTTTTAAAGGTTAATATGTTGTCCAAAATTGGTGGTGCCAGTTTCAAAGAAACAGTAAGGCGCATATCAAGAAAATTAATAACTGACGAATATGCCAAATCATTTAGTTATACTGGTCACAAAGGCAATAAAAATCCATTCAATAAGACAATTTTATGTGCTTTACTTCTTAGTAAGTTATTATTTATTAATTATTAGTAAAGGACGGAATAGTATTGTTTTGCTTATTTTTTTTTTAATTAAAGCAAATATTTTTTCTAAATTTGAAAATATTTTAAGATAAAAGAATATTTTGTATATTAAAAAATAAAGACTTGGAGAAAATATATATATACATGTAATAATATTATAAATATCGATTAATTTTATAGATTTTCAATATTATTTTTTTGTGTTTGCAGTGGTGCACATAGGAATTTACTGCATAATATATAATTAACAGCAAAATATTGCACTGATATACTAAAACAGTGGTGGCCAAACTACGGCCCGCGGGCCAAATCCGGCCCGCCGTCATTTAAAATCTGGCCCGCGAAAATATTCTACATTACAACACTTGTTTGTGTAATATATAATATTTAATACTTACGTTGACAAAAAAAAAAAAAAAAATCTAAAAATTAAAAAATACTGTCTGTATACATCTTTCATAATATTTAATTCCATATCGTCATACCGTACCGTTGTTGTTGTTACAATGTCATTTAATAATATTCATATATAAATCGCATTATCGTATTTTGTCTTATTTTTGTACGATACGATGAATGTTCAACGTAATATATTTGTGAGCAAGTATTCTCGACGATGAAAATCAATAAAAGTAAAACTCGATCAGCTCACATTACGAATGAACATATCCATGCCGTTCGCCGTGTAAATTATACCAAATCAGAACCTAAAATTAATGCCATCTGTCAACAGAAACAAGCTCGTAATTCCCATTAACAAATCAGTACGTTTTAATATATTTTTCGGAAGTGTAAACCGTCATGATTTTTTTTTTCATTTTTAGTAATAATTATTAAGTTAAGTGTTAACTAAAGCCATTGAACTGAGTGAGTACAATAAAAACGTCGTTGAATGTATAATTACATACCTACACCTGAAATTCTGATGACCTTAAAGTAAAATTTCACTTTATGGCCCGTGGTAAAATAAGTTTTTTTTTATGGCCCGCGGTAAAAAAAGTTTGGCCACCACTGTACTAAAACAAACTCTATGTTTTTGTGTGTGTGAGGGGATTAGGGTTGAAGACATTTATACTTTCGCAACAACAAATTTGTTTTTTGTATTCAAGCATATTTTGATTTTAGGAAAATATATTTATTTAAAAGGATATTTTTTTTGCATATTTTTCTATAATTTTTAAATAATATTAGACGAATTGTTAGAAATGTACAATTTTAGGAGAATATTTGCATCTTATTTTGGTTATTTTAAGAGAAAACTATTCATGCCTCTATTTATTTGGCAATTGTTGAAAATATGTATTAAATTTTTCTTAATCATTTTAGAAGCTGTTAATTCTACTTTCAACACCGCTTCATTGAAGGACATTGAAACTGTGGCTAGTATTTGGCTTAAAAAAGCAACTGAACGATTTAAAACTACAACAGGAGATTGCTAAGCAAATACATTTCTTCACTACATATCTGGCCAAGATGGGCACACACATTTTTTTTATGTTTAAATTTATTTTCTTAAGTGTTTAAAATATGTATTATTATAACAGTATAAAATCAAGTTGATTTAAAATTCATAAGTCTTTTTAGATTTATTTTTTATTTATGTATCGATACTTCAAAATTGTTTTTAAAAAAGTTGCAGCAATATGTTAAAATGGTTTTTCATTATGAAATGTTAATATAAAATAAAACATGTTTTTTGTAATCTACTTATTTTATTCATTATTCGAGTAAAATCATAAAATAAATAATATATGTCTATAGGTAAATTTCTATAATTGTATGTATATAGTATATATATTAATTATAAATATATATATATAATATAATATATATTATAAACATACAATTATAGAAATATATATATATTTATTTATTTATTTATATTTATATTTAAGTAAGAAATGAATATTAATTGAATATTCTATTAATAATAATTATTATTCAATGAATATTAGTTTGGAACTATTGATAGTATATTATTGATAGCAGCTTGTTGATAGCATATTCATAGAATGATTAAAAGTGGCTCCTTTAGCGATTTTTGGATACAATTAGAAGATTGATAGAAGGTTGATAGTAGAATCAAGAATATTATATGATTATTCTGTCAGAGTAAAATGAATATTCTTTTCACATATTATGAATGTTTTTGTGCTAGTTGGGATGGCTAGAGGAACTTGATATTCGACTCTAACAACCATGTTTGAAGAACATGTCCTATAATGTTTTAGTCTGCTTTGTTTTATTTGTTGTTGTTATTGTTATTAGTCTGTTATATTTTATCTAATATTCTATATATGTATATCTTTTAAATTCTGTTAAATTTAAATCTAAATAAGAGCTCATGCCGAGTGTCATATGCATAAATAAAAAATTATTATATTAGGGATTAAAATAGTTTCTATAATTTTAAACTATACAAAATAACTTTTTTTATTGGAAAATTTTTAAATTGCAATAATAATTATAATAATAATGATTTAAATTAATTACATTCAAATAAAATAAAATGTTTAAAATAATAGCTTACATATGTTGAAGTAATGTAGAACTTCAAATAAGGACTATTTTTTTTATTTTTAAATATAAAATATTTATGAATAATAATGTAAAAAAAAATTTTATTGGAATTATCAAACAATGCAAGTTTTTAAACAAGTTTTAACCTGCAACCTTACACTTCAAGATTATGAAAAGGGTAACAAATAAATATTATATTTTTATGCTTTAAATATTTAGACACTTTAATAAATTATTTATCTAATAAAAAAAGGTGTTTATTTACCTACCTTACAGAATATACAAAATTTATAATTTTATTTTAACTCTTATAAATTTTTGTTTAAAAAATTATAATATCCATATTTTTTGGATCCAGCCGATTTCTTTTGGCACTCATTATTTCCCCTGTCTTTGAAAATACTCTTTCTGCGGGAATCGAAGTCACTGGTATTATTGAGTATTTTGCAGCGATTTTAAATAATGGATTCAGAAGTGACTGATGTTTAATCCAAAAATCTTGTGAAATACTTGACCGTTTTTCCAGAGGAAGACTTATATATTGATTAATTAGTGATTGTGCGGTTGTTGTTGACGTAAAATAGGATCTTTCCTCTTCTACTTCAGTTTCCATAAATGCCCATAAGTCAGAGTATTGACTATCTGGGGGTTCTTGACATGGTATGGCGGCTGAAGGCTCGCTATTCTCTCCTTAAAAAATAACAATAACGTTAACATTTATAGTACAATAAAAGGTTAAGTTACTCAACTAATCATTACCGATGCATACTGCTAATTCATTCTGTATACTTTCTATAGTTTTATTGGCCAACTCTATATTGGTAAATGCAACTTTTTTAAATCTTGGATCAAGAACTGTTGAAATTGCAAAAAAAGGTGAAATATCGTTACCTTCAATATATTTAAAACGATCTGTCATGTTGCTCGTTAATTTAGTTTTTAAAGCTATTCCTAATGTTGTCTCCACTTTTTTAGAACTAAGAGCAATATTCACACCTATATAATTAGTTAAAAAATAAAAATATTAAATATTAAATTTATAATTTTTGTTTGTGTTTTACCTCTCACTAAAGGAATAACCATGCCAAGTTTTGGTTATTTTTCTCCTGAAAGTTCAGTTGTCATTAATTTAAATGGTGTTAACAATGGTATAATATCCTCGATAATTTTCCATTCCATTGGTAATAGCATTTGTGGGCCATCCTTTAACGCCATCATGACATAAGTTAGTGGCTCTTTTAACGTCACCAATCTTTCAAGCATAAAGAGACTACCCAAGCAGCAAAGAAATATATTAAAAACATTTTGGAAATATTAAAATATTTCTGACACAACTTTTTATAAAAATAACGTTTTAGAAATATTTTGAAATCATTTGGTATCAAAGATTTTTACAAAATAATGTTAAAATGTTTTTAATATATTTTATAATTAATATTTATCTTGACCATATTTTATTAATATTGTAAATATGTTTCTCCATTTTAACTGTGAATTAAAATAATATTAAAACCTTTTTTTAATGATTTATCTTTTTATTATTATTATAGCTATAGTATTCCTATAAAAATATATTATAATATATAGGTAGTAGGTATCTACATATTATATATATAAAGTATTGCGTATAGGGATTTTATAGATTGTCTGTTCAAATGGTGTATGAAATTGTATGATATCAGAATTATCAGATAAACCATATGATATTGCGTAATACTGCGGCTAAAATTAAATATGAATATCGTTGATTTTAAAAAATGCTTAAAGAGTTAAAAATTAATAATGGTAAATACACTTTTAGCTAACATATTATGGCGTTTACGTGAGGCCACTCGGGCGTTGATATTTCTCGATAATGTTTTGCAATCTGTAACCCATACCACAAATAAATAGGGTTTTCCCGGGTTGACGATGAACACTGGCAGTCGGATGTGGCTTGGTTTATTTATAACTGAATATTTATCGAAATTCAAACGTGGCTGTGATTTTAAATGTTCATACTTCATAACTATCATTGTTATCGCGCGTTTTGAACAAAATATTTTACGTTCTTCTATATGATGGTTCTTTGTTCTATGACCTATTGTAGAGAAGGCTCTTACGTTTTGTTTTTAGTTTTTTTGTCATTCGGAATATCGGAATTATTCACTAGAACTACAAATTGATACAGGTAATTTACATTAATATATTATTTACATTTATTAGTTATTACTATTAACTCTACAATTCTACTCCCTATTTAATAAACGCGATATATGTCGTGATTACTGACTAGCTAGGTACATTTTTTCGCTCATAAATTCCTTTTATGACTAACCTACCTAATAGCATTGATTTTAAAATATACTTTTATTATATATTATAAAATTACCTAATGCTAATAGTTTTTAGGTAATATTAATACTGTTGTAGGCAGTAGTCTTGCAGTAGTCTATTTATGTTAAATAATATTGTTTAAATTTTACTATTAATTTACTTTTAAAATTAAATTATTTAATATAGGACTAAATTATACATATATACATTATATTAAGGTTATATTAGGGCTATGAGATCAACACTAAATTGTATAACCATGGGGTTATCATTATAATATTCAAATTTTTTCTACTTTAAATGTAATTACTAATTAGGTATAATATAAAAATATTTTCATATTTCTTATCAAATTAATAAATAGCCAAAAATTATGCTTGCTTCATGTAAATTGTTAAAGATTAAGTGACCAGTCATTTTTATTTGTAAATAAATACCTCAATTTATAGAGAATAATTATCTATAGGATTCTAACTCTTATTTATTTTTCTGTGGGAAATTTTTTTTAATAAAACTACATTTTTATTTTTATTTAATTCTTGAAAATGCCAAGAAAACGTTTAGAATTTCATAAATTGTCTAGTAGAAGTAAAAGGAGAAGGGTACATGAAGGAGCTGGTTGTTCTCGTTGGTCCGATAATGTTGACAGTTCAGAATCCGGTTCTGATAATTTGTCTGATACTGAAATGTATAACTTAAATAATTCGACAGTTTTAGATGAACTGGTAGATTCAGAAAATACAAATAATAAATTAAATACAGGAATTGAAAATAAACATATAGACTTTGCTGAGTATGAGTTTTTAATTAGTTCATCTGCTAGTGATAATGATCAAATTTCTCAGCTTGGTACCGATTATTTTGATTTGTTTCATTCACCTGTGGATTATTTAATTGAAGTAGATGACAATCAGTCTTCGGACATAAAAACATTTCTTCGAGCATGGGCTATTAAATATAACATTACTGATGCATCTTTATCTGCTCCAGTGCCGGCGCTAGGTATTGCGGGGCCCTGGACATAGGTAATAGCCTTTAGGTTCTCAGAGAGGGGTGAAATTTTAGCTTTTTTTTAAATCAGGATTTAAAAAAAAATACTGTTTTTCGTCGATTTTAAACACTTTAATAATATTAGGTTATTCTTATTCTTTTTTTTAACACAAAATTATTTACAAATAATAAAATAATAACTAATTAGGTACATACAACAACAATATATAAATTTTTAATTGAAGTAAGAACATATTAATTTTATATTTAATTCTTCTTAAATAGCCTTCTTTGTTACTTTTTAAGTTATTTTCTTCATCATTATTATCACCCCCAAGCCCGTATTTATACAAAAAAAAATGTATATTGTTAACAAAAAATGCATATTATGATATTGTCATAATATGGACTATAATATGAGCCATAGAGCTTACGACGGTGTATATATCATAGACCTTTTACTTTGAGTAAAAAGTCTATGGTATATATCGACGATGTACCTGCTGGATGCTATCTATTTTATGAAGAACCAATAAGGCTATAAATAAACTATATTGATATAAAATTTACTATGATACTATGATATTATTATTTTATTATGTTCAAAACATGAATGTTGAATTGCGTAGCACACATTTCTGTACGGACTACGGGAATACTAAGAAGTAAGAATATTATTACCTTTACCAGTTTGTGTTGCCTCTGCTGAAATGAGTTTCTCCACACTTCAGAGACTGAAAACCTGGCTTCGCTCAAGGATGAGTGAAGATAGGCTATCAGCATTATGCCTACTTAATGTTTATAATAAAATTAATATTCTAGATCAAATAGATCATATTATTGATATTTTTGCCAATTTAAAAAATAGACGTCTTGAATTTGTCTTGTAAAAATTGTTGTTTTCTATTTGTTATAAGATTTTGTGAAATTATAGCTTGCCCCCCCCACCCCCCTAACCTAGGCCGCCCCTGGTCTGTTGTGACAATAAATAAACTATACTATACGTAACTAAAATGTAATATTATTTTCTAAAACTGTATAATCTCAAAATTAAAAATGCTAATAAATATTTTGCTAGTTAAATTTATATTTAAGAGTTTAAACAGACTAATTTTTTTTTTCAATAAACTTTTGAAATAATTGCACACCACGAGCCGCCACTGACATTTTGTATACCTACTTGTGTAAACGGAGACAACACATTCGAGTGCGATTCCTCCTGATGAAACCTCGCTCAGCACAGAATTAGTGGCGTAGCGTGAGTTTCAGTTAAACCTTTGAGTGGAAAATCGTAGGCTAATAAATTCATAAGGGCTGGTTATTTTATTAATTTACATTTATTTTAACAACTACATTAAATCATCATATAAAAAATAAATTAATTCATCAAAATGTTTGAATAAAATAATAAATTGTTTAATATCTAAGTACGCGACCGCGGCAGGCAGAAAATGCAATACATGACGGTAAACAATATAAATATTAAAACTAAATACTAATCCTGATTCCTGATACACTGTAGATACTCTCGCAGTACCTATATTTAATACGGCTATACTCTAAACTGAAGTGTAATAATAATTTCATAAAATAAAAACTTACTCTTGTGATATGCAGAAATTTTTGAAAAAATATAGGAACTGCACAAAGCGGACTGCGGTCAATTAATACTCTGAATTCTGATACTCAAACTCAATTAATGTCCAACTGAATTTATGTCAGATGACAGATAATTAAATAAATATTTTAAGAATATAGCTTTGTCCCCTTCTATAATACAGCGATACCGGCATACAATACGCGGAAAGCCTTTCCAAATATAGAACAAAGAAAACAATAACCATAGATATAATAAATATTTATATTATTATGTATAGTAGGAATTCTACTTGACGGGTATCGTCAAAATATTACGCTTTCGTTGTATCGATAACGATTTACTCTGTAGTTTGTACTATGGCTAAATTTAGATATTGTTTTCCAAATAACTGGTGATAGGCATAATATAGATTTATAATTATTGGTTGATATAAAATATCAATGTGTCTCACGGTATTCGTATTAAGATGATAATTAAAAATCACGGGGCCTTTTAACAAGCGCGGGGCCCTTTAACAAGCGCGGGGCCCTGGACAAATGTCCCATTTGTCCTCCCCTAGCGCCGGCACTGATCTGCTCTGTTAGATGGCTTGAAACAAAATGTTAACATTTTAAATGACATTTTACCATCAGATGCTAGGAAATTACTAAAAACAAATATAGAACTAGAAAAAAAAATTATTGAACCTGGTAGTTATTTACATTTAGGGTTAGAAACACAGTTAAAAAGATTAATTAAAAGTTGTACAGTACCAAATAAATTTAATGAATTAAGATTACTTGTAAATGTGGATGGATTACCTCTTTTCAAAAGTTCTGCTGGTCAAGTTATTCCAATATTAATTACAGTTATAAATGTACCTCAATTTAAAAAAAATGTTTTTCCTATTGGTTTTTATTATGGTCTACAAAAACCTAATTGTATGGCCCAGTTTCTTCAATCATTTGTCGACGAAGCTGTTAATTTAACAGAAAAAGGTATTATGAACGAAAATGGAAATGTAATATCTATACGAATTGTCGGTTTTTGTTGTGATGCTCCTGCTAAAAAGGATATATTGGGCATTAAAGGCCATGGTGGATATTTCTCATGCACGAAATGTACTGTTCGTGGTACAACAGTTTGTGGCAAGCGTGTTTTTACAGAACTAGATTGTGCCTTAAGAACTAATGAAGACTTTATAAACATGGTTGATAGTAATTATAGACAGTGTGATACTATTTTAACAAAAATACCTGGGATTGATTTTGTGAAGTCAATAGTTTTAGATTACTTACATTTAGTTTGTCTCGGAGTTATGCGTACCATGTTATTAACTTGGTATGATGGTGATATACCATTCAGATTATCACGCCAGTTATTAAATCAAATTTCAAATTTTATGATAATTAATCGTTTAAGTTTACCAGTAGAATTCGCTAGGAAACCACGAGAACTGAAATACCTTTTAAGGTGGAATGCAGTTGAATATCGAACTTTTCTTTTATACCTTGGAGTTGTAGCTTTAAAAAATGTTTTAGATGATAATAAGTATAATAATTTTGTTACATTACATGTGGCAATATCTATTTTACTTAATCCAAAAACGTGCAACAATGAAGAAATGAGAGAGTATGCTAGATCTCTTCTTAAACATTTTGTACAAACATTTATTTTCTCTTATAATGAAAGTTTTATTACTCATAACTTCCATGGCCTTATTCATATAGTTGATGATGCTGAACATTTTGCACCTATGATAAATTCGTTTACCTTAGACTCAATTTCTGCATTTCCGTTCGAAAATGTTCTCCGAAAATTAAAAAAAATGGTCAGAGGTAAAAATAAACCACTTAAGCAAATTGGAAAGCGGCTTGCACAGTTATTGTCTGAAAATCATTTCTTTTCTTTTCAATCATTTTCATCTAATAATTTTCCCACATTATTAAACATACATTGCAATGGACCTTTACCATTAAATTGTTGTGGGCCACAATATGATACATTAGCATTTTCTGATTTCGTAATTAAAACAAAGTCACCAAATAACTGTTGTTCTACAGTAGGTGGTGATATATTACTTATAGAAAATATTTGTTTCTCAAAAGAATTACAATGTTCTGTAATTGTTGGTAGACAATTCCTTATAAAAAACAATTTTTACACATTACCATGTCAAAGTTCAATAATTGGCATTTATAAAGTTGAAAAATTATCACATCTCAGAACTTGGTCTATTTCAGATATATGTATGAAACGTGTGTGTTTGCAATATAAACAAGCATTTATCACTTTTCCTTTATTACATTCAGCATAATATTATACTTAACTTAAATTTTTTTTTTTTATTCTTTAGTTACTAGTTATAGATTTTATTACTCTACATTTTATAGTATATATACCAATTTGAATATGTGTACATATGTTTGATTAAAAATTATAATATTTTATCTATTTAATAACATTTTTTTTAAATTCTTCACCGTCAGTAGACTTTTTTTACATTTTATAGCTTATTTTTTATCTACCATTATGAGTTATATCTATACTCACTTACCTATTACAATTACCTACATATTAAATTAAAAATTGTATTTTACTTATTTTAATGCTCCTATCCCTAAGATGGTTTTTGTACTTATGAGTGCCACAAATATTTATAAGGTATAATTAAATTTTTGGAGATTATTACAGAACATGATTTTGTAACAAATATTATAGCTTTACAAATATTTTACAGCATGTGGACTTTAGTAACAATTTATGAGCCTGACATGGACCCAACTCCAGATTTAATACCAAATATTTGGATTATTAGTGATTCAAAGTGTTGGTATCCATTAAATTTTAGAATTTCTACTATTAAGACAAAGGCTAAGTCACTAGCTAATCCAGATCCAGGAGAATGGGTACAATTAAAAATTGACATAATGGAAAAAGATATAAGTATGTACTAATAATATTAAAAATAGGTATATTTTATGATTATTTATGTACAAGTTGAAGTACCTTTATAATTTGTCTAAATTTAATATATTTGTCTATTTTTACATGACATTTATCAAATTATATTTAATTTTTAAATACGTATAGCCAACTATGAGTATGGGTTAAAGTTAATGTACCGAGCTGCAAAACATGAAGAACTTCATTCTGAAGCCGAACTAAATAGAGGTCGAGGAATGAGACCTAAATTGAAAAGGAAAAGTTTATTTGTAGATTCAAACCTATATGATGATGATTTTTTTTCTATGAATAATGAGATTGTGCAAGAGACTGAATTAGATGGAGTTATTCTTTATCCTAAATGCCCCAAAAAACTTAAAGGCAATAACATTATATAATTTACTTAATTTTATTTTTTAATGTCTTTAATAAATTGCAATTAAAATTTTTTAGTGTCAGATATTTCGCAAAACCAACAGAGTAGTGGTTCAACAAAACATATAATTTCAGAATCTAGTACCTACTTCTTATAGCACACCAAATAGAAGTGTTTCTAGTAAGTACTTGAATTGTCACTATTCCAAGTTATTATTATTAATTTATCGACCAAAAAGTAAATGATTGCTAGTTCTTATAAAGTAAATGAGTAGTTTTGCTATTCTTATATTATGATAAAGGCGATAAAGCTATCATAAATAATTTTTTTATTAGTTATGCATGTTGTGTGTATGCAATATGTAGTTAAACAAATAATGTTTAATTCTTTTAAATATTATATAATCAAAAATTGTATAATAATAAATATTAATATTACATAATTCATATAATTATAATTAATTGGCTTTTAAAGAGTTTTAGATATAATGGCATAGGTTAATTCGCGGAAGACAAAAATTGATTTAATTTTTCTATTTTGCTTGGACTTATTTTGTTTTAATCTTATATTTAATGTTATAAAGGTTTAATTGGAGAACATTTGACACCATCAAAGTGCTCGCTGAGGGGTGATGATATTTTTGGTATATTAATCAAATTTGTTTTATATATTTTGTATTGGTAGTACAATAAATGGAATTATTTATACTTATTATTTAAGAGACATTTATAAAAAAAGTTGTATAAATTAGTACGTTTGTTATAACTAAAACATAATTTTTTACATGAACTAAATTTTTGTTCAATTTACTTTTGTATTTATTTTTATGAACTTAAATCCTATACTTAATGTAATATTAATTGATGTATTAGTTCTTATAATCAAGTTTACAATTTTTACAGAAAACTCACTAACACCAGTAAATAAATGTCTTCTAAAGAAAACCAATCATTATTGCTCATTTGAAAATATTAAAAACAGTAATGTTGAAACTTTGTTAGTCGCTTTGGGACGTAATATGTGTAAGATATCAGGTAAATAGGTTCTTGTTATTTTATCACCACTAATTTGTATCATTATAAATTGTATAATATCAAATTTAAAATAATATTATTTTAAAGCTGATATTCTGAAGACAAAATCAAATATTATTCATGTAAAAAGGGAATTGGAATCATTTATACTAGATGACAATAAAAGTTACTTAAATTATTTATTTTTTTAAGCTGCTATCAAAAATAAGTTTCCAAGTGTTACCAAAGAAGACATCCGGCCTAACATTATGACATGGTTTGCTCAAGCATCTCATAAAGTAAAATCGAGGTAATTTTTTCATTTAATTAGATGTATTTAATTTTACTGTTACCGTATTTTGAGGATACTTTGCAGAACATTTCTTGTTTTTCAACATAAACGTACACTGCCTCTAATAGTTGTGATAGAATTTTACTTGTTTATCACAGTCTGCTAGGTACAAAATGTTAAGAATGATTATTTGCAACTTAATTTTGAATAACTTACAGAATTGATTTTTAGAATATTTATTTTTTTTAATTTTGTGCAAAATTAAAATATTGTTTGGGTTACTTTGCACATTAACTACAAATACCAAAACATTTTATCATAAAACGCTTACCCGTGATGCTTGTTTATGGCAACATTTTTTTTTTATGTGCAATGTTACTTATGAGGTTAAGTTACAGTATATAATTATTAATTACCTAATACACTGATAAACAATCCCTTTATTTTAAATATACACTATTCACTATATAATGTATTATGTAATAATATTATAAAAATATTAGGTATTCTATAGTTTTATATTCAGGGATGTCATTTGAGATGCGCTTTTTTCAATGAACATTTAAACTTCTCTAAACACTTATATATAATTTGGCAATTAAATTCCACATCTAATAATACTAAAATATTGACAAACTTTATTTTTTTTTAAATAAATAAAGATACACCCCTGTTATGTTTTTCCAATATTATAAAGAACTATAATTTCAAAAAGAAATATTAATTAGATAAGCATTCAAAATTTTCCTCAAGTTATAATAACTAAATTATATTTGCATTTTGTTACAGAAAACAAGTAAAAGAAGCCAGTGCATTACATTCAATGAATGAGGAAGATGACCTCCAACCTGAGCAGACTCCAAATATTTAATGTGTCTAATACATTTTTTTATTTTTAATTAATATTTTATTTTCAATGTAATAATTAAGTAAATTATAAAATTAAATCTTATAATATGTTCTAATTTACATATTTTTATTTCTAACCAAATGAATTCCTTTTATCATTATATATCAAAACAATTTTATTAATTAATATGGAAACATTAATTAAATGTTTCAAAAACCTAATTTTAATATTTTTAAAAATATATTATTAACATCAAAATTATATTAATTAAATGTTTTTAATTCAACCAAAAAGTGGCCATTATAACATTTCAAAAATCTTTTAAAAATCTTTTTAAAATTTTTTTTTTTATATTTAAAAAATATTTTTTTGCTGCTTGGGTACTATTCCAACGAGTAGACACATCTTGCTTCAGTTTTAAATCGGGTAAACCTAGTTGTTTTAACTTTTCTTGTAAAAAACGATGCCCTATTTCACTCTTTTTAATAAATGTCACTATTGAACGACATTTTTTTAATAATATATTTAAATCGTTAACTCCATCCCAATCAATATTGTAATATTCGTCACTATCGTCTGTACCACATTTTGTTTTTAGTGCGTTCGTCACCACTAAATTCAACTTATGTGCTGTACAGGATATATGAGCAAATCCATTCATATTTTTTATTGCAGCTTTTATGTTCGCACCAGAATCAGTTGCAATGGCTACTACTTTACTACTTATTTTCCATTCCTCAAATATTTTAATCAATGTTTCATATAGGTATTTTGCTGTATGGTTTTGATTAAGTTTTTCTGTTGTTAACACTAATGTTTTCAGTTCATAATATGGACCATACACATGAGCAGTAACCGTTAAAAAAGAATCAGTGTTTAAAGATGTCCACATATCTGATGTAATGGCAACATAATCAGATTCGATTAAAATTTGTTGGACCTTAAGTTTGGTAGAGCAGTAAATGTCAGGCATTATTTTTTTTGTGAGGGTTCGACGACTAGGTATATGCTCTAAGTAACGGGAATCTAAAAAACTGACCATTTTACGAAAACCATTGTTTTCCAAAAATGAAATAGGTTGTAAATCCCCTGCTATCATTTCCATTATAATAGATGTGAAGTCATCTTTCTGTTTTAATGATGGTTCATTAAACCTGAATAATTAAAAATTGACAAATATTATCATGCTGTACTCAAAATAGTGTCAAGAGGCTGAATTTAAGAAAAAAAGTAACCAACTTTTATAATAGATCAATAAAATCTGTTTCACGCCTTATTTATAGGAGTATTTTTCTACAATTTTCGAAAAAACTTTTGAGACTTGAGAAAAACTGTCTGTTTAAAATACCTAATTCTGGATTTTAGATCTAAAAATAGTATTAATACATTTTTTGGACGTATTTCTTTTTGAAAAATGGATACACACCTACCAAAAAATTTCGGCTTGAAACCGATAGAACATTCACTTAACAAAAATCTGAAATTTTCTATGAAAAATTCCTTTAAATGTGATACGGTATACCGGGCTACGGTATACCGTTCGTGAATAATTTATACTCCGTTTTACAATAGATTTAATCTTTTATTATCGGTAAATTTGTACAAGTACACATATTTATGTATAAATATTAGTGAGGGATAATTTTTAATCCGGGCCGTGCGGCGGGCTCGGACAAGCGAGCCGCGCGGGCGGTATCGGGCTTAAACAAGCGCGACAATACAGGAGGTGGTGGGTCGATACAAGTATATTAATAACGTTACAATATCGGAAAGGAGATGATATACCCCGGAAGACTTCAGCAAGTGGCCGGGAATATATCAGCTCTTATGGCGTGGCCTAAGCAGGCGCGCCGGGGGGGACCGTAATTGCTGTCCCTGAAAAGGGAACGTTTTATGGTATTAGACACTTCGTCAGTCCGTACTAACTACCGCAGTGGATGTTAGTTGGATGGATGTTCCGATGGTCGTGTTGATTTCGTCGTGGACTGCAATGATCTGGATCCCGGTGGTTTGATGATGATGATGACGTTTACCGCGGCACGTTGTTGATATCGCCCGGCCAGACACTATATCGGAATGTTACGTCAATATTGGTCGTGGCGGGCGATGTATGCGATGACATGCCGGAAACGGTGATAACAGCGGCAGCGGTTTGGATCGTCTACGCTCGTTGTCGCAGGTTGGTGGAATCGCCGAGACTGTGAATCAGCGCGGCTGTGTTATTGCTGCTTACGTAACCGCTTGTTGCGTGGCGGCGTTCGGCGATGGTTGACGGTTGTTATCGGCTGGTGTACGGCCGATAGACGGCTCACTGCTGCACTCCTGGTACTCTCGTCGGCAGGATAGCAGTTGTAGTTCCAGCTGCAGGCTGGATCCAGCGATGGCTGGTTTTTCTTCTTGACTTCGTGAAATGTTCGGAACGAGCAATTGTGTTGTTTGAGAAGAAGAAGTAGAAGAAGTGATTTTGAACTTGGAACTTGCCTTTATATGACGGCCTGTGGCTTATATAGAGCTCCAGGCAGTTGCCTTTTCTCTCTAGTTTAAGTTTGGGGATGATTTATGATGTTTTGGTTGTTAGTGTGCTATGGATTGTATATGTGGGTACTTGGATATTGAGGCTCTGTGAAGGAAAACAGATGTGGCGTTCTTTATGTAGTCGGAGACGGACAGTATGTTGGCTGAGTTCCTTATGGCTTCGTTTCGTGTGAGGTAGTGTGATCCAGTGATTATTCTCAGCGTGGTATTTTGGACGGCTTCTATTTTTTGTCTGTTTTTTTGGCTTATGAGTGATGCCCATACAACTGAGCCATAAAGTAGTATGGGTCTTATATATATTAAGTATAGTTGGAGTCTTGTCTTTAATGGAATTCTGGATTTCGTATTTAATACTGGGTATAATGTACTTCTGGCTCCTATTGCTTTTTGGATGGAGATCTGGACGTGTTGATTCATTTTGAGCTGAGTGTCTATTGTTATTCCCAGGTATTTGATTTTGTGTTTCCATTCTATGATTTGGCCTTGTATTTTTATTTTTGGTGTTTTTGGTCCTGGTAATGCTCCGAATATGATGGTTTCTGTTTTTCCAACGTTGAGTGATAGTCGTTATTTGTTCATCCAATTGAGTGTAATGTCTATTTGTTTTTGGAGTTGGTGAATAGCGTATTTTTTATTTCGGTGATTGGTGTGAAACATTGTGTCGTCGGCGAATATTAAAGTTTTGACGCGGTCGATGGTTGGAAGGTCATTTATGTATAAACTGTATAGAGTTGGAGACAAACATGAACCTTGAGGTACTCCTGCCTCTATTTGTCGTGGAGTCAAAATGGAGTTCGCTACGCGTATTTGAAAGGAGCGGTTGAATAGGAAGGATTTGATGAGTTTGACGATGTTCATTGGAAGATCAGTTTGTGTTCTTAGCTTGTATATAAGTCCTTCATGCCAGACACGACCAAATGCCTTCTCCATATCCAGGAATACAGCAGTTGTATATTGCTTGTTGTTTTTGTTATCTTTGATTTCTTTGAAAAGTTTATAGAGTTGTGTGATTGTTGAGTGTCCTTCTCTGAATGCGTGCTGTTCAGGTCTGGGCTTAATGAATTTCTTCAGTGATTGTAATATTATTTTTTCGAGTACTTTTGAGATGGACGTAAGAAGGGAAATTGGTCGGAAGTTTTCTGGCTTTGAGTGTGACTTGCCTGGTTTTGGGATCATTACTACTATTGCTTTTTTCCAGTCTTTCGGGATGTAAGAAAGTCGTAGGCATGCGATGAAAATTTGTGCGAATTGGGTGATTATGTTGCTTGGTAAGTTTTTCAGTGCCCTATTGGATATTTTGTCGTGTCCGGGGGCTTTGTTTGCTGGGAGTTGTTTTATTATATCTAAGACTTGTTTTGGCGTGATATAATCAGTAGATGATGGTTGGTGTTGATCTAAGATTGGTGTATTATGATCTGTTTCATGGAAGACTATGTCGGAGTTGTTTGTAAATTGACTTTCCATTGTATCGGCGAATAGTTCAGATTTTTCATCAGCTTCGTAGATTTTGGTGCCTATGATCGTTTGGAGAGGAGTTTCAGCTGGTTTCTTTTTAAGGAGGCGTCTGTTTAGTTGGTATAGTGAGTTGTTTTTGACATTTAGTGATTCTGTGAAAGTGTCCCATTTGGTTTGTCTGTATTCTTTAGGTAAATTTTTGACTAAAGTTATTTGTGCGTTATGTAGTTTCTTTACCTTTGGATCTCTATTGGTTTGCCAAATTTTCCTGAGTTGGCGTTTGGTTTCGATCTCTAGTGATATTTCGTCAGGGAGTTTTAAGTTGCTTGGTGTTGATTTGATAGTATAGGAAGAGTTTTCTAATGCAGATTGAATTGAGGTTGTTAGTTGGCAGATTTTTCGGTCGATGTCTTTCGGTGTTTGAACACGAAAGATTCTTGCTTGGGGGAGTTCTTTTTTAAATTTGAGCCAGTTTGTTTTCTTGAGTTTCTAGTGATTTTGAATGAGAAGTGCACTTGTATTTATACCCCACAGGTGCCTTCTCATTCGCCGTGGGTGTTTCGGTTTCTACTCGTAAACTCGCATTCCGTCTATGCCAATTTGCCTTATTAGCATGCGGTTTTATGTTGACACTTTATTGTCTTGCTCGGTTGTTGACTGATGCGTGTCTCCGTATGACAATACTGCCCGTAGTCGGTGTGTCGATCATCAGTGTGCGTGTAGTTGCCCGCACACTGATGGTCGTGGGCAGTTTATATTTTCTGTGGTGGTCCTGAAAAGGACCGTTTTCATGATGCGTACCGTTACAAATGTTGATATCATAATGTGTTTACAAAAATTAAAATATATTTATTATTTAATGTTTTATTAATAAGTACGTAATAATTTTTAAAGGAGTACACAATAAACTCAGTTGAGTCCTGACTTTTTTAATATACATCTAGCTTATATACAAATTAAGATTAAAGTTATATATTAACTATTAACTTGAAAACTTAAATATGACTTATATGAAATATAAGTCAAGTCTTTACTTTTGATAAATCCAGTATTGGTATTTGATATTATAAGAATATCACTTAGTTTGTATAAGAAATTAATAACAAATCTTCAATTCGTACAATATTTTAATCAGTAATTTTACAAATAAATAGGAATTAACTGAGAAATAAAAAAGTATCTTTGAAAACAAAAATGTGACTGAAATGTGAAAAAAGTGACCGAGTGGTAACGCTGCTATAATTATAATTTTAATTTCTTACCGCTGCGATAAAAGTAATTGTTTAGATCTTTTCATTTTTGGAGCTGACTCAATTAGATCATCTATTTCGTTTGCGTTGTTGACATTAATGGTTTGTTCAGTAACAGACTCCACTAAGTAATCTAAATTACATAAAGAAGTTATTAACATACTCATAAGATTTTCTAACAGAACTGAAAAATAGCCGGTAAGATAATGGTGATGAGTACATAGACTATAGAACATTGGTTAGGCTCACCTAGCCTAAAAATCACAATGTATATTAAATTTGATTTCGAATATGAATTGCTGGTGTTAGGCTCAGTGGATAATTGTATTATTACAAATTAATCTGTATTTTTCATTTAATAATAAATTAAAAATAAAAAAGCCGGTAAGTTAATGGTGGTGGAAGTTCGTCCTTCGTCGCTTCGCTCCTCGGACAAGATAATAGTGATGAGTGTAAAGCATTTTCTATTATGAGATCACCTGGCTTTCGATAATTTAGTTGTATGGTACTTTACATTTGAATGCAATGATAAATCATAGCATTCGAAAAAACGATTCTGAGTAAAACTCAGTGGATGGTAATTTTATTATTATACCTAGATTGTTTTGGAATTATGTCATTTCGCCGAATTTTATCGAAGTAAAATTTTCAAGTTTCTAGCGTTAATATTATTGGAATTATGACTAAAAAAATATATTTAATTTCATACTAATTTTAATTCCTTTGTTCTCGTAAAATGTTGTCCGTCCATTTTCCCATTTTTTTTTACTCAAAACCTTGTAAAAATTTTAACTCTTTTTGTGCATAAAATTTTTTTGCATTAAAATGTTCACCACGTCTTTTTTAGGTGTGTAAGAATTTTTATAAAGATCGGCTGTACCAATTATTTTTTAAACGCGTTTAAGTGTGTAATTTGACGTAAAAAAAGGAATTTCGTCAAAATTCCAACTTTAAACACTTGTAAAAAAAAATTGTGACTAACGATTTTCGATATTTTTTCACTATCGTTAATTATACTTATGAGTAATATTGTATTACATTTTCAGCTCTAAATATCGATAAACTAAAATTTTACGAAGCAAAAACTGACAAAAAAACGATACATTTCCAATATTTTCAAAGGTCTATATTTAGATCAAAAATGGATTAATGTTTTTGAAAATTTTATTGGGTATGCGCGTGATTATTTTTAGTAGTCAAAAAAATGTTCAAGTCTCTAGCTCTATTATTGACGGAGTTATGGCTAAAAAACGAAAATAGATTTCACGAAAATCGCGATTACGGCATTTTTCCCGTTTTTTGTCAGTTTTTGCGTATGCTTGGAAAAACTATTGAGAAATTCGAAAAATGACCTCCCAAAAGTACCATCTTGGGATGATTTCCGAACTAAAAAAATGCTGGATGAATCTTTTGGACCATTATTTCTATATGAAAAAGTGTTAACATACATTAAAAAAAAAAAAAAAAAAAAAAAAAACAGAATTGTAAAACCAATACATTCTTCGTTTCACTCAGAATCTAAAATTTTAACTTTTGGCGTTTTTAAAACAAATCACTAATTCCACCAACATTATCTTACCAGATTTTTTACTATTACATTATATTTTAGTTAGTTATGTACATTCATAAGATTGTTTTTAATTTTCAATATTTTAATTTATTATTAATACATAATACGTTGGTACTTAGTACTTACTACTTACCATTTTTTAACTGTCGAAGATGTACTTTGGCCTTTCCAAATCTAAATCTTTTTCCAGCTCCATTTTTTGCCTATCTCCGTCTAATCTTGACTGGTGTTTCCTTTTTAAGTGTTTTCGTAAATTTGAAGTCCCATGACCATGTTTATAAGAAATTTTACAAATTTTACACATTGCCTTATCCTGCTTATTTACGTTTTTTTTTAAAAATAATTCCACACTTCTGACGAATTTTTTTTTTTACATTTTTCGATTGGTATGTATAATTTAGTTAATTTACACTTAAATAGATATGCGAATAATCAAAAAAATAATATAAACTTCACAGTTCTCGTTGACACTGTTTACACTTAGACAGATGTAGGTAGCACAAATGAAGATCAAACAATTGAAAATATTATTTAATCATGATTCTATTTTAAAAATAATTGAATATTCAGCATGTACTGTGTACTGTATATTATCTAATACTATTGTGAATACTGTATAAGTGTATAATATCATATATAAATATAATAAAGTATAGATCAGAGAACTACAGTATTATTAGGCAATGATCTATTTATAATATGAAATACACCAGTCTTTCATAAATTTAGTTATTTTAGATATTAATAATTATTCAACTATGTACTATTGCAGGCTTGCAGCATTTTACTACTGCACATTGCCCCATATAGAAACTTTTTAGATTTTTTTTTTTTCTATAAAATTGTAAAATTCATAATAAATAATGTTAATCAACTAATTATTTTTTTGTCATTATTCGACTAATTATTCGTTAGTCATTATTCGAATAATTATTCATTATTCGACTAAGTATTCGTTATTCATTATTCAGCTAAATATTAGTCATGACTAATTTATTCATTCAGACTACCGACTTTATTAGTTACTCATGCCCATCACTAATAAAAGCCCAACCGATAACCTAACGCATAACCTGTTCTTTATAATCCTGGTGTGAATAATAAAATCAAATTTAAATTTTGTAATAAGCTTCTGATAAAAATTCGTAATGATAATTGATAACGATCGATCGGCCAATGAGAGCACCAGATTATATGCCCACTTTGCAGCGTCTAGCGATTCTTATATCGCATACGGTACTTATTTTTGGAAATTCCATTTTCTCATCAGCGTGGCGTAGGTATTGGGAATTGCGCGCATTATAAATATATTCATTTTTCAATTATGTTATACTATTATTTGTTTACAAGTGTGGACAGATAACGGCTAATAAAAATATTTAACATTTCATTATTCATTACCACACTTTCGGCCATTGTACATACCAAAAAAAAAAGAATGTATATCAATGATTCATCAAGGAACAGATTCTAGTGTTGAATCTATGTCATTATCTGCTCACCGTGGCAAAGATGCTTATATTTCAATAATTGAGTCTCGCTTATTTTGGCCAAATATTTATTCTGACGTTTGTAGTTTCATAAAAGAATGTGAAATCTGTCAAAAAGTTAACAGTTTTAAAAGCTGGTCCGGAGCTTCAGCCAGTTACTGTGCCAACTGCTGTCATGAAACAAATTGGAATAGATAGCCACATTGCCCGAAGTACTGATGAGTAATTGTCTAAGAGATAACCGTAAAGGTGGCTGGTCTAAAGCCCCTTTTACAGGACCTTATACAATTATAAAAATTCAACAAAATAATAATTGTATTCTAAAAACTATGAAAGGGAAAATAATTAAAAAGAAACATCCTATTTCAAACTTGAAGCATTATATTTTTAAAGGATCTATGAAAAAACACTTTAAAAAAAATCAAGATAGTCATACAATAGAAATGCATAGTGACAATGAATCAATAGATAACAAATTAATAATATCTTCAATAATTCCACCTAAAGATAGTTAGTTGTTAAAATTTCTTTCAGATGGTACAACATTTCGATTTCATCCAATAAATAAAAAGTGGCAAAAAAAGCCATGTGAAAGATTAATCCTAATTTATGTTAAAAACGATAAATTTAAATCAACCAAAAATTCTATTCTGTATATTCCAGTTGCCTGTGCTTCAATTATACCGGATGGTAATTGTTTTTTTAGAGCTATTTCATCACAGGTTCTGAAGTGCAACAAAATATTGTAAGAAAAAAAATAATAGAGTATATGAAACTAAATAGTAAGAAAGTTGAAGACTTTACCAAAAATCCAAATTATATTTTGAGTAGTTATATGGAAAATGATACAGTTTGGGCTACTGAAGTAGAAATTTACTTTACAGCTGCATTTATTAATTCTGATATATATTCCTTCACTACAAATACTAACAATAATACAACCAGTTGGATAAGGTTTTCACATTCATTGCAGATTACCCAAAATCCAGTCTACAATAAAATGGCATTATACCTCAACCACAAAAATTCAAATCACTTTGAAGTTGTTTTGAAAGCAAAAAAAATGTCTGGATTTAATAAAGAGGTATTCCATTTTAAACTATCTACTTAATTTTAAATTAGCTCATAACTAACCATTTAACAATATTATTTGATTTCAGGATGATGATATTTACCTGACAGCCAATGCTTAAATATGTTTCCTTATATTAGTTGGTGTATTAATTTAATCATTTTTTTATATTGTTAATTCATTTTTTACTATTTTGACTTTTTGTTATTACTAATTTGTATGTTTTACTGTAATGATTATTTTTATATAACTAATTTGTTACTCTGTTTTAATAAAAAGGATTTTTAAAGGTTATTAGTTTATTTCAGCAAGTATCATTATGAGTTCACATACATAGTAGTACATTTTTGTGTTAGAGAAAAATAGTTCAAATATGTCAGTTTTAAACAGGGCCGAAAGTAGAGCTGAAGGGGCCCCGGGGCAAAACCAAATTTGGGGGCCCCACCTAAAAATTACTCGTCACAATAATATTGTGCAAATTCAAAGTAAAAATAAAAGTCTTTTATCAATTAAAAATACAGTCGTGATATTTATGATATATTCGTTACGTTCAACAGGCGCTCTTAAAACATTTCGTTTCATTAAAAAGCAAAAACTTAAAACTAAAATCTCTTTTTCCTAGATTTCATCATAGCAAATTCGTCTATTATTTTATTTGTGTCAACATGTGCGCTCTTTGATTTTCGATGGATAATATCGCTAACTTTGTGAGTCTGTCTTGTCCCATTGAGCTACGCGAATAGTTTTTTATCAACTTCAATTTGGAGAAAGTCCGCTCAGCTTTTGCAGTAGTGACAGGGACAGTTAGGAACAACAGAAAAGCTGTGCACACATCTGGATAACTTGAGGACAATGACGAATTCTGAATGATCAAAAAATTAGCTAACTCTTTTGCATTTTTCATTGAACTGATCTCTTTTGAAAATGTCGACCTGACAGAAAGCAACTGAGAAGAAAAAGAAGGTGACACATCATTTGAAAAAGTTTTGAAAAACAGATCAGCCTCTCGCTCCAACTCGCTCTTCGATGAATTTATTAGATATTGAGGTTGCAGGATTTTGTACATATCTAAAACATTCTTCATTCCAGCAAATCTATTTTCAAGTTGCGATGATATTGTATCTATCATCGGGTAAAAAGTAGTGACTCGGAAACGTTGTTCGGGATCAGTAAATCTTTCATCTTGTGACAATTCATCGAAGTGAGACTTGAATCTACGTGTTCTTTTGTCTGAAAACTTTTTCTCTATTTTCCATTTGTCGCAAATTTCTGAATCGTTTACTAGTAATGATTGAAAATTTTCCCGCAAGCATTTTATACTATGTAAAGCATCTTGAAGCTAGTCACGTGCAAAAAGAAGATCGATTTTTTCAGACTGCAATGATTTTGATGGAAAGTTCATTATCCGTAATATTTCGTCTTGAAGCACAAGAAGGAAAACAAAATCAAAAGTTTCAATTTTTTTTTAACTCCTAATGCCATGCTCTTTTCGCTAGATTTTTCTGTTTTTAGTATGATTTGGCTCAAACATTTAACTGCATCCCCAAACCTTTGTTTCAAAGCATGAACAGCGTCGTACGCTTCCAGAAAAGCGAGTTGGATTCAATGTTTTTGTTAGTGCACCATTTTCATAAACGTTCTGTAATTGCCTCCATCGACTAATGCTGTTGCCAAAAAAATCGTAAACAGATTGAACAGTTTCAAAAAATTCCTCAATATTTCTATTGGACGATACTGCGTCTTTCAAAACAAGATTTAAGTTATGCGTAGCGCAATGTACAAAATGTGCGTGTGGAGCTACATCTTTTGATAAGCACCGCTCATGACTGCTGCACCGTCGTATGCCTGACCCCGACATTTGTGGATGTCAAGACCCATTTTATCTAAAGAATGTAACACAACTGTTTCAAGGCCTGAAGCTGATTGATCTTTGACAGCTGTAAATGAAGTGAATACTTCATCCGTGACTACATCAATAGGATCCCCTCTATCATTGTATATTATATGTACATAGCGGTATCCTCGACTTAACTGATCAACTTTGCTAGCATCTTGTGTTGTGTTCAATATAACAGAAAAAAATGGAGCATCGTTCCAGAGGCGGTCAAATGATTTTGTCATGGGGGGGGGATGTGACTGATTTTTTAATGTGCACTACTATAAATCATTAAAACATAATTTATGGTTATGCCTAATATCAATTTTTTTTAATTCAGGTAAATTGTTACTTTATTTTTAACATATATACAACATTACTAATATTAACAATATTTGTATTATATTATTAAATGTATTTTTTTTTTTTTTTGCTTATTCATCCAGCACTTCATTGGATGTTATATTTACAATTCCCCGATGAACAGCCATAGTGGCTAAACCAATGATACGACTCTAGAATAATAAAATTACAAAATTAACAAATATATATATATATATATGTATATTTATTTTAACATAATGTACTAATATACAAAGCATTATATTGACATTTCAAACATGGTTATAAGTTATAAATTTATAATTTTACTATAAAATAAATTAACAAAACCTAAAAAGTTAGTGTATAATGAAATTTATATTTGAACTGTTAATTTAATACTAATTCCAATCATAGGTTATTATATTATATTATTGTATAAAAGGTACAGCAAACTTACTTCCCCCATAGTATTTCTCAAATATGTTTTTAACCGTTTGAGGCATGAAAACATTCGTTCTGGTGTGGCCGATGCGTGCAAAATATTTGTAATAAAACAAACAAATTAGGAAATAATTTATGATTACATAACTTGATAGCATCAAGTCCTGTTTTTGGAGATTTTCCTAAGCGTAAAAGTTTTGTATGCCATAAACTCAATTCAGCTTTTACACTTTGAATATCAGTAGGAAGGTAAAGCTGTACTAAATCATCAAAACTCTCAGATTCATAATCATTCGAAACTGAATAACTTAAATATTTCGTGGAACCTGCAGGTTTCGTTAACAACTCACTCAAAACTGGGTCATATTTGAGAAAATTTCCTTAATTTGAATCCTGAATGTCTTCACTCGAGCCTCGGAAAGCAAGATTGCATGTTGCTAGCATCATAGTAACGTCGAGAATTCGTTCAAGGATTTTACGCCAAAAATTTCGTTCCTCGCACAGCGGATTTTGACAATCGATGTCGACGGTACCGTTTTTACGCCACATTTCAAAAATTGTTCAAGACTCTACATGACTTTCAGAAGTTTCATGACTTTTGATACGCTCAGAAAGATGTTTCCAGTCTCTAACGCCACAAGAACCCCATGGATTTCCAGATGTTCCTTTAGCAGGAAATATCCAGCAAGGAAGACAGTAGACAAAATCCTTTTCAATGGAATAATAGAGCCAATTGCGGACGATAAGTAAACCTAATTTCGTGATGACAGAGTAGTAATTTTCGGAAAAACTGCGACGCTTCTGCTGCTCATCTTTTGGGAAAGGACCATGTGGTTGAGTGGGACCAGAAGAGATTAGTCGTCTTTTGATTGCTGGATTTGTGACGAGACAAGGAAATTTGATTTCTTCTGCAGACGACACATCCCCATCGGAGTCAGAGTTTTCGTTGCCGCTGACAGTTTCATTTGGCTTCAATTCGTTAGGGGATACACCTTTTTGTGCAGATGATGTGTTGATGAGCTCTTTTTCTTCACACTAGTTTTCATCAAGATCACCATTTCCTGTGGATTTTCAAACCAATGTAACCGTTAAAAATTAATGATGGATTAGTATAATATTAAACAAATCAATCATTGAAACTCTTATTTAAAAAAATTAATAGATATTCTATTCGCGATGAGTTTTGTTTTAGCATTCAAACTATTGAAAATCCAAATTAGTGTTGTGACAATGAATGTTTTCTGAATTTTTGATTTTCTAATATCTTACTTTTTCTAAAATAATTTTTACTAATTCAAACCATTTTGTAAAAATTTCTTTTTTTAATACCTCATTTTTTTCAAATATTTTTTAATAATTTAAACCATTTTCTGAAAATATTTTCCTTGTAGTATCTCTCTTTTTCTAAAATAAAATATAAAAGTAAAATATGAAAGTATAAAAAAAATATATAAAACCATACAATTTAAATATAAAACATGTTTTATATAGTAAAATAACATATTTAATAACAATAAAAATAATGAAATAAATATTATATAAATTTAATATAAATATGATACAAGTATTATTTTAAATTATATTTTAAATACAATATTATATTTAATAATAATAATAATTCATCAATTTTTTTATTTATAATAATTTATAAAAAGTTTTCATAATTTATAATAATTATGAATATTTTTTTTTTTTATAATTATACAAAATTTTAAGTAATATAAATATGAAATATTAAGATAATATACAAAAAGAAAAAATTTGTTTAAGAATTTTCATTGCACTGCTCTTACATTTACGATAAACGAATTAACGAATTAGACAAATTAATGAAATATGAAAAAAAAAAAAAAATTCAAAAAAAATCATCGATTAGAAAAACAGAATGTCAGAAAACGTTTCTTTAGAATACTTTTTTCAATAAAACCCCAATCATGTCAATGATCTTACGATACTTGAGAAAATATCGTACCCGCTTTTATACAAGGAGTCGACCCTAACCTCTCGAGTCTTGAAAAAAATGTATACCTGTCACAGTGTTGGAAAGGAACGCGTTCCTTTTATAGGAACGGAGCTCGGAACGCGTTCCATTTAAAATATAGGAACGAGGAACGGGAACGAGTTCCTATTTTGAAGGAACTTGAACCAAAATTTCCGTTCCTCAAATAATGGAAAAAAAAAATATAAATATATTTATTTTCAACACGTTGAGTGCCACAGTATATTTTATGAAGCGCATATAGTGTGTTTCCGCGCCAAAACTGAGCCGCGACGCCGTCGGTCGACTACGTGTCGTGTTCTGGGTCGTTTCCGGTTCCGCGCGCCATGGACCAATAAACGAAATACGAACCTAGCGGATTATTATTGAAATGGTGACAATAAGCGAATCACTCTGATAAAGTAGACGTCTGTCTTAACAGTTATAAAAAAAAATGTTTATAATATGTTATATAATATATATATATATATAGTATATAATATGTTCATGATCTTAGATAAGATAACGATGTTATTGTGATAATCACGGTCTTAGAAGATAAGGTCGGACAACTTCCCACCCTCCCGCCTATTGCAATATTTCCGCTTAATGAGGCAAAAACATTTCCCAAGTTGCCGCAAAGCGCTGCCGGTTAGACTTAATTTGAGGTTATGAAATTAAGGAACCGATGTTTACTAAACGGCCCGCCAAAAATTCATTCAAACATCTAATAATAATTGAGATTGATTTATACTTTATCAATATAATATTTTTTTATGGTATTATTATATTTTCGTTATATCGATTAATCGATAATTCTAACATAGTTTGATACAAACAATACGAACTGCGTAATGTACTAATGTTATCTATTGTCTAGTGCCAACTATAAACCTAGATGTTCGATTTACATTTTTTTATTTCTATTCAGCATTAAACTAAATAGTTAGTACTGTAATTTGAAAATGCCGAATAACATTTGTTACTTTCATTGTAACACCTCGGAGAAATTATCAGTCTTTACTATCCCTAAAAATGAACGATTAAAGGAGAAATGGCGACATTCTTTAGGGATAGATTATTTTAGCCCTAATGAGGTTATTTGTGAAAAACATTTTCGGGATGATCTAATAATTAGAACAAAGGATATTTTTGACAAATTGGGAAATATTATTTGTTCAGTAAGTACCTATATTTGTCTTGCAGGGGTGGATAGACACTTAGGAAGAGTGGATATTCCCTGTAGCCTCTCGTCTATGGTTATGTCCACAGTCAATATCTATCTAGTCAATATTAGACAATATCTTCCAAGACCGTGGTTATGTCAGTGGCATCTACCAGTCATTTTTTTTGTACTTGCTTTATTTTTGTTACCTATATAATTAAATAAACTCACCATTTAGTTATAATTAAAAATGCAAAAGTATAAAAACAATTTGTGTACCTGAAGATCTAAATGTTTGGGTATTGATATAATTATAAGGTGTACACTTAGCATTTTTTTTAAAAGAAAGGGAACTCCAACCATAGAATAGATTTAATCTATGCTGTGATCCAACCCAATGAGACTCTACCAATCCAAGACTGAAAATGTATAAATAAATATTATTTAACTTGGTATGAAACTGTATATGGTATTATAATGGCCCTATGCGCCTAGCTGATTTTTGGTCTGGTTTATAAAATTAGACAGCACATAAAAAAGTAACAATTCTGTATAGATAATATTTTGGATTTATATTACCATTCATTTTAATAATTATAGTAATACTTATATATATATATATATATATTTAGGCTCCACGATTAAGACCTAGTTTGAAGTCAAATGCAATACCACATTTATTATCATCCCGAAAAAAATTAAAATTTGATGATAATCATGAAAACCGTCAAGTAAATTGTTTATGAATGTGCAATTTTTTTTTTATACTTTTTCCAATTTCTAACCTTATCTGTATTAATTGTAGATTGATGAATGCACTAGTACACAGTATAAATCAACTTTTACTAAAAAAGAAACTGTTTTTTCTGATGTTGAAGTGAGTTAGTTAATTATTTAATTATTTACAAATTAAATTAAATTAATTTTTATAGGAATTAGTTGAAGAAATAGAAATGTATGATGAAAATGAATTAGTTAATGACAATAATGAGATGGATGTAAATATGGACAATGAGGAAGTAAGTAAAATAATCAATAACAAAATATAAAATCACCAAACTCAAAAAACATAAATTTATTTTTAAATAAAAAGAACAATTTTGTTGCTCATTTACAATATAACATAACTGTTTTCATATGTTAATAGATTGTTTATAACACTGTAAATCTTTGGGATTTAACATTGCCTCCAAATTGGCATAAATATTTGTCCAATGACAAAACTGTAATAGGGATTTCAGAAATAGTTTTTTTTAAAAATGGAGAAAACATAAATTCATTTTTACGTAAAAATATAATTATTGAACAAGATTTGAAAATAACATGCAATATATTGGGGAAGAATATTAATGCAGAAAAGTTTCAAAATTCCTTAGATAAAGTAATTAGTCAACAGCATTTGGAAAATGTCATTAAAGAAGCAGCAACAATGAAAATTTGTAGAGGCGTAGACTTCTTATATGACAAAAAGTAAATAATATTATAAATTAATCATCAAATGTATTACTTAATATATTTTATAATGTAGGAGCAGTTCATCTTTGGGTACTAATAATGATATTATAGTTGATACTATGTTACACAAACGAAATTCTAACTGTTCCATAATAATTCCACATGGTTATCATTGTTTTCCTTGTGCGAGAACTGGAAAGATGTTGAAGCAACATTCAGCTCGATTAGTTGCACAATCTTCACCAAAACGAGTTACATCAAAAATGACACCTAAAAGTAAAAAAAAATTATCATTATTACAAAAAAGAAATGAACTCTTTAGAAAACAAAAAACAAATTGCATGAATAAAATAAAACTATTAAAACAAAATATGTCCGAATTACAATCTAAATTTGAAAATGTGTCAAAAGAAAGTATTACACAGAAACTTATTGAGATGAACTGCAGTGGATACCAGAAGACAATCATTGAAGAAATAGTTTCAGCCGCAAAGGTAATATGTTAACATGTAATCCTATTCAACATATAAATAATAACTGTTGTTTTTTCTATAAATAAAAAATAGATCAGCAATCCAAAAGGTCGGCGGTATTCTGATGAGTGGATAATGCTTTGTATGTTGTTGCATATCAGAACTCCAAGTGGCTATAATTTTTGTAAAAAAAATAACATACTTCCACTTCCTAGTGTCAGCTCTATAAGGCGATATCTAGCCATGATAGATACAGCTTGTGGTTTTGATAAAAACTTTTTTGCATTATTTAAAAAACACATGGAACGCAAAACTACAATGCAAAAACACGGAATTATTTTAGTGGATGAAATTTCAGTTAGAGAAGCACTTACAGTTTGTTCAAAAACTCTGACATATAAGGTTGATTATGGTGAAGAGTACAAGGCATCTGATATCAACGAAAAAGCCACAAGTGGACTTGTTTTTATGTTCCAGCCACTTGCCGACACATATTGTCAACCAGTGGCTGTTTTTGCCGCAAAAGGCTCAGTAGTTGGCACTGAATTGGCAAAACTTTTGATTAAATGTATCATTCTTTTAGAAGAAGCTGGTGCAATCGTCCACGGTGTTGTGTCTGATGGTGCTCAGACTAACAGGAAAATGTGGTCGGAGCTAGGAGTTAGTGGAGAAATAAATTGTTTGAAAAATTGGTTTCCTCATCCACTCGTTGATGATAGGAAAATATATGTGTTCTCTGATACACCTCATCTCTTTAAAAATGTGAGAAACAAATTATACAACGACAAAGTATTAAAAGTAAGTTCAATATATGTTGAGGTCTTGTATTAGTAACTTTTTTTTTATGTGTGTATTTTAATTAACTATTTATGTGATAACTAATAGTAATAATTTTTTAGCACTTTGCATTATTTCAATAGAAAATGTGAGCCTACCTAACCCTATAAATATATACATATATTTGTTCTGTGTTTTAGTTTGTGTTTTGATACTTCTATGTTTTTTAAATTAGAGTAAGGGTTTGTATATATTTTATTTAGTTAACTATGCTTTATTTCAAATAATAAGAGTCCACTACCACAACGCATAAAAATAAATTATGGAACAATATTATATCCCCCTCCTCCCCACCACAGAGAATGAAAATTGTATGCGAGTTTGACTAGTTTATGATGTACATCACCCAGTGCACTGTTATTTGGAATAAAGTATAATATATTATATAGTATTATATGATGTATGTAATCAATAATCACTAATACTTTTTGGAAAACTTTGTTGCATGATTCTTATGTGAAACGGTTAACTATCTATACAATAAAAGTAAGTATAACATAATAACTTATAGCATACCAAATAAATAATTTAATTTGTACTTATTTTGATAATTCAGATTAATGGTAAGTATGTTAAATGGCATCATATTCAAGAGTTATATGAACAAGACAATAAATTACCAGGAAATCTAAGGGTATGCCCGAAATTATCAAAAAATCATATTAACCTTAGTGTTTCCGATAAAATGAAAGTTCAGTTAGCAACCCAAGTAATGCAATTAAAAACATTATTTATTATTCGTACCTATACATTATTTATTTCATTTTTTACTTACTGAATAGGTCTTAAGTGGTTCTGTAGCTGATGGTTTATTGTTTTACAAAAGTTATAATGTCAATAGCTTAAATGATTGTGAACCAACAGCTGCGTTTTGTAGGAAATTCAATGACTGTTTTGACGCTCTGAATAGAAAATTTGGTATTGAAGGACTTAGAATTAATGGCAAAGACTATCAGGTATAACACAAATAACAAATTTAATATTTATTATACTTAGTATTTAATAATAAATTAATCATTACTCATTGTTTTTATTTGTTTATGTACCGGATATAACACAGTATCTTAATTCCTTTTTGACGTGGTTAAATGACTGGGAAAAAGAATATATTGATGGAAAAATAAAAAAATCTGAATTTTTAACCAGTAGCACAGCTTGTGGTTTGAGAGTTACAATCCAATCAACACTTGATCTCTCAAGTTATTTGAATAATTCCTGGAATTTTAAATATTTATTAACAGGGAAAATAAATCAAGATAAACTTGAAGTGAACAAAAAAACCATTTCACAACACACACTATATTGTTATTTAATAAAATCTAACCATATGTTTTAGATGTTTTTTGGAACAATTCGTCAGGCTGCAGGATCTAACGATCATCCCTCCACGCCTACTTTTTTACAGCTGTATAAATTATTATCAATGTATAGTATTTTAAAGCCGCCAAAAAGTGGAAATTGCACAGTGAATGATGATGCTCCGTTGACTCCAGTTATTTCAATTACTGATTTAAAGGAGATTTATAATCCACAGAAGTCAAATTTAGTTGAAAATTTAAAAGCAAAAATGAATAAAATAATTGAAGAGAAAGATTGGGAATTTAATGAAGTTGTTGAACACAATTATGCAAAGGCTGAGGTGATAGACTGTCTAATATATTATTTAACTGGTATGTAACAAAATATTATTAAACATTTACCATTAATTATTATATAAAATATTACAAACCAATTAATTACATTTGCAGGGTATATATCCAAACAAATGTTAAAATATATTGGTGATTGCACTACTTGTAAGTCAGCTTTTGTAACACCACAAGTTTATTCTCAACAAATGTGTGCTGCATTAGTTAACATGAAAACTAAGGGACGATTGATACACCCAAACATTTTCTTTTTCGATTTCATCAAAAAAATTGAAAATAGTTTTAACAAGCATTCTTCATCTACGCTCGTATTTGAACTCATCGTCACAGACTTGATGTCTGAAAATACAATTAATTTTCCATGTTCAATTCATGGGGGGGATGTAATTTCATTTACTGTAATGTATTATATTAGAATGAGAATGAGGCAATTTTCACAACAAGAAAATAAGAAGAAAAAAAAAGATAATAGAAATAAGAAAAAAATTGCCAAATTCTCCAAAACTTAAATATTAAATATACATAAAGTCAGTAAATACCACATACCTATTAATGTATATATTACGAATTATAATACATATTTGTAAATTGTATAGCACTCGGAGACCGGAGTAATTTCCATTTTTGTGGAATGTAAAGTATTATTTTCTAAGACCGTGGTCATGACCGTCATGGTTTTTTGACTAGTATAATGCCATAACCTCAAAAAAAGTCTGCAGGGCAGCGCTCAATTGTACAGCGGCCAAATTTTGAAATGGATTTGCCTCACTAAGCGGAATGATGATAATGTATGGTTGTCCGACCTTATCTTCTAAGACCGTGGTGATAATCATGCCATAATGGTTGAAGTTGAACAATTTAAATGATAACAAAGTACAAATATGGGATGGGGTCAGTTCTTCCCCCTGATAAGAAATTACTTGAAAACGGAATGAATTTCCTTGGGGAAGACACATAACCTAAAAAAAAAATTGAAAAATACCAACTTCCAATATTTTAAAATTTACTTTGATTAAATTTCGTTGTAATGAATCGAGCCACACTGGACTTTGAAAATAAATAATGTATTCAATGTCGATTTAACGGTTTTTTTGAATTTTCACCACGGGACCGACCAAACTATGAATTTATCTTTAGTAGGTGAGTATTCTTGTCTATGGTAAGTATGTTAATTTTTATAATTTATTTATTTATTTATTTATCTTTAATTTTTGTAAGGTATTAAGTATTATTTTACTAATATTTTGAAATATAATAAAAATAATATAATAAAGCTAAGGCTAATTGGTTTATAGGTTGTTAATTTACCATATTTAGTATTATAATTTGTTTATCACTTAAACATTGTTAATTAAATGTTACAATTTTAATTTTATTAGTTTATTGAACTATATTAAAATACTATCATAGGTAATTTGCATATTTTATTATTTTAAGTCAATCTAAATATATATTTTAACAGCATTTTTATATAATAATAATAAATTCAAATTTTGTATGAATAATTTATTTAACCTAATCGTTAAAAAAAATAACAATACATTTAGCACAAAGTGTAGAAAACATGTCATTATTCAAGTATAATAAATACCTTAACCTAATACCTAGTTGCCAAATCTAATTTCCTAATTATATTTTGACATTAAATATTAAAGCACTTTTTTAAATATGTTTTACATTTTTTATTTGGTCATGCATGTACATCTTTGGTTCATAATTTTGTTTTCAAGTTAATTTATTCTTTTTTTTAGGTTTGATTAGATACCCATAATAGGTTATAAGTTTATAACAATTGATTTTAGAAATACACAATAATTCTGAATTAATTAATCAATGCTATTAAGTAATAAGGTATCATTGATTATAAATATTATAACTATACGTAGATGGTATTAATGTATTATACCAACTAACTTACTAATAAATTGTTGATAATTGAATATACACTGATTACCTATTTTAATAAATTAATTATGGTAAAGGTTGGCGTTAGAACCACTGTTATACTAAATTTATGATACGTAGTGAGTTAATATTTTTTTGATACTTATAATTAAACTTCTACCTAGTCACTAGTCTTATAATTTTATTGTTATCTACATTGTATATAAATTGTTATTACCTATATATTTATTATTAAATCATTATTCAAAATTCAAAAGTTTCCATTTAAGAACCTGGCTATTAAAAACTATTGAAAATGGCCAACAAATATTTGAATGGGCTAAATAACATGAGAAATCAGTATATTGTAAAATTATTTATATTATGACCTCAATTATCAAAATGTTTCAAAAGAATTTTGAGCACTTACTCAGTTATATTGAATTGTTACATACATATTTCTATTTTTGAACATTATTATGATGTTATTATGTTTTAAATATTTATGTTTAAAATACAGAAACATTACATATAGATTTTTTGGAAATTTATGATTTTATACTAGTTTTAGATTCTGAGTGAAGCGAAGGATCTTATGGTTTTACATTGATGTTTATTTATTTTTTTTTCCTGTAAACACTTTTTCATATTGAAATCCTGGTCTAAAAGTTTCGTCCAGCAAATTTTTAGATTCAAAATCGGAGATGGTACTTTAGAGAGGTCATTTTTCCAAAATCTCCATAGTTTTTCCAGTAATCAAGAAAAACAATTGAAAAACTGACTAAAAACGGTAAAAATCCGCCGTAAACGACATTTTCACTGTTAAGATTTTAGTTATTTAGTCATAAATCAAAAAGTATTGAAGCTAGAAACTTGAAAATTTTTCCCAACATCAAAAACATACTTTTTTATATTGGAAAATTTTTCAGAACAATTAGAGCACTTTTGACTTAAATATAAAACTTTTAATTTACCAAATTATTTGAAAGTTTTTATCTAATATAATTTTAAATATTTGACAAAAAGTTCTGAAAATTTAATATGACCTTACTCATATACTTATCTAATTATCCTAACAAAAATTCAAAAATCGTGACTCATAATTTTTTTTTATACACGTTTTAACAAATTCGTATAAATTTGTATATGAATATCGACTGTTTTTACGTTAATTTTCAACTTAAAATCTATATAAAACTTTTTGGTATGTCCGATCACAGTGAAACTTGGAATATAGATGTTTCAAATCATGTTTCAAATCTTTTGGTAACAGAAAATTTCTGACGAGTTTAAAATTGAATATTTCATGAGGGTTTAACAACAATAAAATTCACCAAAAATTAGACAAATAACCGAAAAATAGGTAAACAGTATATAAATAATATATTATATTACACTGAAGCTTTGCTCAGAATCGTTTTATGCTAAAGAAATGAGTCATCATTTCTTTAAAACTTAATACACTCTACACCAATATCTTGTCCGAAGACAAAAGGGACGAAGGACGAACTTGTACCACCATCATCTCACTTACCAGCTTTTTTAAATGCTATTTTAAGTTATGTTACATCAAATATTTTTTTTTATTATTTATATTTATACTGTTTTAGAATGTCAGTTATAACTTATAACCATATAGTTCAGTCAGTTATTTAAATATTTACTCCGTCATAGTTTATAAAATAAATATGTAAATTATATAAATATCTTTTATTGAAAATTATTCTTATGAGACTTAGAAAGATAAAATTGTAACATTGGTTAAAATTATTTGTATTCAGTGAACATTTTAAAAAGTAGGTATATAATTAATTTATATTATTGCATAAAATTATAATCAGTAACCAATTACCACATGTACAGAACTTAATTGAAATCAATAAACAATGTTTTCATAAATTGAAACTTTTATTTGTTTTTTGGTATTTAATACATTTTAATGAAACATCATAAAACAAATTTAAATGAATATTTATGCATTTAAAAGATTATTTTGATTACATTTTAGAGCATAGAAAAATTTTATCTGGTTAAATAATAGGATAATAAATCCAGTCTCTACTAATAAGTCTTTCAATATAAATGTCACTATTAATGATCATGTTAAAGCAAATGTTGCTATAATATTACAAGATAAACAAATATATATTTTTAGTTTTTAAGTAGGTAGCATGACATATTTGTGTTATAAATCAATTATTTTGTTTTATTTTTATAGTTTTGTTGGCTGTCATTAAGTTCCTTGTGATATCTGTTCCGACACACGATCCACTTTCTACAAGTCTTTATTTAATCTCAACTTGCAATTCCTGTGATTATTCATTGCTTTAAAACAGCACTTTTTAGTGCTAACTTGATAACTATACAATTTTATTAACCTGTATTTATACTTGTAATTAATTGTTTAGTTAGTGTTTTCCAAGTTTAGTTTAGGATATAGATTTTTAAGATGGACCACACCTATGCTTTGCCTATTCAACGTCCAATTGTTCAAATCAATGGACCACACCTCGATGACCATGGATACGCTCTGCCTGCTTTTCATCCAGACCGGATTGCTGATGAAGTGGTTGATGTTCCTATTGCTGATGATGTTCCTGTTCTGGTAGTTCCTGATGAAGAACTTCCTGTTCCGGTTGTTCCAGATGAAGAATTTCCTGATCCGGTTGTTCCAGATGAAGAATTTCCTGTTCCAGTTGTTGGTCTAGACATAGTAGAGACATACACAGTGCTGCCTGGAATTCGACGCAATTCTAAGATTTATGTTGATAATTTGGGATACAAGTACTATCAAAAAAAAGTTCTTGTGAACACATTAGCCTTACTATGTGAAAGACAGAGAAATCCCAGCCGCCCGATGTGTCAATGTACAGCATCAGTGAGTAGGTTCAATGAGAATGACAACAGAATTGTTCTTAATAATCCACACAACCATGAACCTACAGAAATTGATTTGAATGTACCTTTCTTGAGAAATGCACTTAGCGAAAGAGCACTCCGACTGTCACTACACCTTCCATCCGAAATGTATACAATAGTGAAATAGTCAGGTGAGTTGATTTCTAAGTTTCCGACTAAACTATCTTATGCCTAATTAGATATTATACTGAGTTTTTATGATTTTATTGCATGAACAATAATTTTGACATTGTATTTTGAGTTCTCAAAGTCTTGATTGAATGGTTTAGCTTGATAAAAATACATTTTAATATTTTAGATATATAATTTAATTCTTTATGTCATGATAATTTTCTAGGTATCCAGAAGCAGCCATGAAGTACACATTTCTCCAGACTCAGGCCAGAGTAAAGCGAATGAGAAGTTTGCGACGACCAGCAATTCCACAGAGCATTCATGAACTTGCAAATTTATTAATTAATCCTCAAAATGTATATTTTGCTACCACAATACAAGTACCGGCCTCGAGATTTTTCCAGCAAGAACTGGTCGTGAATGGAATAAGCGTAGGAGTTGTATTTGCCAACTTGGATGCAATACGAAGTAATATTAATGAGTTGGCTACAGTTAAGTTAGTTGGTATCGATGGAACATTTAAAACTGTCCCAGCTGTTCCAGGAGACTTAAGGTCTTTTCTAACTGTACAAGTAGTCTACAAAAATGTTGTAAGTTATTTTACTTGTGTTTCGAAATACATTGCTTTTATTTATATCCATATATAGTATAACTTATAATACCAATTATGTGCTATTTAGGCATTTCCAATGATATATGCCCTTCTCGGGAGTGAGACTGAGGAAACATATGTAGCATTATTCTCAATTGTTCGACAAATTCTACCTCTACAATATGATGAAATCCGATTCATAACAGATTATGAACGAGCTCTTATGAATGCTGTAAGAAGAGTCTTTCATTCTAGTGAATTAGTTTGCTGTTGGTTCCATTATACTCAAGTATTATTGCATTTATGCCTTTTCATGAACATAATATCAAATAGATAGTAAAAAAAAATGAGTTTTAAATATTCATATATTTATTTTAGGCAATTGTGCGTTATTGTCATAGGAAAATGAACAATGTTTTAGATTTAATCAAGAGACATGAAGTGGCCGCTCGTGTTTTGAGAATGGTAAGTTTTACTTTTGTTTTTTTTTTTTTTTTTTTTAATTAAATTCATTTAGGTTTTTATTTAAAATTTTAGGTCTTAGCATTGCCACACTTGCCAGCTGAAAGAGGTAATCCAGGTTGTCCAAACTTTTGTATGGATGATGAGTTTAGCGCCATCATTGATTATATTGAACAGTTTCCTAAAATCATGGAAGTCATGAGAGGTTTTCTCATTAATTATGTGTATAATTTTTGGTTTTTACAAATTGGTACTCAATACATTAGCGTCTTTGGCCAAGACCACCGAACCAACAATTATTTAGAATCGTTTCATTCAACTCTTATAAAACAAATGGGACGCTACCCTAATATTTGGGACTTTCTTCGTAAGTTGCCTCCAAAGCTCCTCGTGTGGTCTAAATGTTTGTAATTAAATATGTTATTTTTTTGTGATAATTTATGTTTGTAATTATATTTGTTATTTGTTTGTGATTATATTATGTGTTTCATGTTTGTAAGACGATATGTGTACTTCCATCATTGGCTTAAAGGACAAGTAAGTTAACCTTTATTTATATGTTACTTTTGGTATATTGACACATCTCATGTAGTATTGTGATATTGAAAAATGTATATAGTTTAGCATTAAAAAACTGATATATGTCATGACTAGGGCTGGGATTTTAATGCCCTAAAAAACCCCGAAAAATGTCCTAAAAAAAATGCTTTTATGACCTAAAAACTCTAAATAATGCCCTAAAAAAACCCGAAAAATGCCCTTAAAAAATTGCTTTTATGAACTAAAATTTTTTTTTATTTTTAATAATTTTAGTATAAATTACAATAAACATTTTTAAAAAATGTATTATAAAAATCTATTACAAGTATAAATCTAAAAAAAAAGTTGTACACATAGACTTAATCTCATAGACGTGGACTTCGTTCAATCTGAAAAAAAATATTTTTATAAATTATTTAATACGTTTAGATCGTATATTTATTTACCTGTACATTCTGAACTATTACACTGAACCACGAGAGCTTGTTTCAGATTTTCAAATAAAAATGATCTTCTGTTGTCTGCCAGTAAGTTCTTGTAGATGGAAAAACTCCTTTCAACATCTACTGAAGTGATTGGCGAATATTTGAAGAAGGCTAAATCATTTGCTGTAAGATCCTCCGGAATTTCATTTGTTGCGCCTTGACCGTTCAAAATATCAGATATATCGGAAATGATTTTAAATCCTTTGTTTTTATTTAAAGTAGTAGTAAGTTTTTGGTATATTATTTTTCCTATTTGATTTGGTGCTTTTTGAATTTCAGCTTTTATTTTTTGAATAATGTTAATGGAATCAATCAAAGGTACTCCGGAAGTTTCTAATTGAGTTATAGATGTTGCTAATGTGCTAAAATTTGCCTTAATATATATTAAGTTATGTTTCAAATTTACATTAGAAAATAAATTCTGAGCTTTAGAAACTGCAACTGCATCTTCTCCGTCTAATTGATTAATAATTTCTTTAATCAGTTCAAAATGGTCACAATAGTACATAGAAGCATTAAGCCAAGTGCCCCAACGTGTTAATACAGGCCGAGGAGGTAGTGGAATATCTGGTGCCATTGTTTTAAATATTTGGATTCGCGACGGTGCTTTCAAAAATACTTTTTTTACGTTATTTATCAATTCGTCAACATTTGGAAAATGTATTCTTATTTCTTCGGCAACTCTATGCAAGGCGTGCGCCAAGCATGTAACATGTATCATTTTCGAATAATAAGTTTGAATCGATGTGGCTGCTTTTACCATGTACGGAGCAGCGTCACTTAAAAATAAAAGGACATTATCGTGTATTATTCCTTGTGGCCATAATATTGATAAAGACTTATCCAAAACTTTGGCAATTGTACTGTGATTGGTTTTTTCTAATACTTCTGAATTTAATAAAAACATTTTACCTATGTTACCTACTTCTAATGTACCTATTATAACATTGGCAACATAACGACCATTGGCGTCCGTCGTTTCATCGATAGAAACCCATAATTTTTTATTTTCTACGTATGACCTAATCATCTGTATAGTTTCATCGTAACATATACTGACGTAATTTTTTCGTAATGTGGAGCGATCAGGCGTTTGTTTATTGGTATATTTTTCCAAAAATTTAGAAAACGCAGGATTTTCGAGTTTATTTAACGGAATATTACATGACAAAAACGTACGAGTTAAATCTAAAAAATATTCCGACCTGTTTGGTACGTCTGTAATAAAACTTTGTGTATTATTTTTTTCGTTTTGTAATTTACTCCGTTCTACTCCATTGATGTGTTTATCTCTTGACAAATGTTGTTGTACGGCAAATCGTTTTTCAGCAGTAACTTTGACGTTGCATATTTTACAGAATAACACCAATCCGTCGGTAGAAAAAATATTATGTCCAAATTCTTGTACAAACGCACGCAGTCGACTCGCTGTCGAACATTTTACTTTTGGCATTTTTATATTAAATTACCAAAAAAAATTAACCTGAGTAATAAAACGGTGTTAACTACGACAAAACTCGTACTGAACGTCGAACGGTATCATCGGACGTCGATTTTACCGATTTAAGATTATTTAACAGGAAATGCGGGTAGAGGTTACTCGATAATACTCCGATAATGGCGACAAACCGATAATATAATACGAATTACGAGTACCTACTTATAATCTGTTATATAATATAATATATCATTATATCATAATATCAGTGTTATATAATATAACTTATATTTATTAAAAAACCATTTTGGTGTAAAAATCTTGAAATAAAATTTCAAATTCGTGGACTTGCTTTCCAAAAACTCAAAAAATGCTCCAAAAACTCTAAAATTCCCCAAAAAATTAAGAAAATGACCTAAAAACTAAAAAATGCCAAAAAATGCCAAAAAATGCAAAAAAATGCAAAATAAACTTTCTTATTCTTATTCAAATGTACATAAAACAAATTTGTGACAAGATGAGCATTGCACAGTAAGCTTTGAAAAACAATGCTAAGTGCATCGAAATCCCAGCCCTAGTCATGACTATTTCAATACTAATACTTGATTATGTAAATATTTAACCAATTGTACTGTTTTGCATTCAATTATATATCTTTCTTCTTATGCATGCTTCTTGAATTGTTGTATTTGCTTTGATTTACTTTGTGGCAAACTTGATATGTGTTATATTTAATTTGTTGCTTTAGTTATTATATTTTCTTATTGACGAACCACCCCTTGAGTTAACTTCTGACACAAATAGAAAATATGCTTCATACGTTGTTATTGTTTGCATGTAATGTAATATTAATTTTTTTTTGTTATAGAAAACCTAATAATTGTTGAAAATCAGTTTTATGTGGAATTCAACCAAAGGAAAAACAATCTTACAGTAATTAATTATTTGTTATTCTTATGAATATAGTTATTTCCTTGTAAATTAATGGAAATTTGTTTTTAGATTAGAGACTGTATGTCTAGGGTAGAAAGAGAAAATACAACCAGGCTTATTCGAGAATCAGTAGAGCAGTTGAATGTAGAAGGAGATGTATTGATGTTTTTGAGGAGAACTGGCCACCGTAATGATGGTTATGTTCAACAGCAGATTGGGCCATATCCACGGGTTTGTGGCTTAATTAAATTTTTTTCAAAACTGCTAAATTAGTTAAATAATAATGTGGAGAATTCAACAACATCCAAAAATGATATTTTTACTATTTATTTATGTTTAATGACTAAAACCTATTATTTTGTTTCCTCATTTCTGACATATATACATTACATGTTTCACTTAATACTTTTTTCTCTTTACAGGTTGGCCCATAGATTTGCTAACCAGTCATTACTGCCTTCCAAAACTTCATTATCCAGACCTTTCAAATTTCAATTAAATATTATACGTACAATAATTATGTTGTTATTTATTTTCGTTTACTAGCTCATGCTCATAATATACACACATATCACCATATTTTTTCCATATTAAGTTGATTAAGTTTGATCCACTGATGATCCTGGTATCAAAATGTCGCCTCATCACATGGTATTGTTGGTTGGGAGATCAATATTATTGAATTTAAATATCTATTATTATAATACATAAAGTTAATTCAGATTTAAATAACATTTCATTTTCCATAAAAATCAAATTTATATTTGTTCAAAGTATTAAACCACATATTAATTTGATCAGTGTCTAGGTCAAAGGTCCACGGTCCCATAGATCTTTTAATAAAATGTAAAGTAAAATAATAAAAATTAACATTTTTTGTTAAATGTTGTATACTCTTGTTAATGAACAAAAAAAAAAAAAAGTTCCACCTAGTTTTCGTAAAATTCAGGTGGTCTGCATCAGGTGGTCAAATATTGTCAAAGTGGTCCGTGGTGGTATAAATGTTGGGGAACACGGGTCTAGGTTAACTGTTAAACAAATTCTATTTTATTTTATTTTGTACGTATTAATTTAAAATTCTTAATATTTTGTATCTAAATAAATTTGACATGGTAATTTACAATTTATAATTTATATTAAAAAAAACATTTTATAAGTATTAAATAAATAATATAATATAAAATAAAAAAAAAAATTTATTTCGTTAAAAAAAACATTAATGCTAAATTTATTTCATTTTGACACTTAAACCAGCTTAATACATGGCAACAAACTTGGGGATTGTTAACTCGTCGGTTGTTATTAACACAAAATGTCACTAAAAAGTTATTTTTTTTCTACATAAATGTAGTTCAAATTTACCTACTGTGCTCATTATTATAAAGCAGTTTGTGTCAAATCTAAAATGTATATTTTAATTTTTATAATTATCTTGATTCTTGATGTATGGTATTAGAGTATTAGATTTTCTTAATAAATCTGTGCTGTTACTGTTGCAAACCTTTACCACTAATAACTTGATGATCTTTTTTGTAATACTTGTAGGTACCTCAAAAAAAAAATAAATAGTAAATATTTATAATTGATTTAAAATATATCACACATATGTATACTAAAAACTATTAGAACTATTATAATTTAAACAGAACATGTTCCACATTATTTTAAAATTATGAAATTCATTTTAACTTGAATTTTATTCAAATATTTAAACTATAAATATATATTCAACCAGTTGCCTCAAAGTCAGTACTAGGATAAGTAATGACTTTGAAATACTTTAAAGTAAGTAGGTAGGTACTTTAATACAAGTTTGAAAATAAAATGCATTACTTAAAGATTTGATTTATACTTTAATGGATACACCTGCCATCTAATTGACTTAACTAAAAAATGAAAATAATATTACTTATATGTAATTAATAACATTAATATAAATTTAATCATTAGAAATGATTCTACTATGTAATGAAATTTATTTTTTTTGTAACTCAAATAAAATTGTAATTGTAAGAGTATTTCACTTTTGAATAAAAAAGTAACTACCAAAAAAAAGTACTTCCATTGCATTCAAATTATAAAAAAACAAATTGTAGTTGAGTATTAAATTATATTTAAGTCCAGTTGCTATCACATAAAATTAATTTTGTTAAGACTTAGAAAGTTAGATACCAGTGATTCTTTTACAGTAAATTACTTTTTTTTTCAGTAATTATAATATATCTGTCATATAGGTAAATATAAATCATATTAAAAAATAAATTAGTATGTTGAATTTTTGATGTGTAAGGGGTTTATATCTTTGTTACATAAAAAAACATTTGTAATGAAATTATGTAATACTTTAACATTTAGAGCAGAGAAGAATTTACATTTTTGGTGCCTTCGGGCACTGTTCCTTATGCACCCTCTTTTAAGAATAGTCTAAAAGTAAAACCCTATATAAGACCCTGATATAGTGGTATGTATATTCATAATACCAAAAAAATAACAAAATCCTGAATATTTTCTTTTGGTTACTCATTGATTTTACTATGATGTGTGTTTTTTTTTTTGGACTTCAGGGGTGATTTTCGGTAGCAAAACATATATCCGAGGTACCTTAGAGAGGTGAAATTTCCCAAAAGTTTTCAAATGCGACGGGAAAAACAAAAATCGAATATTAGTTATTACTATATCATTATAATTACTTTAACTTTGATATTCAAATAAAATATATTACAATTTAAGGATGACATCTTTATCTTTGTTCAGAATCATATCTTTTTTATGATATAAAATAATCCCAAAATCTATCCTATAATGCCAAATCTATCAATTAACTTGTGTATCCTACCCAAATCCTATGTCCTGTACTTTTTGTTCTTGTACTGAGTAAAAAGTTTTTTTGTTTTCTATCTCTTTCCGCGTTCCTGTTCATTTAACCAGAAATCACTCTCTGTTCCATGTCCAGTGTCCACTCCCACCGTACTAACTACTCCCAGAACAACACACTAGATAGAATGCTCCGTCTGCTTAACAACTCCTATATCTGAACTGTATAAGATAAGTATTTATATTTATTGAATGTTTAGTTTCTAGTTTATTTTACATTACCATGTACTCTTTATAATTGCATATTGTTTAGTTTAAGTTTAAATTAAGTTTATTATTTACAACTGTGTTCCACCTACTGTTTCTGCTGTAATTTCCTCTTAACAATCATTACTTAATTACTATATACTACAATGTATCTATAAATTGCCGTTTGGCGTTAATTAAATAAATAAATAAACTATGATATGGAGTGGTTATTAAAAAACACGAATATTTTCAATACTAACATATATATAGGTGAATTAATCAAATAATGATATAAAATATTTATTTTGTGATGTTTTAAGATTCTGGATTTTGACGCCCTCTCAAATTTTACGCTCACGATCAATGCCCCCTTGACGCCTCCTAAATACGTCCTTGGTTGAGAGTTAACTATTTCTGTTACATTACCTCTTAATACTGGCACTGAGTACAAGCAAATTGTTTATTTACTACTTATAAAAATAAATATTGTTAAATTCAAGTAATTAATGCTAACTCCATAGATCGTACTAAAGAAGACAAAATAGTTCAGTTTATATCTCATTAAAAAGCTATGTCAAAATAAATCTAATAATAATAGCCATTAAATGATACAAAACATTGAGTGTTAATTATTAATAAGGGCCATTAGTTTGTTTCAATAAACTGTTTGACACTTAAAATAAAATACTCTTTACAGAATATTCAGTTATATGTATGTGTACGTTCATTAAGAATTACCATACATAAATCCATTTAATAATACATTTTAATAACCAATTATAATTTACGTTCGTTAATCTATCAATTATTTGTATATATCAAATTTCATTTTGGCGCCATTTTTGGTGAATACATAAATTTGAATTTTTGGTGAGTAGATAAATTTTAATTTGTAAATACATTTATCTAGTTTTTAATAATTTTAATAAAATAGGATTTTTATATTTCAAAGTTGGTATACTTGGGTTGTAATTTTGTTTTTTCTTTTTTTTTCATTCTTATCACGGGGGAAGAACTGCACTATCACCTACAAATATGATATAATATTATATCTGATATCCTAATCGTTTTGTCCATGATTAAAGATAAATGTTAAATCGTGCCATCGTGGTTTTGTCGACTATCGTCTTGATGTGAGTCGTTTTAATTTAAACGATATTGAAATTAATAAAATTATTGCCTGACGTCTGACCGTGTGTTTCTAGTTTTCAGTGTTTTCACTTTTCTACATTGGTTATTGTTATTTCAGTTATTTGTTTAAACTCAACAACAACAACACCCACTGAAGGAATTTTACCGGATAGTTCAAACCAAAATGGTAAGTACAAACCTATGAAACATTTGTTAAATCTCAAAAGATTAGTTAATATTTTGACTACTAATCTTATGATTACATTACAATAGTAATGGTTATTAACAAATGTTCTTGAACCATAACTAATATTTTATTGATTTAAAAATGTATTTTATCAGAATGTTTGCCATGGTCTGGGATTGACAGTTTTTTTTTTGTTCAATGGCTACAAAGGAAATAATGTACTTGCCAAGTGCGTTATGTGTGGACTACGATCAAAATAATTAGTACGGCTAAGAACACCACAGCCAACCTTCGACGCCATATTGCGGTAAGCCAATTATTGATATATTTATTTCATATCATGATATTTAGTAATGTTGCTAATAAACTTGTTTAATGCTTTTTAAAATTATTACTTTTCAAAATACTGAATAATTCGTATTTCATATTATTATGGTTAATTGTATTAGAATTTGAAAGTTAAAACTTAATAATTTAAGTGAAAATCAGAAAATGTAACTTGTGAAATTATGAAATATACTGAAATTTAGCACTTTTATTTTTTTGGAATACATTTCAATTTTAAACATATTTTTAAAAACTATTACCTAATATAGTAGCTAATAAATATTAAATAATAGTTATGCCTAAATTATCTAACTTATAATTGTAAAAATTAAATAGTGGAAAATATTACTGTACTACAATTAATTAATGATATGTATAACTGTAGGTAAATAAATTAATGAATTGTAATGTTTGTTTTTAAGAAGTCAATGACTTAATCTAACTATTCTATTACCATTTATATTTTTTTAGAGAGTCCATCCATTCAAATTAAAGGTCTTTGAAAATGCTGTAAATGGGGGAAACTCTAATTCAAATCGACCAAAAAAGAAAATTAACATTGGGCAATCTGAATGTACACAAAAAACATCAGTTCAATCAACACTTGAGTGCTATTCATCTGGTAAAGGTATAGAACACACAAAAGTATCACAGAAAAGTTTAGACAAACTATTGTTGGAATTTGTTATTAGTGAAACTCAACCTTTAAGCATAGTAAACAAACCTGCATTTGTAATTTTAGTAAAACTAGGTTTGCCTAATGAGTTAAAAGTCATGTGTAGAAAAACGATGAAATGGCGTATTGATAATGCTTACTCAACTATGGTTGATAATCTTATAGCAAAATTATCAAATGTTGAACATGTTGCTACTACAGCTGACTGCTGGAGAAAAGGCAAAAGAAGTTATTTTGGAGTCACTTGTCACTGGATAGATAAAAAAAGTTTCAGTAGAGAATCAGTATCGTTGGCCTACTCGTCTAAAAGGACGGCATACTTATGATGTATTAGCAAATGCATTATATAAGATTCATGCTATGTATAAAATACAAAATAAGATTGTTGCTAGTACCACAGATAGTGGCTCTAATTTTGTTAAAGCATTTAAATCATATCAAAATTCCAATGATACAGATGATAAATCCGATGAAGACGAAGATTGTAATGATGATGAAGTGATTGACTTGTTTGAAATCTTGAGCAATTGCACAGAAGAAGATAATGATATGTATATCCAATTACCTCCACATTATAGATGTGCAAGCCATACATTGGATTTAATTGCCAAATGTGATATAGATAAAATGATAAGAAGTGCTGATACTCCATTCAAAAACTGCTATAGAAAAACACTTGCCAAATGCTCATCGTTGTGGACAAAACAAAACATGTCGACTTTGGCTGCAGAAAATATTCACAATTTACTTAATGTTTATCTAAAAACTCCCAACAAAACCAGATTGAATGCAACACATGATGGATTATTACGAATAAAGAATATCTTATCAAGCTTAAATTGAATAGAAAAAATTAATCAAGCAATGGACTACTGTGAAATTCAGCGATTCACAACCCAAGAAATTAAGCTAATTGAAGAATACTGTGAAGTTATGGCACCACTCGCTGAATCTTTAGACTTTTTGCTACCAACTCTTTATGCTTTAGAAAAAAAAATGACTATTTTAGAACAAAATAACTTCCACTTTTGTAGCCCACTTGTCAAGACAATTAAAAATTCATTAAAAAAACGATTTAGCTCAGTATGGAATAAAAAAGAGATCATTATAGCGACATGTTTAATTCCACGATTTAAACTTGTTTGGCTTGAGGGTTGTAATTATTTCACAGCAGAAGCATGGCACAAGATTTTATTTGAAAGTGTGGATGAATCGACTAATTCAGATAATAGTGAAAATGACTATGCCCCAGAAGACTTTTTCTGTTTACCAGTTGCTAAAAAGAAATCAAAAAAATCCTCATACATGGAAGAAATTGAATTGTATTTGAAGTCCAATTGTCAAGATTTATCTTTGCTACATACACACCCAGCAGTAATAAAAGTTTTTTTGGAGTATAACACACCAATCCCGTCGAGCGCACCAGTTGAAAGGCTTTTTTCCACAGGGTCAAATGTTATGACGGTAAAAAGAAACAAGTTGAGTGATACATTGTTTGAAAAATTAGTTCTTCTCAAATAAAACAAAATGTCAGTATAAAAATATTTTTTCAAATAAATTGAATTAAAAAAAAAACAGATTTTTGTATTATGCTATGTCCTATACTCCTATGGGCTATAGCCTATAAGCCTATAACCTATAGCATGTCTCTATGTGTGGTGTATCGTGTATAGTACACACTATACACTGTATACTATACTACTATAGTAATATACCATGTATAATATTATGCAATTATGCAATATGAATGTATATATATAGTAAATAGTAATAGTGTATATATATAAAGTTTCAAGTCTACGCTATACAACTTTTGAATTATAACAAAAAAATCTAAGACAAATCATTTTTGTTAAAAATCGGTGCTCCTAGAAAAAAGAGTGAGTTAACCGATTTCAGTGGTGGTCAATGGTGTTTTTTGCGAAAAATTTTTAAGTCAGAAATAATCGGTTAACTCTCTCGGTTCGATTATTTCTGACTTAAAAATTGTTCGCAAAATACACCATTGACCACCACTCAAATTGCAAAAAAAGGAAAATGGAGGAACGGGAACGCGTTCTTTTTTCGGGACAGGAAAGAGGAACGGGAACGAGTTCCTTTCTTACAGTAGGAACGAGGAACGGGAACGCGTTCTTTTTTCGGGACATTAAAGAGGAACGGGAACGAGTTCCTTTCTTACAGTAGGAACGAGGAACGGGAACGAGTTCCTTTTTAAAAGAAACTTTCCCAACACTGACTTGTCACAACACTTTTTCGGATTCTCAATCATCTAAACGTTAAGTCATAACTTTTCAGCAAACAAAAACAATAACTTTTATAGCTGAGACACATATAACTGTATAAAATCAATAATTAAAATAGTTAAGTCTTCAATTTTTACAAATTGAATTCAAAGCTGCTATGTGTATATACCTTGTTTTTCCATGCTACACGTTCCTGATGTTTTCGATAACCACTCGGTCATTTTTTGAGTACTTTTGGCATTAGCAGCTTCATCGATTTTTCTGTGTTTTTCTCGCCTTTTTTGGGCACCACTTTGATAAATTCTTTTCATTTTCAAACTGCGAGTTTTATTTAACTCATGTACTTATGAAAGATAAAATCAGTCATTTGTTCCAAACAAATTAACAGTATTAACACATTGTACACCAAACACATGATGTGTCATTCATGACACATTATCACGCGCACGCGCAATGCGATTCTTGAATAGCCATTGGTGCGGGAAATTCAAATCTTTTAGACTAGTTGTGTACAAGTAGAGTTGATTCAAGGTATGTGATAATCGAATGAATGAAATTTACATGCATCGTATATTATAAAATATAATTATTTTCAATATCTCGCAGCTGGCAGCATTTTTTTGGTACAAAAAATATTGACATTCAGATAATAAGAAAACAGTTTTTTTTTGCAATAAAATTATATTTGTACACAGTATACAATGTAAATAACAAAGTAATAATATTAATATTAAATTAATACAATTTACAATCTATACGTTGGTCCATACAATCTATCATATTAAAAAACTAACAAAATCTATTTTTAATTTTTCAAAACTATAATATGATAATCTGTATATATAAAACGTGTGGAGAGCCTCTCCAGAACATGAGTTACAGCACTACCAATTAAACACAGTAACCTATGGTACAGCATCTGCCTCATGTTGCAAAAAATAGCATCATCTGTAGCCTCTAAAACAGGGGTGTCCAACTTGCAAGGCCTCAAGGGCCAAAACTTAAACCTCTGATCTGGTTGCGGGCCACACACTAATTTTGTTAAAGTAACAACAAAATAATGAGAGGTATAAAAATAATTAAAACAAAAAAGTAGTATTATTTCTTTTATTGCTCAACATCTAAATTTTTTATACATACAGAAAATGTAGAGGTAGTTTTTTAAAGAACTAAGACAAACATTGTAATAATAATGAAAATATATCTAATGTGAAGACTGTGGTCGATCGGCTTCATCCACCAATGAAGAAATGTCCACTGCCAGTTCAGTTGTAGACAGTCTCATGAGATGACGTAAGGTAGAATCGGTAAGGTTGCTTCTGTTGGGGTTTTTAATGTATTTCATGTAGGAAAAGGCACTTTCACATATATATGTGCTTCCGAACATTGATGTCATTTTCAGTCCAATATCTCGCAGGTTTGGGAATTTCTCCTTAGACAGCAATTTAAAAAATTTAGGTCCCTTTTCTTGTCTGGTGATTAGGAACATGTCAGCTTGAAGGTCACATAACTCAAGTTGTAAGTCAGGTGGTTGATCTTCAATGGATGCTCCAAGAGGATTATTATAAAGCAGTACACTGCTTTTGAGACTTTCAATATCTTTAAATCGTGTATTGAATTCATTAATAACTTGTTGAATTTGTGAACTGCAGCATGAAAAGTCAATATTTTTCTCACTGTTGGGTTCTTCTGCTAGTTTCAGGCAGCTAGGGAAGTGTGTTAGGTTGTTCTTTTCCAAAGCATGTTTAAACACGTTTAGCTTATTCCGGAATCCGTTTATTATTCCGACCAAATCTGAAACCGTCTGGTTTCTTCCTTGAAGACTCAAGTTTAAACTGTTAAGGTGATTAGTCAGATCTGTTATAAAAGCTAACTGTCTTAAGACATCTTGATCCTGAAACTTCTCTTCCAGTTCAGTTGTATCGGATGAAACGTATTTATTAAGAAATGGGGGGATTTCCTTTCTTATGGCAAAAAATCGTTCCATGCACATTCCTGCACTCAGCCACCTTACATGGTTGTACATTAGCAAGTCTCCATACTCAGCCTCTGTGTCCACTAAAAACTGCCTAAGTTGCCTGTGTAAAAGGGATCGATTTCCACCTCTAATCATATTTATAATTTTAATCACGGTCTGAAAAACTTGATCCTGCTTGACTGATTTTCCACATAAAGCTCCCTGATGTATAATACAATGTATTGTCGGACAAGTAACACCATTCTCTCGAAGCAGACCCACTAATCCAGTTTTTTTACCAGTCATTGATGGGGCCCCGTCTGTTGCTATGGCTGAACATTTATTAAAGCCTCCAATTCTGTCAACTGTTTTCTTCAGAGCCTCATAGACGTCTTTTCCTTTTGTTGTTCCATAAAGAGGACAAATATCAAATAGCTCCTCTTTACTAGTAAAATCTTCAAAAGTAGTGCGCACGAATATCAACAGCTGACTAACATCTGATTGATCAGTGCTTTCATCCAGACAAAGTGAGAAATACGAACTTTTTTTAACCAGGCTAAGAATAGAGTTTTCTACTTGCTCACCCATAGCAACAACCCTTCTTTGTATGGTTTGATGTGAAAGTTGCACTGATTCAAATTTCTCCGCCATTTTGGAATCTTCAAAAGCTTTGGCCATTTCAACGGCACATTTTTTAATTAAATTGGCATCAGTGAAAGGTTTTTTTTGCCTTTGCCAGCTCAAGTGACACGGCATAAGATGCATGCAAAGAATGCGTTTGAGATCGCAATATTTTACTAAACATACCAGTTTGCTGTTTAAGCTTTTTCTTCAAATCTGCAACTAACGCACGCCGACTTTCATTTGTATACGTAGCATACTTCTTTTCATGCATTGTTGTGTAGTGTCTTCTCACATTATATTCTTTAGGCACAGAAACAATATTCATGCACACTAAACACTGCAACTTTCCATTATTGTTAGCAATCAAGTAATCACTCTCCCAACTTTCTTTATAACTCCTGTTCTCAATGTCAATTTTACGTTTTACACTCATAATTGTATTGAAGTTTAAGGAATCAAGACAAAGAATGAACTGATTAACTAAGATACGTAACAAACAACACGTCGAAGCACACTGGCGCGTAGCGGCTGACGACGCGACTTACAATTGACAGTTTATTATGACTAATTAAAAATAGAACACATTTAATTCAGGGAAAACCCGCACACTGATAAGTAATAGTCAACACAAAACACTTTTGCTCTTTAGTAAAATCTAGTCATGACTAATCGTGTGTTATTGAAATAGAACCACAGATTATATTATGTTTTTCGAACTTGAATTTATTCGATTATATAATTGTTTTTAAATCGTTTTATATAATCTGTGATAGAACATGCTCTATTCCGTTAGTCAAAACAAAACAATTGTTATCAGTCAAAAGTCAAAACTAGTTGGATCAGTTGGATGCCGTAATCGTTGCAAAACAGTTGTTCGTTATAATATTTTAATATAATTAATAATTATTAAACTGTTTTTGTATATTATATTTTATACCTATCAGTATATATATATTCGTATATACCTACCTATAAATATTTTTATTACGCATTTTGTGTTTTTCTTTTATAACATCTTTTTTTACAATGGTAGCATTTAAAGAAAATATATGATTTCCGTAAAACCTTACGCGGGCCACAGTTAATAGCATCGCGGGCCGGATGCGGCCCGCGGGCCGCCAGTTGGACAACCCTGCTCTAAAAGTTCAACAGCTGCTCAATCAATTAAAAGTGACTTTTATATGGATGACTACATCAGTGGGTCAGATTCAATCGAAGAAGCACTAACACTATTCCGTGATGTATCACAAGCACTAAATACTGGGGGCATGATGCTACGGAAATGGTGTTCAAACAATGCAGCTGTCCGACAATACATATAAGAAATATCTGACGAACCACATTTCTCATTAGATCTAGGGAATCAGGACACAATCAGATCATTAGGGTTAGTCTGGTGTCCAGAAAAGGATCAATTGACGTATAGCATATCAAACAGGGAACAAGTTGATACCAGGGCTAAACGTAGTTTACTTTCATTGTGAAACCGTCTATTTTACCCCCTTGGTTTTTTAGGTCCAATTCTGATACGTGGCAAGGTGTTTCTACAAGAGCTCTGGCAAATCAAGGTCAATTAGAATGATCAGTTACCTCTGTCTATACGAAAACGTTGGGAAAACTTCACCAAGGGTTTGGAAAACATACCAACTATTCATTCCGTGATCAGTAAAGTATAACCCGCATGGAGAAATCCAATTGCACGGATTTTGCGATGCATTACAGATAGCGTATGGCGGATGTGTGTATTTTCGACAGCAGGTTAATGATAAATTGTGGCATGTACAATTGCTATGCGCCAAGTAACGAGTGGCACCCACAAAAACACAAACAATGCCCCGATTGGAACTGTGCGACGCCCATCTGCTGAGTTGATATCAAGATTAGCAAAATCAATGGGATTGTCACTACATAATACATATTGTTGGACCGACTCCACAATTGCTCTTACTTGGATTTAGGGAGAGTCTTCACAGTGGAAAACGTATGTAGCTAACCGAGTCACGCAGATCAATGAAACCGTCAAGCAACAAAACTGGTCTCATGTAAGTACCAGCCTCAACCCTGCTGACCCTTTATCTCGTGGAGTATCAGCCACTGAGTTATTGAACTTAAGTTTGTGGTGGTCAGGACCAGAGTTCTTGCAAAAACGCTTAATAAATGATAGATGTAAAGAAGAATTTCAGCTACCAGATGACAACACACTAGAAAGAAGACCACTGAAATTCACTCTTACTACTACAATAAACCAATTTAGACTGTCTAACCTCATTTCTAATTGGAGAAAAACTATTGCGCATATCTGCTATATGGTTAAGATTTATTTCATCGCTCCGGTGGCGACAAAACAGTCAGAATGTAAAACCAATTCTAGGACCAATCAGAGTAGCTGAAGTGCAAGTAGTGAAGTGGCGCTGGATACAGTTTGTGCAGAACCAGGAGTTTGCTGCCGAGATCAAAATTCTATTTAGTGGTGGCCTGATAACCAAAGGTCCATTAAAAAGTTTGTCTCCATTGATACCAAGCGGCACTGAAATAACATAAAAATTTGAAGCCACAGCTTCAAGGTGGCCGGGATGTATCATTATAATGCGTTGGCCACACTGCTAGTCTTCGGACATCGGATAATGTTATCATCAGCACTACCGAAACCGATATCTTTTTCCTACATTATTATTATTATTAATATATTAAATTTTTCATTGTTAATTATTATACATTTTTTCTAACCTAAATTGTTATTACAATATTATTTTTTACTACTCTATAGTCTATTCCAAATAAGACCAGGCTACGGTGGCGACCAGATCTCGTCGGGCGGCGGTCAGGCTCCACCTATTTTACTGATAACGTGTACTGACGTACGTATGTGATTATGTGGTGCGCGACTGCGCGAGTGACGGTACGGAAAAATACATCGCGACGTACCGCTCCGCACTCCATCTGTTTCAGAGTATACAATGCACTCTAAGTTATTTGTTCAGGTCGCTGGTTTGCGATAGACTAATTACGTCGCGGCGGTCGCTCTAGCTGTCGGGCCGCGGCGGCAAAGTTCGAGGTCCGTGCTCGTTGTGAAGCCACGCCCATGCGCACAACTTGGCCGCCGTAGCCTGGTCTTATTTGGAATCGAGTATAGTGTCATGCATCGTGCGGGATGCATGTGCTTGCTAGCATCATTATTCATTATTATATTATAACTAGCTGAATTACCCGGCGTTGCCCGGAAAAACTACTTTTAGGTGTAAAACGCTGTGGATGCGTTGTCGAAAAGAAGAATGTCTTTTTAAATGTAAATTGAAGGGGTCAGTGGATAAAGGTGATAACTAACATTTTTTTTAAAACGCTTATTATTCCATGGATAGATGTGTTATTATATAATACACGTTGTAGCAAAATATTAGAACGATCTGATATCACATTACTGAGATAATAAATATTGCAAAGGTGATATTATCACAATTTGTCATTCGATGTAGTGGATAAAGGTGATATTGTACATTACCCCATAGATTTATTTATACTCGTGATAATTTTACCGGTAATATAGTGATATTGGATATTACCACCTTAATTCATATAATTATGCATTGAATTTGTTTGTGTAGTTTGTTGTTTTGGTTTCTAGTTTATAAATATACTATGTCTTAACATAGTATATTATTATCTTATTTTAACCTACGATAAAATACATATTTTTGTAATGTTATTTTGTAACTCGCGTGTTATTTGATTTAACTTGGTATTTTCGTATAGACTATAGTGTTTATCTTTAAAGTGTTTTATAAGAATATGACGTCTCGTTCTCGTATACATAAATTAATGAATAATGCACTTCAAGATATTACTAAAGATGATGAATCTCAAGTACCCAACAGTATTTGCCGTCCAAGACGTAAGAGTAACAAAGTTAATAAACAGAATATTAACTCTACTAACTTCAGTAGTTCAGGTAACTTAATTTACGTATTTATGATCAAACGACAGATTTACGGTAGCTGGCTAGGTGATTGCTATTTTTGTTTGATAGTAGGTATTTTCAATAGATACCTAGTCACAATAATTGCGAAATCAAAATTGTTATTTGCTTTTTAGTATAAGTTGATTTAGTTTTAAATCAGTGACAAATCGTCCGTTGACAATTTAAATGATCAGTTACTAGTGTGCTAACTATCATAAATCTGTCATCAATATACTATCATAGTTACTACATACCTAATTAAATATAGTTGTTTTCCTTAACTATGAATTTTATTTTTTATTTGTTAATAAATATTTTAGTCTCATTATAATTTCATAATTTGATATATTATAGATTCATACGAGGAATATTCCAGTGAGGAGTATTATTTTCCAGATAACATAAAATCTGTTTCTAATACATCTGACACTGAATGCGATTCTCCGTTAATAGATGAAAAAATTATTTTTAATGAAGATTTTATTAATATAAGTAAGTATCATTCCCTCTTGTGGTTTTTTTTTAAACATAACTTTCTAGTATTAGGTATCCAATAAATAACCTGAAAATACTTGAAATTAATGTATTTAATATATTTTTTTAAATTTATTATTAAGTGACTTAAAATTTACTTTAAATAGTAAGAGAAAATATAAATTTAATGATATTTTATTAAATTTAAACCATAATGAATAATGATTTGAATTAATTCATGAATTTTTTAACATCATAATTTTTCATTAGCCATAATGGTGAATTCATAAAATAAAATATAGATACATTGGTGATATAAAATATGATAAGCTAAAGTGTTATATTCTTAGACTGTGGGGCCAGATACTATGATCTTTGATACCACGTATATTATTCTTATTTCTAGTTTCTACGTATGGTTATACTTATTTCTATAATATTATACTTTTTATATTTATATATGTGATTAGTGTAATGCCTTATGCTAGTGCATTACAACCTATATATTATTTTGCAATGGGTAACTGGGAAAAAAATTATATAAGTTCTTATGATTAACATTATGATTTCTAGATTATAGATACTTTATTCGATATATTTTTTTTATTTTAAGATTCAACTGCTAGTGTTATACCAGAATTACAACATTCACATGACATATTTAATTTGGAATTAAATGAGTTGGCTCTTTTAGTACCTATGTCGGTAGAAAATTGCTCAGATCAATATGATAAAAATCATATTGCAAATGAAATTGGTAAAGTTTGACAATAATTGTACAGTTTCATTTCTCTTCTTATTGTACACTAATTGTTTATGATTATTATGTAACATGAAAAGTCTGTTTTTAGATTCAGATGTCAGTATCATAGTAGAAAGTCCACAAGAAAATAATATTTATAGGGAATTGATACTAAGAGAATGTCACTCTGTAGTGAGAAGATTGACATATGATAACACTATTTCTGACTATATAGGTATGGTAATACAATGTATACTAATAATGTTAACAGATTTGTCTTAATACAAATTATAATTTATTTATTGTAGACTTAGCTGTTAGTATTATACCAGAAAGTCCACAGGAAAATAATACTTGTAGAGAATTAATACCAAGAGAATGTCAATCTGCAGTAAGAAGATTAACATATGATAACACCATTTCTGACTATATAGGTAAGGTTATAAAATGTATATGTACAAATTAATAATCTTAAAATATATTTTATACTAATAAAAATTATGACTTTTTAAGACTCAGCTGTTAGTATCATACCAGAAAGTAAACAAGAAAATAATAGTTATAGAGAATCAATACCAAGAGAGGGTCAATCTGTAGCAACATCTGATAACACCATTTATGGCAGTATAGGTATTTTTATACAATGTATACAAATAATGTTAATTTACTAATATTAATAAATACAAATTTTTGGTACATATACATTGGGTATATAATATGTATTTATTATATTTTATTAATATTAGTATGTTAATTCAATATAAAGTATGAATAAAATCTTATCCATTAATTACTTAAAATATTTATTTTTTTATTTTAATTTAGAAAATAATCACTTAGCTGAGTCTACAAATATACAGAAAAACAGCAGGAAACGAAAAAAAAACCAAAATAACTGGAAAAGAAAAAAAGCCGCTATACAAAGAAGTCGTGGTGAAGAATATATTTCTCAAAAAGGGGTGATTGTTCTTTCTAAATCAGTTAATCTTGGTGAACTGTGTAAGTCTGAATGTCGTCTGAAATGCTCTAAATCAGTAAACTTAGAGGCACGAAAAGTTCTTTTTAATAACTATTATAAAATGGACATAAATGTAAAAAATTCTTATTTGTTCCGAAGTATACAAAAATTTAAACCAGTGAGAGTTTCAAAAAAAGCCAAAAGAGTTAGAGATTCTTCTTATAAGTATTATGTGAGAAATGGAGAAATAGACATTCAAGTTTGTAAAACAGCATTTTGTCAGATATTTCAGATTGGTAGAAAAAAAGTTGATATTATTCTAGCACAACAGAAAGAAGGTAATGATATTGTTTCTCCTCATGAAGATCGCCAAGGAAAACACACAAATCGCCCTCACAGAACACCTGATTATGTGATTCAGAGTATAGTTAGCCATATTAAATCATTCCCATCAGAATCTTCCCACTATTCAAGACACAGCAATCCAAATCGAAAATACTTGTCACCAACACTTAATATTCATAAACTGTTTTTATTGTGCATTGAAAAATGTGATGAAGAGGGTAATCCACAGGATTATTATATTAAAGAAGAAACATTCAGAAATATATTTTGTACCAAATTCAATTTAGGTTTTGGTAGTCCGAAGAGTGATACGTGTAGTAGGTGTGATTCAGGACAAGGTTCTAACGAAGAACATGTACAATTTTATAAAGCTGCTTTTGAAGCTCAAAGAAAAGACAGACAATATGTGTTAGAAAACATAAATACTTGCTATTTAACAATGGACTTGCAGCAGACAATGCCATTACCTAAGTTGTCAACCTCAAAAGCGTTCTACCTACGGCAAATATGGTTTTACAATTTTGGCATACATTCATTAACCAATAAAAATGGGCATCAACCTTTTATGTTGAATTGGACTGAGGATGTTGGAGGAAAAGGAAGTAATGAAGTTGGAAGTTGTTTAATGTATTTTTCACAAATTGCTAAAACTACAATGTTGCAAAATATCACCCACCTTTTAATATGGTCTGATTCATGTGCGGGCCAAAATAAAAATTTTAATATTATATGTCTGTACCAATATATGATTTTGAAAGGTATATTTAAAATTATAGACCATAAGTTTCCTGAAGTTGGTCACTCATATCTGGACTCAGACCGTGACTTTGGAAGAATTGAGAAGAAACTAAGGAAAAATCAAAACATATATACACCTGAACAGTATAGAAATATTATTAAAGAAGCTAGTATTAAAAATGCAGTTGTTGCTGATATGGAACACCATTTTGTTAACATTGAAAACCTTCACTCTAAACTATCTCTAATGAACAAAAAAAAGAACACAGATGGAGACAAAGTTTGTTTCAGGGACGGTATAAAATGGATTCGTGTAACTGAATTTGGTAGTTATGAATACAAAGAGTGCTATGATGAAAATGTTCCATTTAAAAAAGTTAACATATTAAAAAATAAAAACAACCAACGTTTAAACTTCAATATTCAAAAAATCACAGAAAAGACTGGTTCCATATCAAAAGAAAAACTAGAAAATATAAAAACTCAAATTACCTTTGTTCCAGAAGAATATAAATGGTTTTATGAAGAATTTATATGATTAATTTGTATGTATGTACCTATATTCTAAATATGTATATCATACACATGATCTATTTTATCACCTTATTTTTAATTTTTATATTCAAATAATACAACATTTTAATATTTAACATAACTGATAAAATTTGTTAAAATAAAATTATTTCATAAATTGTATTGTCAATTTATTTGTTGATGTTGTACCTAACTTTTCTAAGATAATTAATTATACATTTTTCTTATGTTTTTAAAGTATAAGAAATTATAAATTTATTAAGTTTTGTATTTAACTTAAAAATGAATTACTTTACAGTTGATCAAATCAATATTCAGATATTTTGTCACCTTTATTCATTGTAAACATGGTAATTTAAATTTAAAGTCCTATGGATTAAGGTGTTATGAAACACTATTTTCTAAGTTATTGTATTAAAAAAGTAGCTTTTTATAGGTTAAGTAGAGAGCATTATTACAGACATTTTTCTTCCAATAAGTTACTTTGTAGTTTCAATAGTTTCAAAGTTCCTTAAATTTTAAATTATTTTTTACAAAATGTATCCCCGTGAAAAATTTAATAATTGCTAGTTATCACCTTTATCCACTGACCCCTTCAATTATATAATATTAAATTTGTAGCCACATGTGTAATTATATGGGTAATATATTGTTGAGTGCTATATATATTTGTTATGCTTAGTCAATTGTTTTTGCTTTTTTTTTATAATTATCCGGCTTCATCCGTGTGTATATTTTTTTCATATTTACAATATTATTGTAAAATTTTATGGATAACATTGTTAACGATTGACTCCAAATTAGTGATGCGTATACAAGAACACATCATACAAGCAAGCAATAACTTGTTTTTATTGTAGTAGGGTTATTAAATTGTTGAGTGTTCCTATTTATGAAGTCTAACTTTTTATAAAATTTGCTCAGCATATTTTCATGATTTCGTTTAAAGCATATATCTGAGCTAAAATGAACACCAAGATCTTTTATTGAATGAGCTCTATTTAAAACTGTATTATCTAATGAATAATTATTGTAATTGTAAACAATAGGATTTTTACCATGAGTAAAAAAGACAACTATACGTTTCCCTATGTTTAAAGGAAGAAAATTATTTTTTTTCAAAATTAAAAATTTATCCATGTTATTCTGCAGAGTAGATAACATTTTATATTCATAGTTTAGAATTTATAATTTAATAAAAGGCTGCTTACAATGGTCAAAAAATCGAACCTTATTACATAAAAGAATTTACGAGCGTCTAGTTTTGATTAACACGAAATCAAAAATTTTACGCATACGATAACGGTTTACTATCAAATTATTTCAGAATTTTGGTTAAAATTAAAAAAGTACTTTATAGTCGTAGAAACTTGAATTAAACAATTATATCATAATATGTGTAAATAATATCAATATAAACATTTGGTGCAAATTTCAAGATAACGAAAAATATTTTTTTGAAATACTTAAATCGGTTGAAAAAATATTGTTATTTCATATTTGACGCCCGAACTCCAGAAACACATACCTTTTTTTTTAAATCTTGTTACATTTTCAAACTTTAGGTATTATGTATATTTAGAGGGTTAGTTTTCTCAACATTTTAACTAAAATGGTCATATTATATATTATATGAGAAACATTGTAGTAAATTATCAAGCTTTTTGAGGAATCTTAGATTTTTATTCATAATGATAAAAAAAAAAAAAAAACAGAAAAAGTAGAATAATTTAAATGTCCATAAATGCTTTAAAAAAACTCAAAATATTTTAAGAGTTATACTCTGTAGTCTGTACCTATAGGTAATACTGATTAAGATATTTGGTTAACATTTCACGAATACAAAATTTTTAGTTTCTTAATTACAACAAAATAGCAAAATCAATTTTGTCAAAAAATTTAATTTTTCCTATTTTTTTATTTGTTTTTCCGGATTAGTTAGAAAATAATATTTTTCTTTGGACCTAATTTGATCTAATATATTAGTTATTAGTTATTACCTATGCATTTTTTAAAAACAAAATAATTTAGTGAAAATATTTCGATATATTGCTCAGAAAGTGGTTATTAGACTTTGTTCAGAAATCAGAATTATGAATTAGTCATTTGAATCTTTTTTTGTTGAACACTTGTATTATAGTATTTACTTACACAGTAAATACTGACTTGACTTTTATTAAAATTTTCATCTCGAAAATCAAATCCCTAATTTTGTCGAAGAATCATCTACAATTTAAAAAAAAAACCGAAAACTCGCTCTGCTGTACATTAGGGGGGTGGACCTCGGGACTAGAGTATAGGTTAAATTTGAATGCAATGATAGGTATCATTGTATAAGAAAAACGATTCTGAGCGGAGATGATTTGTCAGTCTAGGATATATTATTATATTTATTTGTAACTATAGACAAAAATAATATTACTGCAAAACGATTCAAAAACATAGTATAAGACATAAGTAATAAAGTGTATATTTTATTTCAAGATATCTATCTTAATCAATTTTAATTTTATCGAAAATATAAGTACTCGCGACATTGCCTTAGTTGTGGCATCTTCTGGAATCGCAGCTACACTGCTCGTGGGTGGTCGAAAGGCCCATGCCACCTTTAAAGTACCACTCAATCGTCTCAATCTAACAACTGCGGTCACTCTCTTTTGTAATATATTAAAACAAAGTAATTTAGCAGAAGTTTAAAAAAATACAAAAATAATAGTGTGGGATGAAATAACAATGGCACATAAGGGTGGTGTTGAGGCTTTAAATATATCTCTAAAGGGTATGAGAGGAAATAAAAGGTTAATGGATGGTGAAACGGTTTTGCTGACTGAAGACTTTAGGCAGACTCTACCAGTAGTACCAAAAGGGACTAGAACTGATTAAGTCATGTCTTAAAAGATCTACTTTATGGCTTTAGATTAATATACTCAAACTGTCGAAAAATATGATGGTCAGAGGGTATATGTTGGAGGGGAAAAGTTTGCTGGTAGATTTGCCGATATTTTACTTGAAATTGGCAATGGTGATTATCCGCCATTCGATGAAATGATAAATATCCCAAAAAATGTGTGTACAGTTGTAACTACAGTTCAGGATTTAATATCAAAAATGTACCCAGATATTGCTCATATTCATGATAAGCCTGTGGAAAGGTTGTGTGTACGAGCTATATTCACTCCAAAAAATGACCAAGCAATAAGCCATATCATAAGCTTATTCTGCGTGTGGGCACACCTATTATGTTTTGCGAAATTTGAAACCACCTAAACTGTGCAGTTGGACCAGGCTCAAAGTCAAAGCATTACATCGCAATATAGTGGAAGCCACAATATTAACTGTATGTGCGAAAGGGGAAACTGTGTTTGTACAACGAATCTCTTTAATTCCGAACGATCTTCCGTTCGAATTTAATCGATTACAGTCTCCCCTCAAAGTCAGCTTTGCAATGACTATAAACAAGTCTCAAGACCAGACTCTCAAATTTGAGGAATAGACTTGCGAGAAAACTGTTTTTCACATGGGCAGTTCTACTTAGTTTGGTCACGCGTAAGCTCACCCAATAGCTTGGTGATCTTGCCGCCTACTAATAGATCAGCGTTGAACATTTTACAAAGAAGTATTGTAGATAAAATTTTGAAAAAACCATTAGTAAAATTTTTATTTTAAACCTTCACTGCTAAAACTTATCGTGAACATAGGCTGCCAAAAGCTATAACTTATAGAATAGGTTATGTTAATAATTATTGTCTTAAAAACTAAAAAATATGTATAAAATATGATTTCAAAAATTTTAATTTCAATAGATTAAACAAAATGTAATCTTGCCAGGTTACATACATTTTTATACTTAAACCCGGCAACGACAGGTAATTCAGCTAGTATTTTATAGAATTGATAGTTATTTCTCATACAATATAATCACATAAACTATGGTTATACATTTATTGAGGTTTATATTTAAATGCATTTAAATGTTACTTATATCAACAGTATAAAGAAACCAGAAAAATTAAAAATTATATAAATGCAAATTTTAACGGTTAGTGTTTTGATAGATATATCAATGTTTTGGTAATTTAAAAAATATTATATCATAAAATTAAAATTTTACACAAGTTTTAAATAACTTTATAACTAGAGATTTAATATTTTTTGTACTTTCATATATTTATAAGTTTATTTGTAGGGTGTGTATTATTCTGTTGTGAACCATTATTTCACTGCTATATTTAGTGGGTCTACGAACCACTGATATTTTAATTTACACTACGTCGAACTAAACGAATGTATATTGTAAGGAGAACGAGACACTGTGTCGTATTGTGCAAACTCTTTATGCCGATGCGGCACATTCCGAATACACATACAGCAGTGTCTCGTCCTCCCCGTCCGGTCCGGCAGACAGTGAGAGTCTAGCACCAGTCGAGTAGTGTAGTGTCTGATCCAGTGAACTATCAGACCCTCTGTCAGAACCTATGTTATTTCATTCTCCTGTTAATTACATTATTTTTTTTGTGCAAATTAATAAATTATAGTGGTTAGAAACAATCTGCGTATTTTATTATCTGTTACGTAGACGTACGTAACATTTTTTGGTGGCAGCGGTGGGATACGTCAGTATTCCAGTACCAATACGCTTTGCATTACCACACTAACGTAAATCTATAAATTCGTTAATCGGGCACAACATTGAAAATATCGAAAACCACAGGAAGAATCAGTGCACTTCACGGCAAGAAGAACATTAAAGAAAATCAAGAAATCCAGAGCATCCAGAACATTCAGAACATCAAAATTTTTACTAAGTATTACAGCCGCCGCCGACGTCACGACAGCCGCCGCCGACAGCCGCCGCCGTCAGCCGCCGCCGAGAGCCGCCGCCTACGTCACTGCACATGCTGCTGACCGTGAGTTGCCGCCGCCGTCGACGCCGCCGCATCACACGTGACGCCGCCGTCGCCGTCGCCGTAAGATACGCGCAACGCTGAATACGTATTATTGTTGTAGTGTACTAACACACACACACAATACATACGTAAACACCATCGAAGTTTGAATAATACGAGTACGACACCATACGTAAACGTTAAATAGACGTGACGTTTAGTGCCACCTTCAGTATTATTAGTGAAACCCAATTATAAATTGATTTTCCAAATCAATTTAAATTGGTCTCCGTGCCAGCAGTTCCGGAGCGTAGACCGTCTAAGATGTAACGTCAAGCCTTCGTGGGACCGATTTCTAGACGGGCCATCAACATCAAAGCATTCATACAACATCCGAGTCCAGACCATCAGTAGCAGACCATCCATACCGGAACATTGTGAAGATCAAGAGAACCAACATGTTCATCTCATGGATAATAGTAGCGTGAGTAATAGTAATAAGTAAAAAAAAAAAAAAACTAAATTTAGAAATAAAATATTATAAATTAGGTAGTACAAACAGCAACATTAGAACCTACTAAAAGCAATTGTAATTTTTTTTTTTTTTTTTTTTTCCTTTTTCGTTGTTCATGAGTGATACGGATGGCAGTGATAGGAACCTAGAAAATTCGGAAAATTCGGGAGGCATCCTACCCAGTATAACCCCCCGTACAAGTCTCCCTATTAGATTCGCAAACCCACAAAACGCCGACTCAGAACGGCCAGTAGCAGACATTTCGGTAGATAACCTTTTTGTTAACCAGACTCAAAATAACGACGCACTATTGCAGACCGTAAATCAGACCCTAAACCAAGTAGATATAGTCCTAGAAACTACTGACCATTCCTTGCAGTATAACTTATTAGACTTGACCATCGACATGGCAGACAACGTACAAATACCCGTCGGAGAACATTCAGTAGCAACAACTTCCAGATTATCTAGCGAAATTAGACCGGAAAATCCAGACCCAAATTTTTCACAAGAACCTCTATCAAATTCAAGCAAATCAGTAGAAACTATCGGTTTAGAAGTGGCCTTGAAATTACTGCCACACTCTTTCAGTGGAGCCAATCACGGAGATCTCGAATTGTTTTTAGAACAATGTGAATTCGCGATATTATGCGCGAACGATAGAGCCAAACAGCGGTTACTCCAGGGCATTATACGTCTCACCGGAAAAGCAAGAGCAGCCGTCAAGTTTCGTTCAATTCAATCATGGACTGAACTCAAGGAGACCCTCAAGACATCCTTAGAACCACAGAGAACCACGACACATTTGTACCTTGAATTATACTCGAGCAAACAGAAACCTGGAGAGGATGTTATGGCATATTCCTCCCGTATCGAATCACTTCAGACACTTATATTAGAACAGGAAACCAATGGCAAATCTGTGGAAGTGGCTACAGCTTTGGAAAACAGCCTCAAGGCCCAGACAATTCAAGTATTCATAGAAGGGTTAGGAAAATTAAAGGATTTCATCAAAGCCCGAAACCCACCGACTCTAGAGAAAGCCATCCAAGCCGCTAGAGAAGAAGAAAGGGTAAGGAATTCTCTCGAAGAGTCCAAAAGATTCTTCGAAACTAACCATAAACACGGTAACGCTAAGTCAATCACAAAAAAACCTTCCACCCCATGCTTCCATTGTGGAAAAGGAGGACATTGGACTAGGGATTGTAGGTCAAGACAAACTCAACCGACTTCTAGCGGAAGCAAAGATAGCACAAATTTCCAAAAACAAGATGTACGTACAATTACTTGTCGATACTGTAAGAAACTCGGGCACACCAAGGAAGAGTGCCACAAGCTAAAATACGTAAACTCACAGCGCACAGAAAATTCAGTAAGCACAACACCTTCGAATTCAAAAAACACGTCACAGGCTGGAACCGCAGGCGGGCGCCCAGCCGGGAGCATCAAAACCGCCGTCGTTTCATACGCAGAAACGTCTTAACTGCATCAATACTACAAACACTCGCAAATGACCATGTCATTTGTCAATGTCCTCAGACTATTAAGCAGACCATTCAACTATTACTCGATTCAGGTAGTGATCTGAACTTGATAAAACTATCAGCCCTGAATGATGATGTCATGGTATATGACAATGTTATTTATCAGTTAAAAGGGATAACAGAACATTTCGTACAGACTCTTAGAACGGCTATTCTGGAACTCCAAATAGGTACCGAGAGAGATATCCAGCGGAATTTCAGGTAGTGCATAATGACTTCCCTGTGCCAAATGAAGGGATACTAAGAAAACCTTTCATAATCGGAAGAAAGACGATCATTAACTACCAAACCAAAGAACTGATAGTAACTGACAATTCAGTAGTAACGCTGCGACCCCGAACGGAAACAATCGTTTCTGTGCCGGCTCCGAATGTCACAGACCATTCAAATATTTTAAACAATACTCAGAGCATTGTGGAAGATGTACTTTGCGGAAACTGTATTGCCACTGTAAGTAATCATACCGTCCTCATACCATTAATAAACCCCACAGAACGATCAATTGAGATACAAATTCCCAACTTGGAACAATTGAACTATGAGGAATTTAACGAAGCAACAGTACATGCTACGCAGATTCATGATAAGCCAACTACTCGTGTTGATAGCAACCGACTAAAACTGCTACGTGAAGTCCTTAGAACAGAACATTTAAATGAAGAAGAGAAGACATCATTATTGACCATTTGCGACGAATATTCAGAATTATTCGCACTCGAAGGTGATGTCATAACAGCCACGTCAGCGGTGGCTCGCGAAATTCGAACTCCAGATGCCGTGCATCCCATTAACGAGAAACCATATAGACTACCTCAACGCCACAGACAAGAGATAACGGAACAAATGGAACATCTAGAACGGGAAGGTGTAATAGCTCCAAGCGATTCACCATGGAACGCACCTCTTCTCGTAGTTCCAAAGAAACCGGATATTAGTGGAAAAGTCAAATATAGGGTTTGTGTGGATTACAGAAAATTAAATCAAATTACCACAGGAGACGCTTTCCCTCTACCCAATATCACCGATATATTAGACCAATTGGGCAAGTCAAAATATTATAGCACGCTTGACCTCGCCCAAGGGTACCACCAAGTACCTTTGAAAGAGTCAGATAGGGCAAAAACAGCGTTCTCCACTGACAAGGGGCATTATGAATTTTTACGCATGCCTTTTGGACTAAAAGGAGCCCCCGGAACCTTCCAGAGATTAATGAACAGAGTATTAATTGGTCTAAATGGACTCAAAGCATTTGTATACCTAGACGATATAATCATTTACGCTAAAGATCTTAAGGATCATTCTCAAAAGCTAAAAGAGGTATTCGATCGACTCAGGAAATACAATCTGAAGTTGCAACCAGTGAAATGTGAATTCCTTAGGAAGGAAGTAAATTATTTAGGACACCTGATTACTGATGAAGGTGTAAAACCAGATCCTCAAAAGACAAAATGTGTCAAAGAATTCCCCGTTCCAACGAATGTCAAGGAGGTAAAATCCTTCTTGGGGCTATCCGGGTACTATAGGAGGTTTATTCGAAACTACAGACAAATTGCAAAACCTTTGACTTCTTTGCTGAAAAAGGATGTACCATATCGATGGAGTGATCTTTGTCAGCAAGCATTTGAACAATTGAAAGATCTTCTAACTCGAGCCCCCATATTACATTATCCCGATTTCTCAAAACCTTTTAATCTAACCTGCGATGCTAGCGATTACGCAATCGGATGCGTGCTTTCTCAAGGACCGATCGGCAAAGACTTACCCATAGCATTTGCATCGCGGACGTTAAATAAGGCCGAGCAGAATTACAATACAACAGAGAAAGAATTGACCAGTATTGTGTGGGGCATAAAAATATTCAGACCGTATCTTTTTGGTTTAAGATTTAATATAATAACAGATCACCTTGCTTTGGTATGGTTGTTTAATCTTACAGATCCTGGATCCCGTCTTACACGTTGGCGTTTAAAACTTGAAGAATATGACTATACCATTCATTTCAAACCAGGTGTGAACAACACCAACGCCGACGCGTTAAGCCGTATCCACACAGTAACCACCCGATCTAAAAAGTTCACGGAAAACCTTCAAGAGATTCCAGATCATCAAGAAACTCACAAAACCCAAGAAACTCCAGAGAACTCTCAAACGTCTGAGCAGCCAGAAACTCTCGAATTATCATAACAAAAAGAATCACCACAACAATATCAAATGTTCCTTCAAGCAGAATCCAGTAAATTAGGACCAACTCAGAATGTCATAGAAAAAATAGGGAATATATTCGAAATCGATCCAGAATTCTCACTAGCTCACTGTGTATCAGCTGACTTTAAAATGAGCAAAGGAATAGCTTTGCAGTTCCGCCGTAAATATGGACAAATAAAAGAACTCCAACAACAACACAAAACACTCACAGAAGTAGCGTTCATAAAGTCTGAAAATCATTATGTGTTCTATTTAATAACCAAGGAATGTTTTAATAACAAACCCTCATACGAGGATTTGTTCCTATGTCTTCAGAACCTCAAGTCACTTTGTACGGAACATCAGATCACGAAACTCGTTTGTCCTCGCCTAGGCTGTGGTTTAGATGGGCTCAAGTGGGAAGTAGTACGTAACATATTGCGGTATATCTTCCGAGACTCTCCCGTATATATCCAGGTATATACTGAGGATGAGTTAACGGTTCTTCCAAAGAGCAAATAATAAAAGAATTTCATAAAAATCCTCTAGGAGGACACCAAGGAAATACCCGCACCTACAACAGAATCTCGCAACAATATCAATGGAAGGGTATGAGAAAGCAAATACGAAAGTACATCCAAAGCTGTCCGACTTGCCAAGTCAATAAATCACAAAATCACACAATCAAGGAACCGATGGTTATCACAACTACGGCGTCCGGACCTTTCGAGAAGATATTCATGGACGTTGTGGGACCCTTACCAACATCTTACAATGGAAATACATACATTTTGACCTTACTCGACGATTTTTCCAAATTTGCATGGGCTACGTCCATGAAGAACCATGAAGCAAATACAGTTGCTCAACACTTCGTAACCCAGTTTGTGTGCCTACATGGCCCGCCGCTGTCGTTAGTAACTGACTGCGGAACTGAGTTCATCAGTAAAGTTTTTAAGGAGGTTTGTAAAATACTCCAAATCTCTCAGACATCAACTACGCCCTACCATCCACAAAGCAATGGTAGTCTGGAACGTAGCCATCGGACTCTCGGTGAATACTTACGAAATTATTCCGGTAAAAACCCAAAGAATTGGGATGGGTACGTCCCGTTTGCTATGTATTGCCACAACTCGTCAATACATTCATCCACAGGATTTCAACCGCATGAAGTAGTGTATGGTTATCCTCTAACAGTCCCTACTTCTCTATCTAGCCCTCCAGAACCTCAGTACAACTACGAAGATTACCAATTTGAAATGAAAAGGCTCATGCAAGAAACTCATCAAATGGTAACAAAACACCAGCTTGAGACCAAACAAAAATCTAAGGAACATTACGATCGGAAACTCACACCTTTAACTCTCAATGTAGGTGATAAAGTATTAGTTCAGGAAAAAGCTAGCAAAGGTAAACTTGCACCTAAATGGATAGGACCTTTTCCTGTAACGGAAGTCTGTACAAATTCTCCAAATGTCATTATTCTTAAACGGAACAAACCTATAAAACTCCATAAAAATATGTTAAGACGATTCATAGATCCATAAGTGTTATGTTCCAGATTAACTATTTTGCTCACCTATGGAAACACGGAAATCCAGAACACAAAATTCAATATCACGCCAATAGAACGTACATCTGGCATGTATTTCGAAACAATAAGTCCTCTCAGAACATCTTTCACTAATTGGGATTTCGTAACGTATCTAAACCTTACCTCTTACGAGACTAAATTTCAGACTCTCAATAAATACGCCAAACAAACAAACGATATTTGCCTCCTGGTTAAAGAGCGATCAGATAATACCATAGATGATGTGTGTATTAACTTCGTACAAATAACTCGCCCATTTATCACTGAAATCCATTTAAATTTTAACGCGGTTATGAAAGTTTTATCACCCAGTAGAACCGTTCCCACACGATTATCCCGACCGGCGAGGGGCTTAATAAATGGTATAGGTCGATTAGCTAATGTCCTGTTTGGTGTCTGTTCTGACGAAGATGCTAAATATTTCTACGATAATATTCACAGCATGAAAAGTGCTAGTGAAAAAGGGTCATTCCTCGCACATGACCAACTGCGAATAGTTGAGTCAGTAGTTCAGGACGTAAATATCACAATTCATGACTTAGAATCAGAATCTCTTACTATGCAAAATAAAATAAACTTGCTCTCTGAAAGGACAGCACGTCTTTCAGAAGAATTCCACATCCAAAACCTCAAGAACCTTTTCCAAGAACATACTACCATGCTAGTCGCTTTATTAAATCAATTTGCCTGGGAAACACAAAATCTTCAAAATATAGTTAACTCTGCATTAAATGGGTTCATGCACACTAGTGTACACCCACCAGCCGAACTATATCATGAATTAAAAGGAATTCAACTTAAATTACCACCAACGTTAGAACTTCCTATAGCAGAATCTCAGTTATCCATCCCAGAACTTTTCAGAGCATCCACATTAAGTGTAACCTTTATGGGACAATTCCTAATATTCGTAACCCGCATTCCATTATTATCGAATATTCATTTCAATTTATTCCATAATATCCCTCTGCCAATACCAACAGACAAAGGAGACACTATCATTATAGAACCTCAGACAACGTATCTAGCGATCAGTAATACAAACGAGTATTATTTCACCTTAACAGAGAATCAATATGAAAATAAATGTAAAACCTTGTTTAATTTTAAGTTATGCATAAGTCCGAAATTTGTGAAAAAACATACTCAGAAAGAACCTTGTGAGGTATCTTTGTACCACTCGACAGATCATCAGATGGAAAGTTGTAAATTTAATTCAGTTATTTTAAACTCAACAATTTGGCATAAGTTATCATTACAGAACTCATGGCTCTACTATTCTTCCTCACAGACGATAACAGTGTCATGTGGTCTAGAAACTTATAAGGTTAAATTAACTGGTATAGGAAAAATTACTATCTCTGACAAATGTGTCATCTATACAGATAACATCATACTAACACCGTCTAGAGAATTAACATCAGAAACTCGAAGGGATTACGTATCAGAAACTCTAATTCCCGAATTCATATTAAATTTACCTACAAAACAGTTATTCATAAACACTATAGGGATTTTAATCAGCTGGCTCGAGATGCCAAACAAATCAATGAGTTGTCAGAAAGGTACAAGGATACTAATTCATTTGTAAAACCAGACCATCATTTTGTAATGTTGTATACCATTGTAAGCACCATATTAGTAATATTGGTGTATTTGTTAGTGAAATATAAATGTAATATACCGAAGGTATATCAGCCTGATATAGCAGAGCCCCAAAATGTAAAGGATTTAGCAAAACATTCTCAGCTCGAATAGTCAGATAACCAGAGTTAGTTGAAACGTGGTGACCATTAGGCCCCCAAGTTTCAATTAGTCTGGGGGGTGTTGTGAACCATTATTTCACTGCTATATTTAGTGGGTCTACGAACCGCTGATATTTTAATTTACACTTCATCGAGCTAAACGAATGTATATTGTAAGGAGAACGAGACACTGTGTCGTATTGTGCAAACCCTTTATGCCTATGCGGCACATTCCGAATAAACATACAGCAGTGTCTCGTCCTCCCCGTCCGGCAGACAGTGAGAGTCTAGCACCAGTCGAGTAGTGTAGTGTCAGACCCAGTGAACTATCAGACCCTCTGTCAGAACCTATGTTATTTCATTCTCCTGTTAATTACATTATTTTTTTTGTGCAAATTAATAAATTATAGTGGTTAGAAACAATCTGCGTATTTTATTATCTGTTACGTAGACGTACGTAACAATTCATTTGTGGTTTAAAATAGTCGACCTTAAAACTTTGACTATATTTCAATAAAATAACATATATTTTATTTGACATATACTTTTGGCAGGGTCATAGGCGCAAATAGGGGGCTTAGGGGCTAAGCCCCCCAAACATTTCAATAGCCTCTTCAAACATGTCCTACATTTTTTTAAGCTTTATCAGTATTATTATAGTTTATTATGCAAAATTCGTGAATCATAATACCTACCAAGAACTAAGAATACTAAGCATTATTATCTTATTACGGTATATGGAGTCTATGGTGCAGCTCATATTGATATTCGGATATTATACGTCATATTTTATAAATTTTACGCTAATATACGGGCTGTTGTACTATAATAAGTAATAATTAATAGGTTATCAGTTATCACGGAGTGGAGAGTTGTCCGGGAGAGAGATGCACGGGGACGTGCATTGGTGCATTTATGCATTAAATGCACCTTCGTTAAAAGTAGAATATTCGGGCCTCGGGAAATCCAAATAAACCGCAAGATGATGATGCGTCACGTATTTTCATTTAATTCGATTCCAACAATTTTATTTTAACCTATAATAAACCGGATAATATATATAGTTTTATAATTTGTTTATTATGTGGGTCTTTTTACATTTAGTATTTACGCGGTTCGTGTTTGTGAAAATTGTGTAAGCGTACGTCGTAAACGAAGAACTGTAAAAATTTAAAACTATGCAAGTGGAAATTACATTACCAGTGAACTAGGCTACTTGTGAGAAGTCCTTCTCATCTATGAGATGGGTCAACACATATGTTCGAGCTGACATAACTCAGGGCCGATTTACAAATTTGGCAATATTAAATATTGAAAAAAATATTATGGTAGATACGGAAATAATATAGAACACACTTGCTAAATCCAGCCGAAGAATACAGCTTGAAAAATCGGTTTAATATTTCAGTATCTACTACTCTAGGTACATTTTTAGTAGATTTTTTACATTATTAATATATATTCTATTTCAAAAGAGAACATACCGGGTGGCAACCGTTTTACGTTCGACAGCGCGCATCTCCCACCAAAAACCAGCTGTCCGACAACAATAAGATTGTAAACAATTGATGTAATTGGTGTATGCACGTCGAATAATTTAGATCGGCGACCGTCGTAAACGATCGACGCGTAATTAAGATAAAAGTGGGAGATATTGGGCTTGGGATGCCCGCCAGCCATCAGTCGTTAGTGGTATGCGCGAAAGTGGTATGTTCTCTTTTGAAACGAAGTATATATATATATATATATATATATATATATATATATATATATAATTTTGACTATTATTATAAGTAGATGAAATAAAGTACATAGTACTATAGTAATAGTAAACGCTTTACTTATATGTTGTATTAAAAAAAAAAATTAGTTGTTAACTACTTGGCACTTTTATAAATATTTCATTCAGTAGATAGGGCTTCGGCCCCCCCCCCAAATATCAAACGCTATTTGCGCCTATAGGCAGAGTATAACAAAGTCATTAAATTACAGAGTACGATAAAGATATCTTTTTTGACTGGGCACTTAAACACAATTACCATGGAAAAAATCAACTCAAAACTTACAAATATAAAAATACTAACATGAAATAAATAAATAGGCACCTACATATTTCATGAACATTTTGACGTATTGATACAGCATACAGATTTGTATATGCACGTTGTATCATTTTGAAAAAGCTTCTATCGAATATTCGATTAAATAAAGCCCAAGTCCCGGAGAAAATACTAAGTACCCCCCCCCCCCTAGTTGGGCTTGTTAATATACTTGAAACTTACTTTATGAGTTATCAACGAACTAGTTGTGTATTAATAAATAAATAAATAAATAAATAAATAAATATATATATATATGTATATATAATAATATACCATAAAATAAATAAATAAATAATCATAGTGACTTTAACCCCCGGTAAAATATATCTAGGGAAATTGTATCCCCCTCCAATAAATTGTTTCTTGTGCAATTTTACCTCCCGGTAAATATTCGCTAGTGAAATTTTACCTCCCGGTAAATATTTACTAGTGAAATTTTACCTACCGGTAAATAATCACTAGTGAAATTTTACCGGGGTTTATAAATACATTGGGGTAAAATTCCACTTGTGAATTTTTACCCCCGGTAAAAATTCACTAGCGGATATTTACGGGGGTGAAATTTCACTAGCGAATATTTACCAGGAGGTAAAATTTCACTAGTAAAAATTTACCGTTGGGGGTAAAATTTCATGGGGGTAAATAATCCCGGATACACCGACAACGATGATGCGGCGGCGCGGCGGTCGATTAGAAAATCTTTCCTTATCGCGCTCTATCGGGAATTATTTCCACGCAGCGTATTTTATTTTGCAGTGAGCTATCTATAGTATTTATAATCAATGATATATAAAAGTATTGTTAGTTCTGTTATAAACAATGTGAATTTTCAAAAGTCTATACCTACCATTTTTTAGAAATATTCCTAATTATCAGAAAAATGTATTCCATTCCCATTTAATACCATGTTCAATATTGAACAATTAAAGAACTTTATAGTTAAAGAGTTTTTGAATCAAATAGGCTGCCATATGCTAATAATAATAATAATCAAATAGGTACTTTAAATTTATTTTAATTTATATTAATTAAGTTGACTTATATAATTTATATTTTTTCCAATAGATATTGTTACGTACGTCTACGTAATAAATTAAATAACACAGATTTCTTAAACCACTATAATTTTATTAATTTACACACAAGAAAATACGGTATTTAACAAGAATATGGAACTGATGCTCTGACAAAGGTTATGATCACAAAAAGTTTAATATAAGTCGGAGTAGTCGGACACTACCTTACGTGACCGAGGCAACAATACTACTGCTCGTCGTCGGACGGGGAGGACGGGACACTGCTGTCTGTGTATTCAAAAATGTGCCTCATCGGCATAAAAGGTTTACACAATACGACACAGTGTCTTGTCCTCCTTACAATGTTCATTCGTTGAGTTTGTATAGTTAGTATCTAGTATAGATTTAAAATAGCAGGGGTTCGTAGACACACTCTAATAACGTACATGACCATATTAATAATGGTTCACAACAACATATATATTTTATATAAAGTTTAAACAGTTATAAGTAACTGTATTATGTTATATTATATTATAATTTATAAAAAGTGTTCTCGCATAAGCAAGTTTTACAACAATTTTTGTTTGTTTTTGACAGTGTATTACAAATATTTAAATATGTCAATATGTCCATATAGTTTTGAGCCCACTGTGAAGGATATTGATATGGCTGATATTTAGCCGAGTAGAAATGAACCAGATATACCAGAACAGTTAGAAGGTCGTTCGAAAATCAATGTGGACCATTGGTGTTTATGTAATAAATGTATTAGGTTTACTACTGACCAAGAATGTATTTGTTACTTTGAGTTAGAAAAATTGCATAAATTACTATCACAAAGTAAAAAAAAAACATGTATAACGGAGATAAGCTCATTTTCAAAAATTATTTTAGATAAGAAGTAAGTCATAGAGTAGCTACCTACATCATACAAACACAGTAGATTCACTTTTTTAATTTTGTCCTCGATATTATTTATTACGTTTATTAGGTTCTTAATATTACACGACCACAAATCGTTGTTAACTCTTTCATGCACGAGGTTTTGAGTATATTCCACACCCTTGTTGGACAGACATATACATTTTTATAATTTTTGTTTTCGTTATTGTTTTGTATAAGAAATATATTCAAACACAGATTTTAGAAAAAAACGAAAATTACTTAAAAACTTTGGAAGTTACCAAAGGTGGGACAGTGTAAATCCCACCGTGCAATAAACGTGTCATATATTTTAGATATCTACATATAGTACGTAACTCTTACTTTCGGACAATTCACACAAATCAAATATTTATTTAACTTTAATAAAATTTGACAATTCTTTGAAAAATCTGTATGCATATAAATAGAAACATTTAAAATAAATTACACAAGAAGTTAAAATAGAATATACAGGAGAGCATGATACAAATTAAAACTTAACTGCAAAATACGATACAAAAACTACTTATGCACATAATCATATAATAGCAAAAAATGTTCTTACAATACCTAATATACATAGGCGTGTTTACGGGTGTTGCTGGGTATGCTATAGCAACACCTGAACTTTTGTTAGATGATTGTTCATACTAGTATACTACAAAGTAACATCAATTTGTATTTTAGTTTAAAGCACGGCTGTAGATCTGCAGCTGTTGCTTTAACTTTAAAATATAAAAATCTAATATAACGTCTGAGTGGCCGAGAGGAACCAGGCATCACTGCTGACGCACACTGTCGCCGGTTCAAACCTCGGTCACGGGTGGCTCTCTCTCTCTGGGCAGGCGACTGTCTAGAGAGAGCGGCCGCCATCTCCCCTGTGCAGAAGGCAACGGGAAACCACTGCACAGTAAAAACCCTTCCCTAGTAACACCTTCTTCTAGGTGCAAACCAACCCTCGGGTTGATGACCCTAAGAAGAAGAATATAACGTCTATGGCCTATGGGTGTAATTGTTATCAATATCATGGTTTCATAATCTCAGTATACCCCACAGATATATAAAAATACTAAATAGCCGACTGCTATTGGTAATGCATGTACAAAAAATGTCTCCAACAAAATGGCCGAGATTTCTTATCTAAGAGGTGAATGTTTACATATTAGACTGATATCATGAATCATGATAATATGATATGAATGAATGTATTTCAAACTTCAGTCTTCAACTCATCAATACATTAATAATTAATTAACACCCATACATTAATTTTTAATGTATATATTGTATTCATATTCGGATCTAGAATTAAGATCTTAACCATTTCCTATACTATTTCAATCCGTGACGAAATAGTTTAAACCAAAATATTCTTAATCTTGTATGCTATAAATTAAAAAAATAAGAATATACAGGGTGTTCCAAAATGATTCATCCGATTTAAAAAAATCATATTTATTGTACAATTTGACTAATCATGTTAGAATTAATTTTACATTTTAATGGATTATTTTAAGTTTTAGGTACAATGCTTATAAATGTTCTATGTGACCTCCCTTACTTGCACGACACACATCTAAGCGATATTCAAATTCCTCATAAACCTGTTGAAGCATGTCGACTGTAACCAAGTTGATGGCGTCTGTAATGCGACTTTTCAATTCGTCAAGATCTTTTGGAAGGGGAGGTACATAAACAATGCTTTTTATGTAACCCCAGAGAAAAAATCACCTATTGTAAGATCTGGCGAACGGGGCGGCCATGGACAACATGTAGCGTCATTAGCACTACAGCGACCGATTCATTTCTGTGGTAGCTGATCGTTAAGAAATTTGCGTACTTCTAAGGACCAATGTGGTGGTGCTCCATCTTGTTTTAAAATGAAATCATCTCCATCGGTTTGCAGTAGTGGGAATAGCCTATCCTTAATCATTTGTAGGTATGAAATTCCTGTTATTGTGTTCCAATCAAAGAAAAATGGTCCGTACACTTTCTTTCTGGAAACAGCGCAGAAAACGTTAAGTTTGGGCGAATTCCTTTCATGTTCGACAACTACCCGTGGATTCTCTAATCCCCAAATTCGCACATTGTGACGATTTACTTTCCCATTCAAATGAAAAGTGGCCTCATCACTGAAAATGTTACGATAGAAAAACTGTTCTACCTCTTCACTCTTCTCAAGAACAAACGTACAAAACTCAATTCTCTTTTGCATATCACCGTCATGGAGAGTCTGCAACAATTGAATTCTGTATGGTTTAAGTCTCAGGCGTCTCCGCAACACTCGCCAAACTGTTGTCGGTGGTATTACAAGTTCTCTGGATGCTTGACGAACTGATTCCTGTGGACTTCTTACAAAACTTTCTCGAATTTGTTCAACATTTTCATCCGAAGTTCTTGGTCTACCTGATGACTTTCCTTTACATAAGCAACCAGTTTCTTGGAAGGTTTTATGCCATCTTCGAATACTCTGGGCTGTTGGAGGTTCAATGTTAAACTTTCGACGAAAATCACGCTGCACGGTAATAACAGACTCGCACTTCTCAAAGCGGAGCACACAAAACGTCTTTTGTTGCTCGGTCGACATTTCGATAACAAGTAATTAAGTTACGTCACTAACGATTACGGTGCCAAATTTAACAACTAGATAACTTAAAATAAACTTAGTTATCTAATCTTTCCATTAATACATTGGTCATTAACCTGCGATTAACCGTTGCCGAATATATCAGTTCGTAATCGGATGAATCATTTTGGAACACCCTGTATATCTAAATATATGTTAAGTGCCAATTTATGTGTCACATATACGATTTCAATGATTAGTATTATAAATGTTTGGTAATCAATATTTGAAATAAAAGTAACACCGAATTATGAGACTATCTCATTTAAATACTACCAGAGTCAGGAACATATTTATCACAAACAATATTATCATTATCTATGCGTATAAGTTTTCGTGTTACTAATTGTATTTAATATTAATTTATTTGTCAAACGATGTATCTGCATTTTTTAATAGTTTTTATTCTTTTGTTGCTCGACACATCTACATCAATACATGGACAAGAGGAAAACAACTTAATAAAAAAGGAAATAACAAAAGGATCTGGTATTTTTTATGAACCTATATCAAAATTACTAACATACTCAAGTACATTTAATTTATTAATTCACGTTAATACCTCAATATATGTTGAAAAATTTAAATTAATTGGGGAATTATTGAATGATAAGACAATACTATGTAATCGTAAAAACTATAACATTTCAACTATTTGTAATACTTTTAATCCGACTTTACATACTGCACGAGTAGAATTAATAAAACGATATAACAGTCTAATGTCTTTACAAAAAGGTATTAGATCAAAAAGGGGGCTGGTAAATGCGGTAGGAAACTTTGAAGAATGGGCATTTGGGGTGGTAGGCGATAATAGCTACCAAGACATACAAAAAAATAACGATAAAAATGACAAAACAATAACTCTCATGAAAATACAAACTAAGATTGTTCAATCAACCCTAAATGAAATGACAAACGTATCCTCAACACTGAATGATAATTTTTTTAAATTACAAAACCAAATGTCTAACATAACAAGTAAAATAAACACGAAAAATAATGAGTTAATGGAACTAGAGATAAACCAATCTATAATAGATTACCTTTTAAAACTAACATTATTAATAACAGAATTTTCGTTTGAAACAGAGGAATTAATTCAGTCAATAATTTTAGCCAAAAGCAATATACTACACCCTACCATACTGAATAATATAGAATTAAAAAATAATTTGGAAACAATAAAACAGTCTTTAACCAGCAAAAAAACACTACCTATCAATATAAATGACGTTACAGCGATTGAAGAATTTTTAAAACTTACTAAAATTAGTACTATATTCTATTTCAAAAGAGAACATACCGGGTGGCAACTGTTTAACATTCGACAGCGCGCATCTCCCACCAAATACCAGCTGTCCGACGACAATAAGATAGTAAACAATTGATTTAATTGGAGTATACATGTCGAATAATTTCGATCGGCGACCGTCGTAAACGATCGACGCGTAATTAAGACAAAAGTGGGAGAAATTGGGCTTGGGTTGGCCGCCAGCCGTCAGTCGTGATGCGCGAAAGCGGTATGTTCTCTTTTGAAACAAAGTATAAATTTTCAAACTCTCAACTTTTAATTATTTTAAACTTTCCCATCTGTAATACTGAACATTATACACTATATCGTTTGTGGCCAATACCTATCGAAATAACTCCACCACAATTTATATTCATACAACCTCATAACACGTACCTTGCAATTTCATCGGACAAACAACAATTTATTTCACTTACAGAAACAGACTACGATAACTGTTACACTATAGCTGTTACAAAATATGTATTATTAACCAATATTATCTTATTAAAAAATTATCCTATGTGTGAGATTCAAATTTTCAATTCAGGTATTCTAAATAAAGTACCAGAAAATTGCGAAGTACGTCACGGTTACCACGATAATGCACATTTCGGAAAATTACATAATAATAATTCATTAATTTATTGGATAACGAATAAAGAACAAATAACACTGGTATGCCCAACGTCAACAACGTTTCACTTATTACAGGGAACTGGTGTTTTAACTATACCAGATAATTGTATCATATTTACCCCATCTACAATACTATGTCCAGTAAAAGAAATGAATAAAACGATATTAACTGACTTTTACCCAGAAGTAAATTTGATTAAACTAGATGATTTAACAGATAAAATATCAAAAATTAGAATATCACAAATTCCACTAAAACTATCAAAATTATATGCACCCAATTTTAAAAGTTTACGTGAGACCACTAAAAATTTAGATTACATTATAACAGAAATTGAAAAACAAAACGACAATAACTACTTAAACTCATTCAATACATTACACCAATACGGGTTATATATAATAGCAATTATAGTAGGTTATATAATCTTATATGTATTAATAAAAAAACTAATAACAATGTGCGCAGCGAACGTGACATCAGACATCCGCAACAACCAAAGAACAAGACGCCGAGATAGAATAATATAACACAAATTAAATAATTTAATTTTTAATTTTATAGTATGTAAATAATTTTTTAACGAAAACATTACCGAGTTATAGCTCCAACTACGTAAAAAAAGAACCAGCAATAGTCACTAGCGAACGAGTTCCCATTAGCAGGCTGCTAAAGACCAGACCACGTCACATAGAGGGGAGTTCAATTCAACAAAGACCACGCTCCAGATGACATCATTTCAAACAAACAAACTTAAACATTCTAGCGTCATAGGAAGAAGTAAAATTTCACTCATCGGACTGGCTCAATTCAATTCAGAAATTTTTATTAACGAATAGGAACATTATAGCTGTTCTAATAATTACTTCCTAGTAATTTTACTTTAAGAAATTTGGATGTAAAGGGGGTATAAATATAAATTAGTATGTAGAATATATAATATATAGGATATACATATATTGATGTATGTAGGTGAATAGGTGTGTATAGGTATGTGCATGTATATATGTATGTATGTATGTATATGTATATATGGAAATTGACTAGTTAATTTACTGATGGTTTATTATCGTTGGTTGACCGATCGTTTTTAAACCTCTGGTGATAAAAATAGTGTCCCGAGTTTAAAATTGTCAAGTTTAAGTACATTAGGCCTCTGGAGTGGCATTACGTCTCGTAAGCCAACGATTGCAAAGTATATGTATATTAGGCCTCTGGCGTGGCATTACGTCCCGTAAGCCAACGATTGAATGACAATATGGCAACAATAATAATAAAGGGAATGGTGGATCAAGTAACAACTTAAGTCAAAATAGATAATATATGTATAGTATAAGTATAAAAAAAAAAAAATAATAATAAATAAATAAAAGGGGGGTAATGTAACAATTGTTACATCGTTAATTATACTTAAGAAATATAATATGTACAATAGGTACATATTATATATTATATATATGTATTCCGTAGACATAATATGATGACTAGATATTAAGCTCCCCCCTGTTTTGTCCCACATTAATTATTGTAAGGCTACGGCCAAATATTAACATGTAAGAGTACGGCAGTTCTCCGTGATGACCACCTCACGCAACTAGAACTCCGAGACTCGTAAGTAATCCAATGCCTTTATCTTTTAATAATAATATAATATAGTAATAAATAGTTATTTAGACCAATCTTCATTTATTTGTAATATTAACATCCCAAACACTATTCTTGCTCTCGAGCTACGGATAAAATATATTCATAAGAAACAAACTTCTTCCCTGAATATATCATATTTAACTGGTCCCTCCCGACCACGTTACAGACGTCAACTTTTAAAGTTAAAATAGTTAAGTTAAGATAAGATATATTATATATTAGTGTTAGATCTGTTAGAAGTTTTGTAAGTCTATTTTGTATGCATTTTAAATTTAAATTTGTATTAAAAAAATAAAGGTTTTTATTATATAAAATATTGTAAATTGTAGCGTTTTACTTAATGCTCCTAACAATGGTTAAAGTTTTATTTTATTATTGATGAATGATGGTTTATAATTAATAAAAATTATTATTGTAGGTTTTTATTCAAATTCAGTGAACAACCATTGACATTTTTTTCAAAGTAGGCTAAATAACTTCAGGCGAAAAAAATAGTCTAAAAATTAAAATGGATGTCCACTACTTTTGTCTATATATTAAATATTTAGAGTAGGTATTTTGGAGGGGTATTGTAACTTTTTCACCTATTATAGGAGCGGCAAATTTTTGGTGCCTATAGCCGTAAAAAAGATAAATCCGCCTCTGGTTACAGCTACATTGACGAAAAATTGGTGGCATCTGTTTCTGAGGAAGAGCACATCAAACATTTACAGATCATTTTTGAGCGTCTACGCGAATATTATCTGGTTGTAAATCCAAAAAATGCGTTTTTGGGCTGTTAGAAGTAAAGTTTTTGGGCTACATAATTTCTAGAGAAGGAACACGTCCTCTACCTGATAGAGTCACTGACATTTTGAGCTACAAGAGGCCATCGTCCTCTAAGGGTCTACGACAGTTCTTGGGTACGTTAAACTTCTATCGTCATTTTATATCTGGAGCTTCAGACGCACAAGAACCACTAAGGCCCGGCGCACACCAATGCAGTGCGGTTGCGGCGCGGCGGCGGCAGTAGCGCGCGAAAAACACTGCGTTGGCACCGCACCGCACCGCAAAAGCACACCAATGCAGTGCGGCGGTGGCGCGGTCAGTTTTTTATTTATTAAAAAATACCAAAAATAATGTTCTGTGTTATTATTGTGTACTCTTATTAGGTAGTTTGAAGTTTGATACAATGATTACAATTGACAACAACTTTTAAAAAAATGTTCCTAACCTATCGATAATTGTTTATATTTTGACTTTTCACCGTACGCGCACTGCAAGAAAAAACTGCCATGCCTCACTGCATGCAGCGCGCCGCATACACAACGCCACTGCACCGCAACCGCACTGCATTGGTGTGCGCCGGGCCTTAGTGATATTTTGGTACCTAATTTAAAAGGTAAGTCACCTATTAACTGGACACCAGAGGCTATTTCGGCTTTTGAAAAATGCAAGGAAAAACTCGCAACAGCCACGCTTCTCGCACATCCATGCGACAACGCTCGACTGGATATTGTAAGTGATGCTTCAAACACCGCGGTTGGCGCAACGTATATGGTGGAAGGACGCGACTTTGTTATATTCACCGATCACAAACCCATCACTTTTGCATTTCAGCAGAAATCGGATAAATGCACACCACGTCAATTCAGAAACTTAGACTTTATCTCACAATTCACCACGGATATTAGGTATGTTCCAGGTAAGCAGAATATCGTGGCTGATACCTTATCTCGCGTTGACGCCTTGTCAGAGACAATAGACTAGTTACACTGCATTGGCGAAATCACAACAGGGAGATGATGAATTAAAAAAATACGAAAAAGAAAACACTGGACTACAACTCAAGCAAGTTCAATTACTTGGTACGAATGTCTTAGTGTTCTGTGACGTATCAACTTCAACCGCCAGGCCTTTTGTCACAAAGCCATTCCGACATAAAGTTTTCAATAATATACATCGCCTTGCACATCCAGATGTTAAGGCCACGACAAAGCTTGTTAAACAGCGATTCGTGTGGCCAGAAATTGACGCAGATTGCAGACATTGGGCGAGGGCACGTATAGAATGTCAACGAGCCAAAATCACGCGCCATGTCACAGCACCTCTTGGTTCATTTTCTTTACCGTCTCAAAGATTTGAACACGTTCATTTAGATCTAATCATTATGCCTTATCCTGTAGGATTTCACTATTGCCTCACGTGTATCGATAGATTTACTCGATGGCCTGAGGCCATGAATCGAGGTAATTCCATTGGAAGATCAAAAAGCGGCAACCGAGCACGAGCTTTTTATACGCATTGGATCGCAAGATTTGGTACCCCTCTTCGTATCACAACAGACCAGGGAAGACAATTTGAGTCATGCCTCTTCATGCAACTCAATAACTTGACTGGCACGAACCGTCTTAGAACCATGGCCTATCGTCCTTCAGCAAATGGCATGGTGGAACGAAGCCATCGGCAGCTTAAAGCCGCCATTAAATGTCATCAAAATAATCGATGGACAGAAACTCTTCCGACAGTTTTATTGGGCATCCGAGCAGCTTGGCGCGACGATCTTAAATCCACCTCAGCAGAATTAGTCTATGGAGAGCCACTTAGACTCCCTAGCGAATTCCTAACGTCAAAAGATAATGCCGCCAAGTTCGACGACGGAGTTTGAGTTTATCAAATATCTTCGAAATCACATTCAGGAGATCCGACCTGTCAATGGTACGCGACATGGCGAGAAGAAAAACTTTGTTTTCAAGGATCTTGCAACCACAGAGTACGTATTCGTTCGACATGACGAACCCAACACTGGAATACAAATGCCCTATGATGGTTCCTATCGAGTCATAAGTCAAGATAAAAAAACTTTTGTGATATTGTAAGATATAATATTATTATTATTTGTTACATATTGTACGACTTATGCCGTATATGTGATACGCGTGGCGTCAAGTCGTTATCTTGGCGATATTCGGGTTAATCATTTGTATTTTATTATTTATTATCATTACTATTATAATTATTATTCTGTCATGTTTATTGGACGATGAGTCCAAGTCAGTTGTTCGACGAAATTAGTTGGTAGACGTTGAATGTATATCCTTCGTTTTAGTAATAAAGTCACGAAGAAGTTGTATTTAAATCTATTTTATTTTTATTTTTTTGTGGTCTTTTGCACCACTTACAATATAAAGAAGGAAAAAGTTAGAGTAACTATTGATAGACTTAAACATGCCTAAATCATAGTAGACGACCATTCTAAGGAAGATATTTCGAGAGAAATTCAGACACCTACACCGAATACCATTACAAAGGAGGATCAAAGGACACGTTCCGGAAGAAGAGTTTGTTTTCCAGACCGTCTCCAAGTAGGATCTGCTTGACTCCGTCACTGGTAGAGGAGTGATATGGCGACAATCAATAACGCGCGATGCTTATCGAATTATCTATATATTTCGAGAACATTCGAGACTAAAATATATTAATCACTTATCATATCGAGTTGGTTCAGGAATAATCAAGAAAGGTATCGCCTCTATATATACCGGGAGAGCTAGCCGAAAACAACAGTCGTTTAGCAGGGCTGCTCTTAGGATTTGCGAGGCCCGGGGCCAAAAATCATTGCGAGGCCCTCCTAGTTCTCACCCTCTACTTAAATACCTACTTAATTGTAAATAAAATGTTTTATTATAATTATAATTTTTTAATTTTATGATAGCGAAAAAGTAAATAATACATTTTATTATTCACTTAAATAAATTATTATAATATTAGGCGTTAACTTTATTATTGATGTTTATATATAAAACAAAAAAAGGAGAATATTGAAATACAAATATATAAATTTAAACAAAATTAATTTTCCTCACTATTGCTTCTGAAAATGTTGCAATTAAATCACCATAATCTAAATTCTCACAAATTTCATTTTCAATTGAAATAATGGCAAGGTCAGAAAGTCTCTCTTGAACCATAGTAGTCCGCAAATAATTTTTAATAATCTTCAGCTTCGAAAAACTTATTTCAGCACTAGCTGTAGTTATTGGCATTGTAAGCATAATTCTTAAAGCTATAGAAATATTAGGGAATGAATTGCAAGTCGTATTTAAAACATTAAGACATTCCAATGAACTTTTTTTTTCATTTTAAGTGTGACAAAATATTTTTATTTCATTAAATAAATCAATACCATCTATGTCTTGACTATTATTATCTGTCAGTAATATTTGTAAATCCATACAATGTTTCCGCAATTCCACATCATCGATAGCCTTAAGTTTATGTACATCATACAAAAAACCAAAATTATTTGAGTGGTGATCTAATTGTTGAAATCTTTCATTAATTGAAACAATTGCTTGATCAATTATGGGGAGAAAATATTCAATATACTGTATAGAATTTGTTTTCTGCTTTTTTAGGTCCAGTATCCATCGATTCATATTGATAAAGACGTTTTTTTTTTTTTGAATGCCTAATTTGTTTAAATTCAATTGATATTTCATTTTTCATACACAATTCTTGTGCGATATGTTTTGATGATTCAAACCCTTTAAATCTAAAACCTTCAAGAAACGTTTTCAGGCCCCTCATAAATTCAACTGCAACACTCAACTCTATAAGTCTCACTCTGAAGGGTTTTACTGACTTTATTTATTGAAACCAGAAGTTCATACCAAATAACTATACTTAAAACAAATTCATAAGTAAATTCATTATTTTCTAAAGATATAGGTAGCTTCACTTTTTATTTTTGGATCTTTTGTAGTATCACCTATTTCTATTAAAGCATTATATACTTGATCCAATTGATAACGGATTGGTTTAACCGATTCAATTCGGCTTTCCCATCTTGTGGTAGATAAAGGTTTTAATGTAAAGCTTTTAATGTTTTTAAGTAATATATCCCATCTTTCTGTTGATGCTGAAAATATACTGTACATTCTTTGAATAACACCGAAAAAAGTCATAGCACGTGGTATGGATGATGCCATATCTCCAAGTAGCAAGTTTAAGCTGTGAGCTGTACATGGTACAAAAAAGGCTTTTTGATTTTCCGAAATTATTCGAGATTGTACTCCCTTATACTGTCCTATCATATTCGCCCCATCATCATACGCTTGGCCTCGACAATCTTTTAAATCAAGGCCAAGTTCTTTAAATTGTGATTTTAATTCATTAGTTAAACTAATTCCAGTTGTACTAGTTACATGAATAAAACGTATAAAATATTCTCGAATACTGGATTTAATATTATCTAATACCTCAACAATACGTAATATTAATGTTAGTTGTTCTTCATTACTTTTATCTGGAGTGCAATCGTGTCAATAAGATAATAACCGCCACGGCCGTTCATAAATAATAATCCTAAGACAATATGAGATAATGTTGTTGTTCAATGAGCAATACAAGTTATTACATATTGAAAAATGATATACTTAAATGATTTTACATTATATCATATTATATCTTTTTCTGCAATTCATAGTTCCGAAAAAAGTTTAACATTGAAGTGCGAGGCCCCTACAATGCTCGAGGCCCTGGGCATGGGCCCCGCAAGCCCCCCCTAAGAGCGGCCCTGTCGTTTAGTATCTGACGCCGCGGTCTCACACATACGTCATCGCCGTACTCGTCGCGTTATCGCTATATGTATTATAACCGCCGTCGACACGTCTACCATTTACAAATTTTATTTTATTTTTTGTTAGCGTTTTTATTTTATTTTATTTTTCATCACAGAACCAGTACTTCTAAACGCTGCAACCCATCGGAGTACGGTATTTCGATCAGGCACTGCACCATGACGTCCAACTCTAAAATATTGACGAAAAATACGTTGCACTGTGACTACAGAATCATTGTTTCTAAAAAAACTGCTCTTCAACGAACACACGATGTTGTACGCTCCAACGCTCCATGGCGACTGAAACAGCATTGCATGGGCTGTCTGCTAACATTCGTTCAAGGTCAATACCCCCTCCCGTCGCAGCGTACTAGCGGTTCGAAAAACATACGTTTCCTCTGCACCACCCTGTACAAACCACCACCAATCACAGCATGTGGTGTTAACGATATACAAAACTTAGTTACTATTTAAACTCGCGAAGAAGTCGCTGGCTAAAAACTAAAAGCTTTCGCTAACGGTGACATAAAAATCTCTACAGAGGACGAACAGCAGTTTAGACGAACACTAAAAGCTCTTGAAATCAACAAAATCGAGTTTCATAGATTTCAATTGAAAGCTGAAAAAAAATTCCGGGTCGTAATACGTGGATTGCATCCAGAAACTGACATATGTGAAATCAAAAGAGACCTATTCGACAAAGGGTTTCCTGCTTGTGATGTCTCAAACATTCAAATTAAAAAAAAAAACTGAATCCCAATGAAAAAAACAGTGAAACTAAGCGTATAAGATTGCCTTTATTTTTCGTAGACCTAGTTCCACAAGAAAATAATAAAGATATTTACAAGTTAGATAGTCTATGTTATCATAAAATCAAAATAGAACCACCAAGAAAGAAAAAAGATGTGCCACAGTGTAAAAACTGTCAGTCTTGCGGCCATACACAAAATTACTGCCACAAAAAACCAGTGTGTGTGAAATGCAGTGAAGATCATAGAACAGAAGACTGCCAAAAGTCAAAAAAATCAAAAGCTAAATGTGCTAATTGTGGTGAAGCTCACACAGCAAACTGGAAGGGCTGCTCTGCCTACAAAAAAGCAGAAGAAAGAGTACACCCAAAAAAGATCTCTGCAGTACAACGCATTCAACAAAAACCAACGAAAACTGTCACAGCGGCCATCTCTATGCACAGATGACAAGCTCTCCTAATATTAATACAACGCCCCAAACGTCCAACCAGGAACAACAGGCCAACGTAAACAATCCCTCGTTATTAGATATTTTATCTGCACTTACTAATATAACAAAATCGCTAGAAAAAGTCACATCTGAACTGGATAGATTAGAAAGTAATCAATCTAAGTCTAACAACAAAAGTCAAAAGAAAAAGTAATGAATCGCATATTGCGAATCATAGCATGGAACGCCAATGGGCATGTTCAGCGCAAACAAGAATTCGATGACTTCTTGCACAATGAAAACATTGATATTGCTCTAGTATCAGAAATACATTTTACACCCTGGACTGTTCTAAAAATCAGAAATTATAATATCTATACCACTCTCCACCCTAGCGGTAAAGCTCCTGGAGGTACAGCGATATTTATAAAAGAATCCATTTAACATTTCGAGTTAGAAGAACACTCGCAATTATATTTGCAAGCCACAACCGTTAGGATCAATGATGGAAACAATGACCTTACGGTTACGGCTATCTACTGCCCACCACAGGGAGGTGCAGACGAAACTAAATTCACTGACTTCTTCCGCAAGCTAGGAAATAGATTCATTGTTGGCGGAGACTACAATGCAAAACACACTCACTGGGGATCAAGACTTATCACTCAGAAAGGTCGTGCCCTGTTAAAGACAATTAATACTATCAACGCTGGAACTATCTCCACCAGAAAACCAACTTACTGGCCAACCGACCAGAATAAGATACCTGATCTATTAGATTTTTTCGTGGTTAAAAATATTTCACCTAACTACGTTGAAGTTGAGGGACTAATAGAATTATCGTCCGACCATATTCCTGTATTATTTTCACTAAGTTCAAATGTCATTATGAAAGAACGGAAAATCTTTCTCACAAACAAAAGAACAGATTGGGATCTCTTTAGGACTACCCTCGAAGAAACCACCACGCTTTCAGTGAAGTTAAAAACACCATCAGACATTGAACAAGGCAGTACAAAAACTAACTAAGAATATCACAGAAGCAATAGAAGTGGCAACACCGATAATTCCAGGAGGAAATAACCGAGAGATCACCTACCCGCTTGAAATTAGAGAACTAGTTCAAAAAAAGCGTAAGGCGAGAAGAACCTGGCATAGAACTCGACATCCAGAAGATAAAACTAATTGGAACCGTATTAGTAAAATATTACGCGACAAAATTAACGAAATGAAAAACGAAACATTTAAATCGTACTTGAGCAGCCTATCTGCAACGGATGATACCGATTACTCATTATGGAAAGCCACAAGACGCATTAAAAGACCTCATAATCACGTGCCACCTATTCGAAAAACAGATGGTACCTGTGCACGTAGTGAGCAAGACAAAGCTGAAGTATACGCCCAACACCTTGAGAATGTATTTCAACCAAATGATATCGCATCCGAACTCGATGAAATACAATGCCTATCACTCAACGAAATAAGAGAAAAAATACGGTTTTTCACACCTCTAGAAGTCTCCCATGAAATCGATAACAACATCAACCCAAAAAAGGCACCTGGTTTCGATGAGATCAGCACACGCATACTTAAAGAGTGACCAAAGAAGACGATTATCCTTTTGACACATATCTACAACGCAATCTTACGACTAGAAAGTTTCCCTATGAATGGAAAAAGGCGCAAGTGATCATGCTACTTAAATCAGGTAAGCCACCAGAACGAGCTACCTCGTACAGACCAATATCGCTTCTCCCAAGCATGTCAAAGCTCTTTGAAAAACTACTTCTTAAACGCTTAAAACCTCTTATAGAAGAAAGACACCTTATACCAGACCATCAGTTTGGATTTAGGAACAAACATTCTACTATTGGACAAGTTCATCGAGTCACCAATGTAATAAGCAAGGCTTTTGAGGAAAAAAAATACTGCTGCGGAGTATTTCTAGATGTTGCCCAAGCCTTTGATAAGGTTTGGCACAAAGGACTACTTATAAAACTACGAGAGCTACTACCACACACATGGTGTGCACTCTTAGAATCTTATTTGACCGAAAGACAATTTAGAGTCGTACACGAAGAAGCGATCACAAGTTGGAAAAACATACTAGCAGGAGTTCCATAAGGTAGTGAACTGGGACCAATCCTTTATCTACTCTACACAGCTGACATCCCAACCAATGATAACTCAATGACAGCTATGTTTGCTGACGACACTGCAATTTTAGCAACAAGTAATAATCAACAGACTGCGACCGAAAACGTACAAGCCTCAATCAATCACATCTCTAATTGGACAAGGAAATGGAAAATCAAGATTAATAAAGATAAGTCAATGGACTTATTATTTATTTATATATATTATAAATTATACACTACGTAAAACTGAAAATCTCCGAATTTTGCTGGATGATACGTCAATTGCACAAAAAGACTCAGTGAAATATCTGGGTATGCACCTCGATTCTCGCCTTAACTGGAAGCATCACGTCCGTCAAAAAAACTACAAATTCAAGAAAAAATGCGCAAACTATACTGGTTAGTTGGAAGACGTTCCACACTAGACCTGACAAGCAAACGGCTTTTATATATATCTATTATCAAACCGATATGGACTTATGGCATACAACTGTGGGGTTGTGCCAGCAAATCCAACATCGAAGTCATCCAACGCTGTCAGAATATCGCCCTTCGTACCATTGTTGCAACATACCGGTACGACAGGAATGAAATCATCCATCGAGACTTGAATATATCATCCATCCAAGATGAAATTAAAAAGTTTACCAACAAACATGCGAAAAAACTCGAGCTGCATCCCAATGCAAGTGCAAAACAACTTCTTGACAACTCGCAAGACATTAGGCGACTCAAACGTCTAAAGCCATATGACCTAGTTTAAGTAACGTAGGCTAAGGTAAGGGACTATCTCACCGGAGGTACAACCCCAAACATGTTAACGCATAATATTATATATTAAGTAACTCATTGTCTTCATAGCATTGTCACTTACTCATAATATTATCTTATTGTACTACCCATAACGTATTGTATTTATAAAGACTTTCGGTCGTTTAAATAAAGATGCCATAGGCAGTTTTCAAAAAAAAAAAAAAAAAATGTCCATTCAGTTAATGAAACAAATACTTTAATGCATTTGGATTTAAGTTTGTGGGTATTTTTGTTTAGTTTTACAGAAAACCACTCTTGTTATCGGCATTCTGTACATAATTTTATTTTATGAATATTTTACTTAATAATTAATATTTTATAATTTTTTAAATTAAACTTTTTTTAAATATAGAAATATGCAATTTTGTCATTTACTGATGAATAAAAACCGACCAGAAATTTAACCACACAATGTACGTGATGAAAAAATACTCCGAAAAAAGAAATAAACATCACATTTCAACATGTGTCTTCGCTTAACTCTGAATTTCTGAATATAAAATGTTATGTTATAGATATCATAAACTGGAAATAATTTTAAAAAAAATATATTTTTAAGCACTAAAAGCCCTTAAAACTCTATGAGAAAAGCATATTAGCCCAGACAACAAAATTATATTACCAAAATATTGTAATAATATTAAAATTATAATAATAATATTAATATAAATATTTGCATAACATTATTAAAATATTCATCAACATTATAATAACATTGTGATAAAATTACTATGGTAAGAAAAAATATGTTGTCTTAATGTTATTTTAATTATGTGACCAAAATATTAACTCCATAACATTTCCACAAAAACATTTTTGAATATTTTGATTCTAATAATGCACTAATAATTTCAAAAATTACCTTTCCCATGTATTTACTCCGTTTAAAGCACTAGTGAAAACTTTTGGATAAATATTTCTAACCATTAGTGTTTCCAGGAAAAAAAAATAAACATTTGCTCCATTCAGATTCATAACATCTTCACAAGAATATAGAAACATATAAATTTAATTCTGTGTATTTAAATAACATTAATAAAGGTATAATAGTAGTTTATATAAAAGTAAAGTAACAAATTTAATTCTGTGTTTTTAAATAATATAATAATAATAATAATAATAAAGGTATAATAGTAGTTTATATAAAAGTAAAGTAACAAATTTAAATCTGTGTTTTTCAATAATAATAATAAAGGTATAATAGTAGGTTATATAAAAGTAAAGTTACAAATTTAATTCTGTGTATTTAAATAATAATAATACTAATAATAAAGGTATAATTTGAATAGCATCATAATATTATTATATATTAAACAACAAATAATGTTTACAATTGAGGGGTGACATTCCATAATGTACTATTGCCACTTATCATAATGTTCAGGAATCACGATTTTCTAAAATATACTGTTGTAAAACAGTAGAAAAAAGGTAAAATATGTTAAAAATTCAGAAAAATATACTCAATATACTTCTCAAGCAAAAATTACTTTAAAATTATTATTTTAATATTTTAATTGATAATTTTAAATGTTGGTTGCGCCATAGTGTACTATTTCCATCCAATAGTACACTTTGACTTACATAACAATTTAGAGAATAGTGAACCAAGTTTTTCCAAAATGTACTTATTCCATATTTCCTACCCTTTTTTAATAGTATTTATGAAATAAAACCCAATGGTCAAAATTAAGTAAACTTTTTTTAATAATGTATGATGGATGAAAACAGTTGTAAAGTTTTTTTTCTAACATATTATTGCCAATACAAATATTTTACAGTTTTTGGATAGCCTGGTACCAAATAACTAATAAATAATAACTTTTATAGTAAAACAAAACTTTATTTTTTTACAATATTCCTTGTGAATCAGAATCTATGAATTCATTAATAAAGGTAAAAGGAGAAATTACTAAAATAAAACAACTAAAATAATTTTTTCAATATAAGATATTATCTTAATCTGTTTAACATAAAATAAAATCAATAAATTAAAAATGTTAAAAATAAAAAACTATTTAGCCTCATTAATAATAGTAATATAGTATTAAGTAAAATAACAAATAAAATAAAATCAATAAACAATATCAAATAGGTATTACCTATACCTCGTAGGTTCTTAACCGGTGGTCCATGGACCCCTTGGGGGTCCGTACATGGTTACTCGGGGGTCCACGGATTGGCTATAAGTTTTTTTTTAAATAACCCAAAATTAAATTTGTTTGAAAATAATTCAAAATTGTTGATGAATTGAGACGATCGGTTTAAAATAGAAACTGTATTGTGAACTTAATTGAATGGTTATTTCTAGGTAGGTATTATATTTGTATACACGAGCGGTCTTTCATATTTCATTAAAATTTCCGATAATGTTTTCAAGATAACAATAATAATTTCTTGCCCGTATTCCACTACTTAAAAAAAATACAACAAGACTAATGGATTATTATTTATTACAAACTTAGATTACGATTTTTATAAATAATAAATATTACATGGAAATACAATTTAACGAGCATTTCGACTGAACACGGAAACTTATCTCTTCAGTTGACACATCGCCGTCGCGTTGTACAGTGTGTGTGTTAGTGTCGTTGAATTTCGTTGTCCTTTCCGTCGTCATAATATATTCACTCAAATTTTCGTTCACCGTAAGTTTAATTTTACTTACAATTTAATAATATTACTATGTCGAAAAAAAGAAAATACGATAAATCATATATGTTATTTGGTTTTACATTTACTACCGAACGCGATGGTACGCAAAAACCACAATGTTTTATCTGTGGAAAAATCCTAGCAAATTCGAGCATGAAACCAACCAAACTTAAAGAACACCTAGTTTCGGTACATCCTCAACATACATCAGATGGTTTGGAAGTCTTTCAAACTAAAAAAGCCCGTTTTGAAAAATCCGGTACATTGCCTAAACTTGGATTTGTACCTCCACAAAAACCATGTCTCGAAGCATCTTACAAAGTAGCGTACCGTATTGCTAAAAATAAAAAACCACATACAATTGTCGAATCCCTAATAAAACCATGTGCATTAGAAATGGTAGAACTGGTTTGTGGTATGGAACAACGCAAAAAAATTGAAGCTGTGCCTTTGTCAAATGACACAATTCACTCAAGAATTTCTGATATGTCAACTAACATTTTGGAACAAGTAATTGCGGAATTAGATTCAACACAATTTCCATTCAGTATGCAGTTGGATGAAAGTACAGATATTTCTCAATGCAGCCAATTATTAGTTTTTGTACGTTACATACATTCTGGAAGTAGTAAAGAAGAATTCCTATTTTGTCAACCACTTTTAAAAACTACGAAGGCAATAGACGTGTTTGAAATGATTATTAATTTTTTTTCGAAGCATAAAATAAATTATAAAAAAAAACTTGGTTCGCTGTGTACCGATGGCGCTCCTGCGATGCTTGGTAAATCATCTGGTTTTACCGCTTTGATGAAAAATGAAATTCCCGATATCGTCATCACTCATTGCTTTCTGCATCGTCACGCTTTGGCATCAAGAACTCTACCAACCGATCTAAAAGAGATTATGATGACTGCAGTCAAAGTTGTTAATTTCATCAGATCTAGAGCCTTACATCACCGACTTTTCAAAGTTTTATGCCAAGAAATGGGAGCTGAACATGAAGTTCTTCTTTACTATACAGAAGTACGTTGGCTTTCCAGAGGACAAGTTTTGAAACGTTTGTATGAACTACGAGATGAAATTTCTTATTTTTTAATAGAAAGGCAAAGCTCACTCTCAAAACATTTTGATAATATTGAGTTCATTCATGGATTGGCCTATATAACAGATATTTTTAGTCATTTGAACGAAATAAATACTTCGATTCAAGGACGAGAAGTGACGATTATGGACGCGTCCGAAAAAATAAATGCATTCGTGAATAAAGTTCCTCTGTGGAAAAGAAGATTTCAATCGGAAAATTTAGCAAACTTTCCAACACTTGAACACGAACTTTCAAAAAATAATACTGCTTTGTCTAGTTCCATACAAACACAAATTTGTGAACATCTTGACGTGCTTACAAATTCATTTAGCAATTATTTTGATTCTACATATTCAAAAGCAGAAATATGGTTCCGAAATCCTTTTCTCGTAGACTTGGAGACAATTGATGATTCAGACCTCGTTAAAGACGAATTAATTGATCTGAGATCAAAAGAAATGGCACACCATGATTTTCGAACAAAAAATTTAATCGAATTTTGGTGTACGTTGACGAAGGCTTATCCGCGAGCTGTATCCAGGGCAATGGAATTTTTGATTCCATTTGCCACTACATATCTTTGTGAGTCAGGATTTTCTACAATGGTCACAATCAAAACAAAATCAAGGAATCGATTGGACATCAAGGACGATATGCGAGTTGCTTTGTCTAATACGGTCCCAGATTTCAAAGCAATATTGCAGTCAAAACAACAGCAAATGTCACATTAAAACTTGTATGTATAAATTTTAACTATAAAAAAGTGATTATTTAGAATAATTTAATAATGTATTAACTCTTAGTATTATTATCATTAAAAATAATTAAAATAAAAATTGTAGTTTTTTTAATTTTTTTTTTGGAGGGGGAGGGGTCCGTGCTTATACTTTATAAATCAAAGGGGTCCACGACCCCGATAAGGTTAAGAACCTATGCTATACCTATTTAAAATACTAAATACCGGTTAAGGTATTTTAACAAAATATAATGAATATAATTAAAATGTAACAAAAATAAAATAAATTTAGCCTCATGCATTATAATAGTAAATAAAATAATAAATTTATTAATATTATTAACAACAAGATATTACCTATACCTATTTAAAATGTTGATTTATGTTTTTTTAAATGATACAATGATCAGTAAGTTAGTCTTGATCTTCATTATATTCATCTAATATATCTTCAACGTTTGATTCAAAACTTTCTTTAAATATATGTTTTGGCATCATCTGGTATTGTAAAAAATGTTAAAAGATTTTTTACATCTTTTTGTTTTAATACCTTTACATGATTTGTCTTAGGTAATTCTATAAGATGTTGAGTCAATGTAGAGAGATCAGAGTTTATTTTTATAACTTCTATCTTGAATGGCAATCCACTATACGTTGTTGAAATTCCAACAGTTTGGTCACCTTTAGTATATGTAAATATTTTTTGTTGGGTTGATTTAAAATCAGTTTTAGATTTTACCAATTTCTTTACTGCAGTTTTATAATCATAAAATAAAAAGTCCTTGTTGTATACTTTAACAGAACACAATTTTTCAAATACCTCATGATATTGTTTAGGGGATACAATATTCTCTTTTTTCCTCAATATTTGTTCTATTTGACGGAAAACTCTATCTGGTGGCATATAACTATGGCCTCGTGTAGGGAAAAAATGATTGATTTTTTTAAATATGGTAGCCTTGAAGTTTATATAATGTAGTAAGGTAACCATGGTAAATTGATTTTTATTTTGTCCCGAACAAGAGTCGGAAAATAAATTTAGCGTAGTTGGAGGTGATTCATAAGTCTTATCTTTGGTTTCTAGCAGATCAAGAAAATCAATTACGGCAGAACAGACCTCATTAGGTCCACGACCACTTTCGGTTTCAGTCCAAGTATATAAATAATTTTCTGCTGGGCCATGAATTGATTCTGAAATCACAAAAGTTAAGTTATACAGCCATACTTGACGACTGTAAAAAACTTCAGTTACTGACAATTTTGGTAGCGGTTGTGTCTGCATCATATCAAAAGAACATGTAATGGTATCTGGCGTTTTTTCTTTTAAGAGCTCAAAAAATTTTTTAGCCCTTTGTTTGTGTACATTCAGCTCTAACAACAGTTCGTTTTTTATGTTACAGTCTGGTTCAACATTAATTTTTACTTTTTGTTCTGTGCAAAAACTACATACGTCTTGTCGCGGATGTCCAAAACTTAAATTAAATTTTTTAGTAAATATTTTTTGATATTTACTTAAACTACAGGTTGCTTTTTTTTCAGAAATCCTCTTTTTCGTCCAATGTGTCCACATGTACTTGATACTTAGACCCGGTTGCAAATAACATCGACCGGTATCTCTTCTGGTATGATGACTTTTGCGACATTTAAAATGTTTGATGTGGTCTTCAATAGACTGTGTTATTTCAGTTGCAGTATGGTTGAAACGGTATCCCCCTCTTTTTTCAACAGGACTACTATGATTGATATTAAATGTTTTGGTGACCAAATTAAGTCTTCGTCTAGTTAAAGATGATATAGAACTAAATGCTTCACCACAAACTTTTTACCATATTACCATTTGAAGCTGATAGGAAATAGTTAGTAACTGTCCGATTCATCCTATTAGTTGTTTTTTCGGTTTGTACGTTTAGGAGCACATACATTCATAAATTTAAGAATAAAATTATCTTGATCTATTTTAGTAGGGCAGCTGCATAAATCATTTTTAAAAGATGAGATTTCATCACTAGATAAAAGTGAAACATTGCAGACTGTGGCCTTACTTTTGTCTTTGTGAATACACTTTACTGTCCATTCATTTGTTAAATTATTATTAATTCTTTTTTTCTGTTTTTTTTTGTTCACTTTATTTCTTTTCCTTCCACCATTTATTTCCATTACACAATCAATATATTCAGGATCACTATTAAAAGAAGAGTCTGATATAGGATCCATCATAGGTAGAAATTCAACAGTAGTATTGTCAGTTAATTCAGGTTGAATTAATTGTACATCAGCAGAATCAAGTAAATACTCATTAGGTTCTGAAGGAACTTCAATCATCAACCCATTCTCTTGTATGACTCCTTCAAACAGTTTTGTTGGTTCTAAGACATATGGACTAATTTCTACGTCCATTTGTTCAATATCAAACAGTTCCAAAACAGGTGTAGGATTAGTAGGAAATATCTAGAAAATTAACATAGAATGGTATTTTACCTTAAAACAAATTATATGATGTATTTTACTAAGATTAGTAATTTACATTAGGTATACATAATAAATTAATCAAACCTAATATAAGTTTATTATTCTGTAATAATTAATATCATCAACTGTAGGAAAAATAATAATATAAAACAATAATAAGAAAAATTAAATACATTATAATATTATATTATTATGATTCAATAAAATCATTTAATTAAATAATATAAAATAAGTGCTAATTAAAGCAGATGGATATTTTAATAGTACCTAGGTATATTATGTTCAATACAGTTTATACAAAACTAAAATATACCTTATAATATAAGAGCTACCTTATAATATGGTATTAAAAACATAAAATGCATACCCATTGATAACATTCATTTAAAATTAAATAATTACATTTATATTCAATACCCAATACTTTCTAGAAATTATATCATTTAATTTTAATGTGAAATTACTTATAGATATATATAATAGGTAGGTGCAAGGTGGATATATATCCACCCAAGGTAGGTGCATACCTACTTCATGGTTTAATATGAATCTTAGTTTTTATGCTAGTCAAATATATTATTATACAATAAAAAAAAAAAAAAAATTGTTCATTGAAAATGAATATCAATAGAATTATAAAATAATGCCAAGAACATATTTTAAAGTATAATGTAGGTATATTTTACCTACCCTTTATCAGTAACCTGTTATAAAATAGGTAATACATTAAAAAAAAAATTGTATTCCTACACAAATGTCATGATTATTATAATGTAACATGCATATTATTATTATTACTAAATAATATTAATACGCATGTTTTCGAGAGCCAAGCACATTTAAAGATGTAACACGATCACGCTATGGCCAACACCGCCGTTAATCTCTTCCAGAAACGCATAATAATCTATTTTGTATAAAAATAACTAAGTGTACGGGGCTAAAGGCTAAGATAGGCTTTACTCCGAATCACAGATGCAATCGATTAAACAGCTAATAATAAGCAACACTCGGGATACGGGAAGGACCATTCGCCCTTCACACACGGAGAAGTTGCCAGTTCAGCCATTAACAAAAATAACCAGGAGGCAATTAAGAAAACAGCTTATGCCGCACATGGACTTCGCCAGAGGGGAATGGGCACTCCGGCTGCCTATATAACCGCCTCCGGGAGACCCCGGACGGGAGACGTGTCTAGCCATCAGTACAAGCCCTTCGGAGTTCTGTCTTGATATTGTTATTCGCGACTAAGTTATAACTTATAATTTTACCCTGTCATTATTGTAAAGTGAATTAAATTAAAAGTGTTTAAACTTATTCAATTGTCTACCATATTATTCTAACTCATACATCCTCAAGAGTACGATAGGTACCTGTTTTCATTGGGTACCACGTAACAATAATAACTTATGAATACAAAACTGTATTTACTTATATTTAATACATTAAATAGTTTTTTGAAGACATAATATTTATACATATTATAATTTTATTATAGAATATTAATTTTAATTATTATACTAGGTACTCATTTGATTGTATCTACCTCTTGTAGCCATCGAAGAATATTCCTATCATTATTTGATTCATTATTTTCAACAGAAATATCTGGTGGATGGCGGATCGTTAACTTATTACTGTCTTCAGTAGAATTCTGTTATAACATTTTAAATTTCAATAAAATGTAATTCATACATACAAAATGTCATGTTAATATTAAGCGGTCCCTACACGATCAATAATATTGCACAATAATCGATATTGCGCAATATTATTGACGGTCTAGTACATATATTGAAGGATTGTACAATATATTGAAGAAATCTAACTGGGTTGGAAATTGTTTGTACAATACACAATATTATTGAACGTTTTAATATGATATTGTGCAAAATTACGCAATATTTAGTATCATATCATATCGTGTTGCTATAGGTTTATGTTTTTCATTTTATTGATACACTATACCATTTTCCTATAATAAGATAAGTACAATAAGACATAATAAGAATTATGTCAACTAAAATGGAAGAACGTTCATTTATAATCGTGAAATATAATATGTATATAATAATGAAATATCTTCTTTTATTTTGTTTGGGGTTTTTTTTTTTTTTTGGTTCAATCCAAATGCTACTGCGATGCAAATTCATTCGGTATCGTTAAGATACATAATATTTAAAACTATAATAATATAGTTATAATATAATTTATAGCAGATGGTAAATGCTGCCTTTCAACTGACAGCGTAAACAACGTAAACAACACAAGCGGTCATACACAGTGTAGTACACACCTGACCTGGCCAACGAATTCAACTGAATATTGTGCAATAATATTGAGAGGTTTGGGTGAAATGAATATTGAACAAAATATTGACACAATTTTATTGACTCAATATTATTGTTCGTGTAGGGGCTGCTTTATAATAATGAGTTATGAATACAAAACTGTATAATGTTTATACCTAATATACTAAATTTAATATTTTTATAAGACTTTATAAGTTATACCTTTATTAGTTTTAGGTATGAACGGCTGCATCCGAATTGCGTGCGGAAAAAAAGAACTATGTTTGACAACAACCGAATTGCGTGCGCGGTTTTTTCGAGACACAGCCGAATTGCGTGCGTGGTTTCTTCATGACAGAGCTGAATTGCGTGCGCATATTTTATTTAAAGACAACCAGTTTTCACCGAGCTGGATGTGTCGGCCGGAGAATCATTTATCTGTATCTAATATGATAGCTATATATGGGTATTATCATTGATTATAAATACTAGTATTTATAATCAATGGTATTATGTACTATGTAGGGAATGGGACTTTTCGGCAGTAAGATATAAGTTGATAATTTGATAAATAATATTAAATAAAATTAATTTCGAAAGAAATTATGTTTTACCAAATTCTAAATTTCCACCGTCATTATGGGCTGAGTTTTCTAACTCATTGCAGCGCACTACTAATTCATGCGAGTCATTCCATTCGAAACTAAACAGTATGTTTTACTCTGCGTATCCAAATATATTTCAATTTGTAGAAATCTTGAAAAACGTACAAACCGATGTTTATGTCAAAATTCGTAGCTCAAATGTAACAAAAAAAACGACGGGAGATATTAGAAAAAGAAGATTATATTAATGACATTATGCATCAATTTCAAAATAAAATGTTAACTCGTTTGGAATTTATTGAAAAGTTGGCGTACAAAAATTTGCCAGTTGAGTTTTAAGTTTGAATACAAAACTCAAAATATATATTTATAAACAAACCTATTTATTTTTATTTTTTATTTTTTCTTATTTTTATAATATTTAGACTGCAATTTTAAATTACACTTTTTGCTACTCATATAAAATATTTAAATATCATCGATTTTACGAGATACCTAATAATTTTATTGTATTTTCACTTGAATTAATATTGTTTTAATAATTTGTATTCCTAGAATAAATGTATTCTTTAATTATTTAGTGTAACTCATTGGTTCATTTAAAGGTAAAAAAAAAAATTGTCCGCAAAATGTGTGATCTGGCACACTGTGCGGCATCAACACTGTATCTCGCACGCAACTCGGCTCTGTCACAAAAAAACCGCGCACGCAACTCGGCTCTGTCACAAAAAACCCGCGCACGCAACTCAGCCCTGTTATGAAAAAACCACGCACGCAATTCGACCCAGAAACCGATTTTCGCACGCAACTCGGAACCGCCGGTATGAACATATTATTATTGTTAAAGCATAAATTTAGGTACACACTAACTACTATGAATTATGAATAATAAATATAATCTTACCATTACTCCTGCATTTCGCATTAAGTTTTTAATGCGGCCTTTCGAAGTCATCTTTAAGAAATAATAAAATAATAATAATAATAAAATAATTTTTTAGCCTCAACCCTCATAAGAAAAATACAATTTAAATTATTACCTATCACGTATTCACTAATGATAACAGCCGGGCCTGGGGCAGTCTTCCAGATTTTGATAAGAGTGAACATAACCTAAAAAAAAAAAAAATGTTTTTTCTTGAGATCAGTTACGCCAACCTTAGAATCCTAAAGTTCTTTCCACCTAGCCACTACTGCCCATCTTGCAATACAAAAATCTGAAATTGAAATTGCTAAAAACCTAACTAACGCTTATCAATAATAACTATTGTTGATTATCAATACTAACTACAAATATTACGTAAATTGTTTAAACTTTAGTTGAAAATTTTTGTTATGCCCTTATGCGATCGTCATTTCACGTGTTATGACCACCAACAATTGAATTGTTTGATTTTGATACTTTTGACATGCCTATAGTTATATTAATTTAATTTTGCACTCGTACAATTCATTTAAAAATTGTACCACGTATACAGTGGCGGATTTAACGGTCGTATAGTCGGCAAATTCCGACGAGGCCCCTCCTTAATTGTATACTGAGGCCCTTGGCCCATCTAAATTATAATTTAGATTTTTTTTTGTTTAATTTTGACAAAAAAAATTGTATATTGTAAACTGGAATATAATTTACATATTTTTTATTAAGAAAATTATTTAAATATATAAGGATACTTCAAAAGTAGAAAATCTTATAAACTGTAATTAAATAAAGTAAATTTTAATTTAACAAAGTAAAAACTGGTAAGTGAGATGATGGTGGTACAAGTTCGTCCTTATTGTTCTTTCGGTCCTCGGACAATGTAATGGTGATGACTGATGAGTGTATTAAGATTTAAGTTTTAAAAAATGATGCCTCGTCTCTTTATAGTATAAACTATAAAACGATTCTGAGCAAAGCTTCAGTATAATAACTATTATTTATACAAACTGTTCAGTATTTACGTAATTTTTGGTGAGTTTTTTTTTAATTAAACCTTTATGAAATATTGAATTCTTAACTCGGTAGAAAATTTCTGTTACCAAAAGATTCAAAACTTGTTTTATATCTATGCTTCAAGTTTCAAAGTGATCGGATTTAGAAAAAAAGTTTTATACACATTTGAAGTCGAAAATTTACGTAAAAACAGTCGATTTTCGTATACGAATTTACTCGTATATGAATTTATTAAAACGTGTTTAAAAAAAAATCCAAATTCACGATTTTTGATTTTTTTTTCATGATAGTTAGGTAAGTATATGAGTAAGGTCATATTACATTTTCAGAACTTTTTGTCAAATATTAAAAATGTTATTACAAATAGACTATCAAAAAATTAGGCAAATTCGAAGTTCTGTGTTTAGTCCAAAAATTTTCAGATTGTTTTGAACATTTTCAAATTTCTATCCCCAATACTTTTCGAGTTATGACTAAATAACTAAAATCTGAAAAGTGAAAACATCGTCTACGGCGGATTTTTACCATTTTTACTCAGTTTTTCCTAATTTATGGAAAAACTATGGAGATTTAAAAAAAATGACCTCTCTAAAGTAGATACCACCTCAGTCTGATTTTGAATCTAAAAAGTTGCTGGAAGAAAACTTTTGGACCAGGATTTATAAACGAAAGTGTTTACAGAAAAAAAATTGAACATCATTCTAAAACCATAAAGTCCTTTTCACTAAGAATCTATAAGATCAAACTAATAACTTATTCTTTAAAATACTTCATAGTCCATGTTCTTTTCAAACAGTATGAACTAAATTCAGAATACTTTTTTTTTTTTTTGAAAAATAAAAAGTATGTTACGACAGTTTGTAGAAGGGACCTCTTATGGATTTGCTGACTTTATGTGAACCCTTAAATCCGCCACTGCACGTACCTATAGATGATTCTAACATAAAAATTTGGTGATAATTTCAAGTATCTACGATTTTTGGTTTTCGAGTAACAGCTAAATAAAAAAATTGATTTTGTCGAAAACTGTTTTGCAAAAAATTACCGTTTTTTCCTCATTTTTTTTTTTGTTTTTCCCGTCGCATTTGAAAACTTTTCAAGTTCAAAATCGAAGTATTATAATACTAGTTATAATGTACACAGAACAAAAAAAAAATCACTCATCAGAGTAAAATCAATACAGTCTTCACTTTGTTCAAAATCTAAAATGTTACGTTTGAAATTCCTTTTTTCGTGTTTTTCTATACATTATGATTTTATACTTTTCAATTATAAAATAATATTTATTCCAATTTCCAATAAAATAATATTCATAGTTCCAATAAATACGAAGGGAAATGATAAAGTTTTAGATTTAGAAAAGCTCATTTACGAGTTAAGCCTGTGAAAACCACAAAAAATATTGTAAATGTATATGAAATGATATGGGCCCCGCTAAGTTAATTTCAGCATAGGCCATTCCAAAAATTATTTTTAAACATGTAACCATTAAATGGTAAGTAAAAAAGTTTTACTTACCATTTATGACAATTTACGATTGTTAATTGATATTTGATATGTGGATTGGGTTCTCATCCACATTATTAGAAGTAAAAAATTATAATAACTCACCGCTTTGAGAAAGACGATTAACATACGTTTTTTTGTTATGTATATAAATTATAATTAGGTATACAGAAGTAAAAATCACGAACTGAATTCGAAATGAATTCGAAATTGACACCAATGTATCTTAAATAGGGTGTGGAAAACAAGGATTCTTGATGAACATACCTGATTAACGCTGCATAATGGTTTATTTTTACAACTACAATCTGATTTTGTATCATAGTTCAAAGTTAAATCACTATGTTTGTTAATAACCATATATTTATAATTGAATTACGAATAACAACGTAGTAGGTAACTAAAAAGTATGATGGAAGACAAAGGACATTTACGAACTGTTCCCCTCAACTTCCCTCATATTTAGATTGTAGACCGTAAATCGTGATCTGTAGTTACAATAAATAATAATTTAGATTATTTGAAAACTGACTAACCACTAATTTTTGAGAATCATTTCTTCAAAATCACATACATTTATTTTATAATCATCATACTGTTATATTATGTATAATAATTTCTCATTGAAGTATTCCATATTTTGTAAAAATATTAAATGTAGTGTTTACAAATATTTAAAGGATCCTTTTTTACTAACTACTATGCGACATAATGCCCTGGTCGCAACATCTGCTCTCAACAATTAGAAATGCAAGTAGGATGCACCAAGCAATTCTAATATTCATTTCATCGGTTTTTTAAATCAAACTAAATTAATCCTTCTAATTATAAGTGAAACTTTTAGAATAACTCGATTATTAGAAATGTAATGTTGAAAAAAATCGCAAAATATTGATTCAGGAAAAAAAGTAATAATACATTTTGCATTTAATACTATTAGTGAACTGTTCAAGATGCTGCATTCTAATGAGTGTTTTTCAGATACTCTTGTTATAATTTGGTAATTCATACAGTTTGTGAATAAATTTAAATTTATAATATTTACCTACATTTTTTCAGTATTTTAATTCTTACTGGGTTTTGCTATGTCGTCTTATACTGTATGTTTTAAAAAAGTTGTTTCAAACAATGTGTTTTTAACATGTTTAAAACCTGTATTAAGCACATTTGTTTTAAACGCATTGTACTTTGTTAAAAACAATTCAAATAAATTTTAAAACAATAAAATAGAGAAATTGATTTAGAATTATTGTTTATTTTATTATATGGAGACATATTTTATTTTCATGATTTAAAATGAAAATTAATTTTAACTAATATGAAACAAAACAATAACTATTACCACAAAAGTTTTTTAATTAAGATTTAAAATAAAAACTCAGAAGTTGAAATTCCATAAATAATACAACAAAATAATAATTTATTAAATATTTTAAGACAGAAAACACCTGAGATAGTAATAGGTAAAGGTAATAAGTAATGCAGAGGACTTCTATCATTGTAGCAATAATATTATCCACTTCTCAAGAAATAGTAAATCTAAAAGGGAATTAAAAGGTTCATGACAGAGATATTTTGGTTCCAATAACTATTGCACTATTGTCATTTCTATTTGACTATTTGTCATTTCAATAAAGAAAATAACTCATGACTTACTTCAAGTCTACAATGTACTTTATCTCAACATAATACATCTTGATTTCAAAAACATAAACTTATAAAAATAGTATTCCTCAATATAGTACTTACATATACTTATAAAATCAGATTTCATATGGTAGTCTAACATTTAGAAGAGAAAGCCTTATGATGAACACAAATACAAATGTTTTGGTAATAATACAATTGAAATAATATTTATTCCTATGGGACTAGTAAGTAAATAGATATGCAATTCAACTTTAAATTTGTATTATGACAATAGATAACAAAACATACAATGTACATATATTAAATATATAGAATTTTAATTACAAGGTGGGTTTAGTTTACATATACATAAATAAATTATAAATATACTGACGTTGCCTATTATATAATATTAATATAATTAAGGGTAACTCCAATAAGAATAAAACATAAAATAATTGTGATTGAGTGGACTGTATGATTAAATAATAATAATAAAAAAATCACACAATTAAATAATATTAAATATTGTAATAACAAAATATATTGACTGTAAGTCCAATTAACATAATAATAAAGAATTTTAATTTAAATAGTGTTTTTACACATACTATTATTAATCTTTAATGCCTCAGATGGCTCTCATAACAATATATAATAATATAACCACAAATAATACTTTAATAATAATAACCATGTGATGCACCACGTACTTTAACTATGATTATGATGCCATGTGGTGCCCAGATCCATATAACATAATAATGTTAATGTTACAATAAAAAAACAACAAGTTGATCTGGCACACTCACAATATGCAATATTGAACATTGCAAATAAACATTGTATATCCGATGGCACTGATCTAGCGACTAGATAAACCAACAATTACTAAAATAATAATATAATATAATAACTACTAAAATATAATCGCTTGTGAGCGTGAACATATACAAAGGTAAAATAAAAAAATTAACGGTCCTATCCTTAGAATATTGTATTCATGTGTAGATTAATTTTTTTTTTTTATTTCGTGACAGCTTCAATCAAGCCAATCATGACCTATCTATGTATTCCTTCATTGTGCTTATTGGAAATATATTTTTTACAGATTGTACAAATTAAATAAAAATGACAAAAAAAAAAGAAAATTTCATGACAGAGAATAATTTTACTAAAAAATGAGAACCAATATCGAGTATAAAATAGGATTGTGGAAAACTGTATTTTTTTATTAATTTCATTAGAAATATGAATTCATAGGTGTTTTTTTTTTTTTTTTTAGGAAAATCTACATATCTACAAAATACTTATAACAGAATAATTTGAAAATTGGAAGTGTTTTTGAAGTATTAAAAGAATTGGTCACACTAATAGTAATTTATAGAATTCTGAGATGCTGTTTAATATTATTGTTAGTTATATTAGTGTTTATTACCTTTACTTTAAAAAATTATTGGGTTATTTAATTTTATTATTTTACCTAAGTTAGCGTTCACAACATAAATCTTTACAGCAAACAAAAAAATAAAACAAAAAAAGAATATAAAATAATAATTTAACGGCTGTCTTCAATGCTGACCATATTCTCCGATTTCTCTCTGAACGTATCCATCAATGAAGTGACCAACACTGCGCAAAAACTTCAAGACGTCTTGATGCTCATTAAGTCTTTGGACATTCTGGGCGATTTGAAAGGTGGCATTGACTCGTTCAGATCTTGAAGTAACATCTATAACCTATAAAATTTAATACGTAACATTATAATTTTAATTCATAAAAATAAGTTAAGTAATAACTAACCGTGAGATTGTTCCGCACTTAACTGAACTCTACTGAACACTGATTTTCAATGTAAGTTAACCTCCCTGAAAGAAAATAAAACACATTAGTGAAGGTCAATTAATAAGAAATGAATAAAATATATGAAGTAATTAATTACAACAATGACCATAGTATTTATTTCACAAGCATAATGTAAAATCCAAAGCAAAGTAATGAAGTATAATAAATAAAGATTTAAGTTGTTATTAGCCTTACATGAGTTGGGAATCTATCATATGGCTTTTTAAATAAAAAAAACAATAAATACATTAGTTATTAGATGTAAAAAATTATCTTTATAGAATGTTTCAAGTTATTTCTGAGATTTTTATATACATTTTCAAATTTTTAACTATATTTACTAATTAATATAACTACATATCATAAATATGTCTGTACAGTGTATATATTTAGATAAGCATGTTAAATTTTAGTTTTTTAGTTATTTCTATATCATTATGTTTATGTTCTGGTCAAATAATAATGTAATTGTTCTTCTGAAAAAAGTAATATTTATATTTTAATTGTATATATTAATTAAACATATGTTAGTTATTATTAAAAAATTATTTATTTTACATTAGTATTAACATCACTCATATATAAACATTAGACTTTACTTAAAATGTTTGGAATTATTTAAATGTGTTAGAAATTAAAAAATGATAACATTTTGAATTTTGTAATACTAAGAAATTAAAATCTTTAAATTATAAATTTGCAATGTCATCATTTAGCAATTAATATTACATCAATCAATTTTAATCAAAATATATACTAGAGAATAAACAATTTATCAATAAAGTATGATACTAAAAAAAATTGAACACATAACTAATTCAGTCAATGTACAAAAATTAGTAACGGTAAAAATGTATTTTAATTAGAAAAAAATATACTTACTGAGAAAAATTGATTTTATTAATTACTAAGTACTTGTTTTTCAATGTTACAAATTATAAGTCTATATTATTTTGAATGTTAATCAATTATCATTAATGATATGTAAATCAATAAATGAGATAATATCATAATTCATATTTTACTCTCAGTTAATTTACAATGTAAGTAAGAGGTATATTAAGTTCTCATCAATATCTGCATTATTTACTATACTGATAATGAACTAGTTTCTTTATTTAAGTCCCAAGAACATAAGAAACATCATGAGATCTTTAGTAAATGAGCAGAATTTAAGCACTTAAGGTTACAATATTCTAGAAAGTAAAACAACTAAATTCTCATTCATATGTTTAATCTGAATACATAGTTTGGAATTTTTTTTAATAATAATTAGTTTTATAACATAAAATTACTCGTAATTCACTCTTAATAACCTAACCTTAGTCACTCTGAATTAATTGTGTAATAATAACTAATAGACTAAACACTGACCCAAACTAATATTAATATCACTTGGTTTCCTCCTAATTTGTTTCTATTCATATTTTTGGTATATTAGTTATTTCATATACAGAAATAATACTTATTTATTTAATAACTGTTAGAGTGAACTTAATATTATATACCTTAACTCAATAAAATAAAATTAAAATATAAGTCTGGGAGACACATTTTCAGATGAATTTTTAACAAATTTTTAATTAAAAATTATTATTCTTTAAAAATGTATAAAAAAAAGTAAAATAACAGGATTATTTTAATCCATTGCGAGTGTTTTTAATTTTTATTGTTATATTCATATTGAGTAACTCAAAATGAATGAAATATATTATAAAATTACTCCCTTTTTAATCATAATTAAATATTATAATTAGTAATTAATTATAATAACTCAAACATTATAGTAAATACATATTTTAACTAAAATAATTATAATCACCCCAATTAATTTATCATAAGTATTAGATAAAGTTATTAATATTAATTTCAGATAATAGTAATAAATTCAAGAAGTATTTTACCATCAATTCATGTTAATCATTTTGCTCTCATTATAAGATTCAATCATTATTGTAGCTTTTATATAATTCAATGCAACCGTTTTCTTAATGCTTAGATCATCCCTAATATAAAAATAACTGTATTAAAGAAATAGATTAATACAGTTTTTAATTAAGTTAGCACTTCTATAACCTGTAAGAGACACTTACATTTTCATTCTGTACATGGTCATCATTAAGTCTTCTTGACAGCAAAAAATCTACCAACAATGAAGTAAAGTAAATATATAAAACTTTCTCACAACACCATCATGATTTTACGTTATCTTCTGCAAGGTCAATGTGCTTTCAGGTAGGTACCTGTAATTTAAATTTTTCTATGAAATCATCTCCTTTTTTTTTTTTTTTTTTTTTTTTTTCCCTGTTTTAACCGACGTTTTAACCTGCTTTCGCATTGGTTCCGCGGCGCCGCCATCTTTTATTGACGGTATCAAATTTAGCACATACATGCGAGGCAGACGGGACAGCTCCCCGACTTACCCCGTTCTATCGTTTTCTAAGCATTAACAATTATTTAGCATTAACGAAGGACTTCTTCCTGACCTCGGGCCGACCGGAGTCCACCACTCTGGATGTTCCGTTCTCCATCAGGGCGGTCGCACGTTCCCTTGTGCCCTTCGCAGGGCCTGTTCCTCGCGTTCATCCTTTTCCTTGGTCGACAGAATCGTCTCGACCATGCGGATGAACTCCACGCGATTAGTTTCGAACTGTTTAATAATTCTCCTTCGGGCTTGGGCGTCTTCTGGCAAGTCATGTGACAGGGGACCACACAGGATTTCCTCAACGTCGCCCGCGTTCGGAGGTCGCCTCATAATCTCAGTCATTCGAACGCGGTCGTCAAGCCATCTCGGGCAGGTAAAAACCGTGTGATCAACAGTGTCGTCGGGGTCGACGCAGTATACGCAATAGCTGTCGTCCGCCCGATTAAACCTCTTCAGGTAGCTCCGGAAGCACCCGTGCCCCGAGAGCACCTGCGTCAGTCGGAAAGTCAGAGTTAGCGGTGGCTTTGTTAACCAGCGCCCAACATCAGGGAGGAGCCGGTATGTCCATCTGCCTTTACCAGACCGGTCCCACCGAGCTTGCCAAGCTGCGATGCTGTTTGTTCTCTCTTGGTTTTTAACGGTGCTCGGAGCGACGTCAGTCTGGTCGTCCAGTCGAACCCGAACTCTAGCCCTTTCTGTTGCTAGCAGGTCTGCAGGTAGCATTGAGGCCAATACTGACGAAGCGTCGGCTGAGACTGTCCTATAGGCACGTATTATACGGAGTGCGACGGTCCTCTGCGCTCTTGCCAGTTCCGCGCGATTCTTAGCCGTTTTTGTCCCGCGGACGGCCCAGGTCGGCGAGGCGTACAGCATCTTACTATTTACCACAGTGCCAAGAAGCGCTCTTTTGCTTTGCGACGGTCCGCCAATGTTGGGCATCAGTCTGCCTATGGCTGTCGCTGAGTCGGTAGCCTTGCGGGAAGCCTGTTGTATGTGTTTGGTGAAAGAGAGCCGAGTGTCGATCTCAACACCGAGGTATCGCATTGATTGCTTGATAGGAATTACGTGTCCTTCAACCAGAAGCTCCGGGTTGTCATATTTGTTTTTCCTTGTCAGAACTACAGCCTCAGTTTTGGTGGGGGCTAACTTCAGTCCGTTTTGTTCCATCCAAGCCGATACCTTATCTAGCACAGGATTGAGCAGGGTAGCAGCTGCTTCACCTGTGCGGGCGATGCCTATGACGCACACATCATCAGCAAATGCCACGAGTTGGACACCCGAAGGGGTTTCCATGTCCAATAAATCGTCGTAAAAGACATTCCACAAGGCCGGTCCGAGAACCGAGCCCTGGGGCACGCCGCACGTAGTACTTCGACGCTGGAGTGTTTCGCCAACCAATATGGATCGATCCTGTAGGTAGGATCTTATCATTTTCACGAGGTACGAGGGTACATTCTTAACCCGGAGGGCATTATCCACCTTCTTCCAGGGGGCCGTGTTGAATGCATTCTTCACATCTAGAGACACAGCCACGCAGATATCCCTGTGCTGTGCCGCGCCTAACGCTGCGCCGTGTGCGGCGTTCAGCAGTCGTTCCATTGCGTCAGAGGTCGAGCTGCCTTGGCGAAACCCGTATTGATTTGGTGATCTATGACCGGTGCTATCGAGGTGCGTGTCGAGTCTTGCCAGAATTAGCCGCTCTAATAGTTTCCCCGAGGAATCAAGCATACACAGCGGCCTATAGCTGGACGGTTCGGTTATTGGCTTGCCGGGGCCTTTGTGCAATAGTACTAGTCTGGATTCCTTCCATTGGGAAGGGAAGGTGGTGTTGGCCAAGCAGTTGTTGTAGACGCTGAGTAGGATGTTAGGCTTCCGGAGGAACACCTTGGCTAGAACCTCGTTGGGGATACCATCGGGGCCGGTTGCCTTACCGGGGGGAAGTCTTTTGCAGGCTTGGGCCAGTTCGGCCAGGGTGAAGTCTTCAACGGTTTCGTCTTCTGCGGTTTCTGGTGGGTAGGGCTCGAGTGCCCAGTCCGTCGCTCGGGGGTTCGGGAAGAGGTGATCGGCGATCTCCAACTCCATGCCGCGGGCTTCAATCCCTGGACGTCGACGACCGATGCGTTTGGTGACGACTTTGTAGGGAAGACCCCACGGGTCAGAGTCAACGGATCTGCATAGGTCGGACCAGCATTTAGCCTGGGAGGATCTTATTGCCTGCCGTAATAACTTTCTCTTGGCCTTATATGCAATTCGATGAACATCCAGCTGTTCGTGTGACTCTCGCCTTCTAGCTGCCCTGTGGTAGCTCCTACGCAGTCGACCGTATTCGTCGCGTAGCGTGGCAATTTCTTGGTTCCACCAGTGGGCTTGCCTTCTACCACGAGGCGGTGGTGCCCTGGGCGGCATACATGCGTCGCAAGCAGATGTCAAGTATGAAATGTACTGGTCAGCAGCCTGATCAGTGGGCGTGTTTTCATCAGTAGCGGACAGAGGTGCTATTGCCAGGTGAGAAGTTAGTGCGTCTAAATTGAGCTGTCTGTAGGCCCATCCCCTGAGGCGTTCCGGGGGATCGTCCTGGTAAGGAGTCCGTCGGAGCCATTCTAACCGGAACTGGATGTATCTGTGGTCACTCGCCGATTCGACTTCGTCCATGACTCTCCAATGGGTGAGGGCGAGGCAAGGTCGGCAGCGGTGGAACGTGACGTCAATCACCGACTCAGCGTTTATTCTGCGGTACGTAGGCTTGGTGCCAACGTTGCCGACCAACAGGTCCAAACTAGCAGCTAGGTCAGCTAATTGGTCGCCTCTAGCATCATTCCGCGCTGAGCCCCACTCCTGTGACCAGGCATTGAAATCGCCTCCAATGATAACCGAGCAGTGCAAGTCTACCGAGCGAACAGACTGCTCGACGTCACCCAGGAAGTTGGCGAAGTTGGCATCCGTGTCGTTCCGGGAGATGTAGCAGCTGTATATCCTTATGCCCCGTGACTGAATCCAGGCGAAGCCGCGACCCGCTCCGATCGAGTCAGGTACAAAGTCAGCGGTGGCCGTGAGGGCAACTGCACAAGTTCCGTCGGTGCTGGCTACCCATCGGTCGTCATGAGTCGGGTTCCAGTTCTGTTCAGATACTATGAGAATTTGAGCGCCTGTGGCAGCGATGAAATCATCTCCTAAAAAATAAAACTTGTATTTAAATATAATACCTACCAAGTATTAATGTAATATAGTCTTGCATATGTACATATCAATACATTTGTAATTAATTTTTGAAATCCATACATATTTTAGTTTAATAACATGGCAATCTTTAACAAGAAAATAAATTAATTAATTTTAAAGAAAATAAACATAATAAATAAGCATAATATCGTAAGAATAATAAAAAAATCAAACACCTGGAAGTATAAACTACAAAAAGTAACAGTTAACAATTAAGTAAACGTGTCGTGAACTCGTGTAGTGAGTGATCAGTAAACTATAGAGTTATAACTTATAAATAGTATATAAATGCTAACTACTCCGATTAAAATCTAACTAAACAGGGTTTTAGGATATAGAAAATAAATTTCTCTATAGAAGTTTATGGAAAACTCAGTTTGGCCTCATTTACATTTCGATACGGACTTCGGATTTTCGTTCATGTTCGAAGGTTGGTACGAGATGGTTGGAATTACATTTTTTTTTTTAGGTTATGTTCGCTCTTATCAAATTCGGGAAGACTGACCCCATCCCGATAACAGCCAAGTTTTGGAGCGAATTTGATGGTATAATGATGAAGTTAGAAACGCTTTATTTTGTTTTACCTTTTAGGTTATTATAATCACTATATGAAAATGTAAATCCGCACAGCTATAGTGATAAAATAAATTTAGAATAAATAAAAACTTAAAATTTAAATATGGAATAATTTTTTCATTTGTAACACATGGCAATAGTGCATCTTGAATATAACCGATGTACTAAATTTCCATTTTATCATGGGCAATAGTACATTATGACATAGTCTGGATATAGTACATTTTGAAAAAAATCATGGAAATAGTTCTTTTTGAAATATCTCCATGGTGTGATTTTTAAATTACCAGGGGCAATAGTACATTTTGGCCAAATTGATAGATTCAGTACAGATAGTACATTCTGATAAATTCTCGGCATCGGCAGTAGTGCATTTTGACGCAATCTTAGTATTTGAAATCGTTTGATTGATTGGAAATAGTACACTTAGGCATAATCTGATGGTTTTAAACGATTCCCCGACATTTAAAATATATGTTTTGATGTATAACTCATATTATCGATTTTTGGCAATAGTACATTTTGGAATGTCGCCCCTCAATTAAATATAGATATTATAAAATTATTTTGAATTTTTTTTTTTTTTGAGGCGAAACGGTGCATGTGAAAGCCATATACCAATGCAGTTATCAATTTCTTTTTCAGGAATACTTTTGTACTTCACATTTTAGATTCTGAACGAAGTGAAGAATGTATTGATTTTACTATGATGTGTGTTTTTTTTTTTTTTTTTGTTTTTTTTTTTTTGTTTTTGTGCCTGTGTACACCATAACTACTCGAAATAATGCTTCAATTTTGAACTTCAGGGTATGTTTTCGGTGGCAAAACGAATATCGGAGGTACCTTAGAGAGGTCACAAGTGAAAATTCCCAAAAGTTTTCAAATGCCACGGGAAAAACAAACAAAAAATGAGGAAAAAACGGTACTTTTTGTGCAAAACCCGTTTTCGACGAAATCGATTTTTTTATTTAGCCGTTACTCAAAAACCGAAAATTGTAGATACTTGAAATTTTCACCAAATGTTTATATGGAAATCATCTATACGTGGTAAAATTTTTGAACACTTTTGACTTTTTTTGAGCTTTTTATAGACAATTTAAATTTTTGACTTTTCTTAGTTTTTTTTTCTGAAAAGTGGATAAAAAAAATTTGGCTGGACAAAAAATCTTGAAAATTTAATATAAAGTTCCTCATAAGAAGTACTTATCGGTATAAAAAAAAAATTCAAAGCGAAATGCACACCTTTTTTTTATAAGCATAAAAAATTTAAATTTTTATGAAATATTGAAAAATCGCGAAAATTTGAACTTATTTTTTTCTGAAATGTGGATAAAAAAAATTTGGTTGGCCATAAAACTTTGAAAATTTAGTACAAGGTTCCTCATTAGAAGTACTTATTGCTATTAAAAAAAATCAAAAATCGTGAGTCACAATTTTTTTTTATAAGCATCTAAAGTTCAAACGTTTACGAAATAATTACATGATAGCGTAAAATAATAATTTAGCCTTAAACGATTTGTGATATTTGTTCTTATTCAAAAAGTATAAGTCGAAAAAACTTGAAACTTTCACCAAATGTTTATATTGGAATCATCTATACGTAGTACAATATTTGTAAACTTTAGACTTTTTTTGAGCTTTTAATAGACAATTGAAATTTTCAACTTTTCTTTGTTTTTTTTTCTGAAATGTGGATAAAAAAAATTTGACTGGACAAAAATTCTTGAAAATTTAATACAAGGTACCTAATATGTCGAACTTATCGGTATAAAAAAAAAATTCAAAGCGTAATGCACAATTTTTTTTTTATAAGCATAAAAAGTTCATATTTTTACGAAATGTGTAGAAAATCGCGAAAATTTGAAGTTATTTTGCAGTTGAAAATTCATAAAATTTTAAGTATTCAAAACTAAGAATTGTAAATTCGGTACAAAGTTTGACATACGTTTTCCTTCAATTATCTGTAAAAAAATTTGCACTGGAATAAAATCAAAAATTTTTATGAGTGTTTGAAATTACAATTTTTTCACATAATCGCGTAAAATAACAATTTAGGCATCATTGATTTTTGATATTTGTTCTTATTCAAAAAGTATAGGTCGTAGAAACTTAAAACTTTTACAAAATGTTTAAATAGGCATTTTCTTTACATAGTTGTATTTTCAAAATATTTCGTTTATTTTTTAGCTATTTATAGGCATTTGAATAATTAGATTTTTCTTAGATTTTTTTTTATAAAAGTCGATAACAATTTTTTGGCCCTACCAAATCGCTTGAAAATTTAATAGAAGGTTTTGAATAAGTTGATCTAAGAGTGATTCAAAAATTATTCAAATACATAGGCACAATTTTTTTTTATAAGCAGTTGAAGTTCAAAAATCGACAAAATTTGTCAAAATCACGAATATTTGCAAATTATTTTGTAGTTGAAAATGTATAAAAATTTTTGTATTCAAAGATAAGAAATGAAAATATTATTTAATATCACAGCTGATAAAGTTAATTAAATAGATTAAGTTTATTATAATATAATCAGTAGGGGATGGGTACAGTCTTCCCGAATTTGATAAGAGCGAACATAACCTAAAAAAAAAAATGTAATTCCAACCATCTCGTACCAATCTTCGAACATGAACGAAAATCCAAAGTCCGTATCGAAATGTAAATGTGGCCAAACTGAGTTTTCCATAAACTTCTATAGAGAAATTTATTTTCTATATCCTAAAACCCTGTTTAGTTAGATTTTAATCGGAGTAGTTAGCATTTCACTGATCACTCACTACACGAGTTTACTTAATTGTTAACGGTTACTTTTTGTAGTTTATACTTCCACGTGTTCGATTTTATATTATTCTTACGATATTATGCTTATTTATTATGTTTATATACTTTAAAATTAATTAATTTATTTTCTTGTTAAAGATTGTCATGTTATTAAACTAAAATATGTATGGATTTCAAAAATTAATTACAAATGTATCGATATGTACATATGCAAGACTATATTACATTAATACTTGGTAGGTATTATATTTAAATACAAGTTTTATTTTTTAGGAGATGATTTCATAGAAAAATTTAAATTACAGGTACCTACCTGAAAGCACATTGACCTTGCAGAAGATAACGTAAAATCATGATGGTATTGTGAGAAAGTTTTATGTATTTACTTTACTTTATTGTTGATAGATTTGTTGCTGTCGAGAAGACTTAATGATGACCATGTACAGAATGAAAATGTTAGTGTCTCTTACAGGTTATAGAAGTACTAACTTAATTAAAAACTATATTAATCTATTTCTTTAATACAGTTATTTTTATATTAGGGATGGTCTAAGCATTAAGAAAACGGTTGCATTGAATTATATAAAAGCTACAATAATGATTGAATCTTATAATGAGAGCAAAATGATTAACATGAATTGATGGTAAAATACTTCTCGAATTTATTACTATTATCTGAAATTAATATTAATAACTTTATCTAATAATAATTATGATAAATTAATTGGGGTGATTATAATTATTTTAGTTAAAATATGTATTTACTATAACGTTTGAGTTATTACAATTAATTACTAATTATAATATTTAATTATGATTAAAAAGGGAGTAATTTTATAATATATTTCATTCATTTTGAGTTACTCAATATGAATATAACAATAAAAATTAAAAACACTCGCAATGGATTAAAATAATCCTGTTTTTTACTTTTTTTTAAACATATTTAAAGAATAATAATTTTTAATTAAAAATTCATCTGAAAATGTGTCTCCCAGACTTATATTTTAATTTTATTTTATTGATAAATTGTTTATTCTCTAGTATATATTTTGATTAAAATTGATTGATGTAATATTAATTGCTAAATGATGACATTGAAAGTTTATAATTTAAAGATTTTAATTTCTTAGTATTACAATTACAAAATGTTATCATTTTTTAATTTCTAACACATTTAAATAATTCCAAACATTTTAAGTAAAGTCTAATGTCTATTTATGAGTGATGTTAATACTAATGTAAAATAAATAATTTTTTAATAATAACTAACATATGTTTAATTAATCTATACAATTAAAATATAAATATTACTTTTTTCAGAAGAACAATTATATTATTATTTGACCAGAACGTAAACATAATGATATAGAAATAACTAAAAAACTAAAATTTAACATGCTTATCTAAATATATACACTGCACAGACATTTTTCTTGCAAATATATTATAAATTAATATTTTAATACTATTGCATTTTATGTAGGGACCCTATTATTGGATTGAATAGCTTGGCATGATGTTATAAGAAGAACCCATCTACTTGTCAATAAACATGAACTTTGTTGTGTTAAGATATGAAGCTGTTTTGATGACACAATTATGCAATGCTTAAGTTTTGCAGTGCACAGTTTCAAATATGGTGTTTTAAGTTTTGTTGAAGTCTATACAATCTTTAAAAAAATGTGACTGTATTTTCATTCACTTATTTGAAATTTGAAGAGTTGTTAATTTTAAAATGACAAATTTCAAACCAAAAAAATTACATATCATTAACTGATTTTAAATGAAGGCGAGAAAAATAAAAAAAAATAAGGAACAGTGTTATTGTTTTTCAAACAATTTTTCAATAAATATTTTTTAAAATCAAATGATTAAAAGTGATAATGTTTAGCAATATTAATTTTTTATTTTTTGCTGTTTGGAGAATTTTATTTTTACCCATTGTTGTTTATTATTCAAAATCATAGTAAACAACCAAAATAATTTAGTTTCCATAAACTAAACAAATTGTTACCCTATTATTTTAAAATCAATAATACTCATGTATTATAAACATGTAACCATTAAAAATTATATTAGACATTTTATCATATTTCTGTTATTAATTATTTAGTTACTAAATTTTTAAACTTTTTTTTACAGATTGACCTTCCTGCGATTTGCTTCCTTTGAGATTTACTTGCGACTTAAAAATTACCAGCGACCAACTTGTGTTCTACTACAATTCTATTAAAAGGTTTTTTTTAAGACCAATTGTATATTTATTATTTTAGAACGGTTTAAAACTTACTAAATATTTTATTATTTTTGTATATTTTTTTTGTCTAATATCCTTTAGTTTTTTTTAGTAATTTGCTGCTTACACTATGAACATCCACAATCAACCTAATTTTCTACATGAAGACCATAATTATATCCGGCCAGTTGGTGGCGAGGAACAAAATACTCTACCTTATCATTTGGTAGACCATAATTATGTTCGGCCAGTTGTCTATGAAGACAATCTAAATGAAGAACACAATGCTCTGCCTTATCATTTGGTAGACCATGATTACGTTCGGCCAGTTAATGAAGACAATCCAAATGAAGACCTAATTAATGAAGACGAAGATGTTATTGTAGATGAAGAAGTACCTGAAGACAATGAAGTACTCGAAGGTGAAATTATAGTTAATGAAGTACCAGAAACATATACATTGATTCCAGGCGTTCATCATGGATCAAGGGTTTATGTAGATAATGTGGGGTTCAAGTATTACAAACGTGAAGAAAGAGGCAACCGCATATACCTAGTATGTGAGCGACAGAAAAGTGAGCTTCATGATTTTTGTCCTTGCACTGCGTCAGTGAGTAGGGAACTCATTGACAATAGGATAAGAGTTCGAAGTCAACACAACCATAGACCTGCGAATATAAATTTAAATGTACCATTCTTGAGAGAAGCGATCGGTGCGAAGGGCATCGATTGTGAAAACATGTGTCCATCTGTTCGAATTGCATATAATAATGCTATAGTTAAACATCCAGAAGCCGCAGAAAATTATACATTCATGCAAGCCCAGAAAAGATGGAAGAGGATGCGTAGGTGTCGCCAGCCGAACCACGGAAGAATACCCGAGAACATCCATGAGCTCGTTGAAGCATTGAATCGTCCAGAGAATGCTGCCTGTAGTCAAACGCTTCAAACCCCACCGTCAGCATTTTTCCAACAAGAACTAATCGTTAATGGAACTAGTGAAGGGGTAATTTTTGCTAATCAAGATGCAGTTAGAAGATTCCATAACGAGTTACTAACAGTAACAACTGTTGGAATTGATGGAACATTCAAGACTGTTCCTGCAGCTCCGACAGACTTGAAAAGTTTCCTGACTTTTCAAGTGGTATATAAAAGTGTGTCGTTCCCAATGGTTTATGTTCTTTTAAAGAGTCGAACTGAAGAAATTTACGTCACTCTATTTAATATTATAAGGCAAATTTTACCTCTTAATTATAATTCTATTCGGTTTGTTACAGATTTTGAAAAGGGGCTCATGAATGCAGTTCAACGAGTATTTCCAGAAAGCAGACTAGGATGTTGCTGGTTCCATTACACTCAATCAGTTGTACGGTATTGCCATCGGAAATTGAATGGTGTTTTGGACTTAGTCAAGAGAAGTGTTGAAGCAGCTCGTGTCTTCAGAATGGTTCTTGCACTTCCTCATCTGCCTGCTAATAGGGGACATCCTCTGTGCCCTCTGTTTTGTATGCATGATGGTTTTAGGGCCATCATGCAATATGTTAATTTATTTCCTGAAGTGGAGCGAGGAATGAGAAATTTTTTGATTGGTTACATTGAACGTTATTGGTTTTTTCAAGTTAAGCCAGAGTTCTTCAGCGTTTTCGGAGAAGACTTTCGAACCAACAACTTCCTTGAATCATTCCATTCGTCGTTATTAACGCAAATGGGACGACATCCAAATATCTGGGATTTTCTGCGTGAGTCAAAGAATGTCTGTTGTGTTTATGTGTTGCATTTTTGTCCTAAATGTTTGTGATAATATTTGTTAAGATGTTGATGGCCAATGGTGTGTAAAAGATGAGTAAGTAAATATATGTATATTTTTATTTCAATGAAGAATTATGTATGCTTTACGTGAATGCGATGCGTGTCATGTCCTTTGTAAAATTGCTTAATGTATGCTTATACACAAGCATACATTATTCATTGTTACTATCATTGTTTATTACATTTATAATATGTAGTTATATTAATTAGTAAATATAGTTAAAAATTTGAAAATGTATATAAAAATCTCAGAAATAACTTGAAACATTCTATAAAGATAATTTTTTACATCTAATAACTAATGTATTTATTTTTTTTTTATTTAAAAAGCCATATGATAGATTCCCAACTCATGTAAGGCTAATAACAACTTAAATCTTTATTTATTATACTTCATTACTTTGCTTTGGATTTTACATTATGCTTGTGAAATAAATACTATGGTAATTGTTGTAATTAATTACTTCATATTTGATTCATTTCTTATTAATTGACCTTCACTAATGTGTTTTATTTTCTTTCAGGGAGGTTAACTTACATTGAAAATCAGTGTTCAGTAGAGTTCAATCAAGTGCGGAACAATCTCACGGTTAGTTATTACTTAACTTATTTTTATGAATTAAAATTATAATGTTACGTATTAAATTTTATAGGTTAGAGATGTTACTTCAAGATCTGAACGAGTCAGTGCCACCTTTCAAATCGCCCAGAATGTCCAAAGACTTAATGAGCATCAAGACGTCTTGAGGTTTTTGCGCAGTGTTGGTCACTTCAATGATGGATACGTTCAGAGAGAAATCGGAGAATATGGTCAGCATTGAAGACAGCCGTTAAATTATTATTTTATATTCTTTTTTTGTTTTATTTTTTTGTTTGTTGTAAAGATTTATGTTGTGAACGCTAACTTAGGTAAAATAATAAAATTAAATAACCCAATAATTTTTTAAAGTAAAGGTAATAAACACTAATATAACTAACAATAATATTAAACAGCATCTCAGAATTCTATAAATTACTATTAGTGTGACCAATTCTTTTAATACTTCAAAAACACTTCCAATTTTCAAATTATTCTGTTATAAGTATTTTGTAGATATGTAGATTTTCCTAAAAAAAAAAAAACACCTATGAATTCATATTTCTAATGAAATTAATAAAAAAATACAGTTTTCCACAATCCTATTTTATACTCGATATTGGTTCTCATTTTTTAGTAAAATTATTCTCTGTCATGAAATTTTCTTTTTTTTTTGTCATTTTTATTTAATTTGTACAATCTGTAAAAAATATATTTCCAATAAGCACAATGAAGGAATACATAGATAGGTCATGATTGGCTTGATTGAAGCTGTCACGAAATAAAAAAAAAAAATTAATCTACACATGAATACAATATTCTAAGGATAGGACCGTTAATTTTTTTATTTTACCTTTGTATATGTTCACGCTCACAAGCGATTATATTTTAGTAGTTATTATATTATATTATTATTTTAGTAATTGTTGGTTTATCTAGTCGCTAGATCAGTGCCATCGGATATACAATGTTTATTTGCAATGTTCAATATTGTATATTGTGAGTGTGCCAGATCAACTTGTTGTTTTTTTATTGTAACATTAACATTATTATATTATACTGATGTGGGCACCACATGGTTATTATTATTTAAGTATTATTTGTGGTTATATTATTATATATTGTTATTCATTGTTTATTATTATATATTGTTATGAGAGCCTTCTGAGGCATTAAAGATTAATAATAGTATGTGTAAAAACACTATTTAAATTAAAATTCTTTATTATTATGTTAATTGGACTTACAGTCAATATATTTTGTTATTACAATATTAAATATTATTTAATTGTGTGATTTTTTTTATTATTATTATTTAACTATACAGTCCACTCAATCACAATTATTTTATGTTTTATTCTTATTGGAGTTACCCTTAATTATATTAATATTATATAATAGGCAACGCCCCGTCAGTATATTTATAATTTATTTATGTATATGTAAACTAAACCCACCTTGTAATTAAAATTCTATATATTATTACTAAATAAATTAAATTCTGATATTTAATATATGTACATTGTATGTTTTGTTATCTATTGTCATAATACAAATTTAAAGTTGAATTGCATATCTATTTACTTACTAGTCCCATAGGAATAAATATAATTTTAATTGTATTATTACCAAATCATTTGTATATGTGTTCATCATAAGGCTTTCTCTTCTAAATTTTAGACTACCATATGAAATCTGATTTTATAAGTATATGTAAGTACTATATTGAGGAATACTATTTCTATAAGTTTATGTTTTTGTGTTATAAACAAGAAATCAAGATGTATTATGTTGAGATAAAGTACATTGTAGACTTGAAGTAAGTCATGAGTTATTTTCTTTATTGAAATGACAAATAGTCAAATAGAAATGACAATAGTGCAATAGTTATTGGAATCAAAATATCTGTCATGAACCTTTTAATTCCCTTTTAGATTTACTGTTTCTTGAGAAGTGGATAATATTATTGCTACAATGATAGAAGTCCTCTGCCTTACTTATTACCTTTGCCTATTACTACCTCAGGTGTTTTCTGTCTTAAAATATTTAATAAATTATTATTTTGTTGTATTATTTATGGAATTTCAACTTCTGAGTTTTTATTTTAAATCTTAATTAAAAAACTTTTGTGGTAATAGTTATTGTTTTGTTTCATATTAGTTAAAATTAATTTTCATTTTAAATCATGAAAATAAAATATGTCTCCATATAATAAAATAAACAATAATTCTAAATCAATTTCTCTATTTTATTGTTTTAAAATTTATTTGAATTGTTTTTAACAAAGTACAATGCGTTTAAAACAAATGTGCTTAATACAGGTTTTAAACATGTTAAAAACACATTGTTTGAAACAACTTTTTTAAAACATACAGTATAAGACGACATAGCAAAACCCAGTAAGAATTAAAATACTGAAAAAATGTAGGTACATATTATAAATTTAAATTTATTCACAAACTGTATGAATTACCAAATTATAACAAGAGTATCTGAAAAATGCAGCATCTTGAACAGTTCACTAATAGTATTAAATGCAAAATGTACTATTACTTTTTTTCCTGAATCAATATTTTGCGATTTTTTTCAACATTACATTTCTAATAATCGAGTTATTCTAAAAGTTTCACTTATAATTAGAAGGATTAATTTAGTTTGATTTAAAAAACCGATGAAATGAATATTAGAATTGCTTGGTGCATACTACTTGCATTTCTAATTGTTGAGAGCAGATGTTGCGACCAGGGCATTATGTCGCATAGTAGTTAGTAAAAAAGGGTCCTTTAAATATTTGTAAACACTACATTTAATATTTTTATAAAATATGAAATACTTCAATGAGAAATTATTATACATAATATAACAGTATGATGATTATAAAATAAATGTATGTGATTTTGAAGAAATGATTCTCAAAAATTAGTGGTTAGTCAGTTTTCAAATAATCTAAATTATTATTTATTGTAACTACAGATCACGATTTACGGTCTACAATCTAAATATGAGGGAAGTTGAGGGGAACAGTTTGTAAATGTCCTTTGTCTTCCATCATACTTTTTAGTTACCTACTACGTTGTTATTCGTAATTCAATTATAAATATATGGTTATTAACAAACATAGTGATTTAACTTTGAACTATGATACAAAATCAGATTGTAGTTGTAAAAATAAACCACTATGCAGCGTTAATCAGGTATTTTCATCAAGAATCCTTGTTTTCCACACCCTATTTAAGATACATTGGTGTCAATTTCGAATTCATTTCGAATTCAGTTCCTGATTTTTACTTCTGTATACCTAATTATAATTTATATACATAACAAAAAAACGTATGTTAATCGTCTTTCTCAAAGCGGCGAGTTATATAATTTTTTACTTCTAATAATGTGGATGAGAACCCAATCCACATATCAAATATCAATTAACAATCGTACATTGTCATAAATGGTAAGTAAAACTTTTTTACTTACCATTTAATGGTTACATGTTAAAAAAAATTTTTGGAATGGCCTATGCTGAAATTAAATTTCAGCGGGGCCCATATCATTTCATATACATTTACAATATTTTTTGTGGTTTTCACAGGCTTAACTCGTAAATGAGCTTTTCTAAATCTAAAACTTTATCATTTCCCTTCGTATTTATTGGAACTATGAATATTATTTTATTGGAAATTGGAATAAATATTATTTTATAATTGAAAAGTATAAAATCATAATGTATAGAAAAACACGAAAAAAGGAATTTCAAACATAACATTTTAGATTTTGAACAAAGTGAAGACTGTATTGATTTTACTCTGATGAGTGATTTTTTTTTTGTGTCTGTGTACATTATAACTAGTATAATAATACTTCGATTTTGAACTTGAAAAGTTTTCAAATGCGACGGGAAAAACAAAAAAAAAAAAAAGGAAAAAACGGTAATTTTTTGCAAAACAGTTTTCGACAAAATCAATTTTTTTATTTAGCTGTTACTCGAAAACCAAAAATCGTAGATACTTGAAATTATCACCAAATTTTTATGTTAGAATCATCTATAGGTACGTGCAGTGGCGGATTTAAGGGTTCACATAAAGTCAGCAAATCCATAAGAGGTCCCTTCTACAAACTGACGTAACATACTTAACCCTATTTTCAAAAAAAAAAAAAAGTATTCTGAATTTAGTTCATACTGTTTGAAAAGAACATGGACTATGAAGTATTTTAAAGAATAAGTTATTAGTTTGATCTTATAGATTCTAAGTGAAAAGGACTTTATGGTTTTAGAATGATGTGCAATTTTTTTTTCTGTAAACACTTTCGTTTATAAATCCTGGTCCAAAAGTTTTCTTCCAGCAACTTTTTAGATTCGAAATCAGACTGAGGTGGTATCTACTTTAGAGAGGTCATTTTTTTTAAATCTCCATAGTTTTTCCATAAATTAGGAAAAACTGAGTAAAAATGGTAAAAATCCGCCGTAGACGATGTTTTCACTTTCCAGATTTTAGTTATTTAGTCATAACTCGAAAAGTATTGGGGATAGAAATTTGAAAATGTTCAAAACAATCTGAAAATTTTTGGACTAAACACAGAATTTCGAATTTATCTAATTTTTTGATAGTCTATTTGTAATAACATTTTTAATATTTGACAAAAAGTTCTGAAAATGTAATATGACCTTACTCATATACTTACCTAACTATCATGAAAAAAAAAATCAAAAATCGTGAATTAGGATTTTTTTTTAAACACGTTTTAATAAATTCATATACGAGTAAATTCGTATACGAAAATCGACTGTTTTTACGTAAATTTTCGACTTCAAATGTGTATACAACTTTTTTTCTAAATCCGATCACTTTGAAACTTGAAGCATAGATATAAAACAAGTTTTGAATCTTTTGGTAACAGAAATTTTCTACCGAGTTAAGAATTCAATATTTCATAAGGGTTTAATTACAAAAAAACTCACCAAAAATTACGTAAATACTGAACAGTTTGTATAAATAACAGTTATTATACTGAAGCTTTGCTCAGAATCGTTTTATAGTTTATACTATAAAGAGACGAGGCATCATTTTTTAAAACTTAACTTAATACACTCATCAGTCATCACCATTACATTGTCCGAGGACCGAAAGAACAATAAGGACGAAATTGTACCACCATCATCTCACTTACCAGTTTTTACTTTGTTAAATTAAAATTTACTTTATTTAATTACAGTTTATAAGATTTTCTACTTTTGAAGTATCCTTATATATTTAAATAATTTTCTTAATAAAAAATATGTAAATTATATTCCAGTTTACAATATACAATTTTTTTTGTCAAAATTAAACAAAAAAAAATCTAAATTATAATTTAGATGGGCCAAGGGCCTCAGTACAATTAAGGAGGGGCCTCGTCGGAATTTGCCGACTATACGACCGTTAAATCCGCCACTGTATACGTGGTACAATTTTTAAATGAATTGTACGAGTGCAAAATTAAATTAATATTAACTATAGGCATGTCAAAAGTATCAAAATCAAACAATTCAATTGTTGGTGGTCATAACACGTGAAATGACGATCGCATAAGGGCAAAACAAAAATTTTCAACTAAAGTTTAAACTATTTACGTAATATTTGTAGTTAGTATTGATAATCAACAATAGTTATTATTGATAAACGTTAGTTAGGTTTTTAGCAATTTCAATTTCAGATTTTTGTATTGCAAGATGGGCAGTAGTGGCTAGGTGGAAAGAACTTTAGGATTCTAAGGTTGGCGTAACTGATCTCAAGAAAAAACATTTTTTTTTTTTTTAGGTTATGTTCACTCTTATCAAAATCGGGAAGACTGTCCCAGGCCCAATCAGTAGCTGACAGCTGTTCTATACAAAATATTGGTAGATTGTAAACACAAGGTGTATAACGTACCTTTACATGGTTGAATAGAACGTTACTAACTTCCAATTTCCAGTTATTTTAATGTGTGTATCAGTTCCATAAACATGCGGATTTTATATATTACTAGCTGCCGGTGAAACGCCTTTCGGGATCAAAAGTATAAACATAGCTCTAGCTGCCGGTGAAATACAGGTGAATTATAGAGTCTTTTGATTGTGAAGTATTTAAATGCGAGATTCGTTAAAAAACCAAGTTTCTATGGAGAAATTAAAAAAAAAATTGCATACGATAATGTAAGAAAAACAGTTGGTTTTTTAGTTACTGTTGGTGGCAGATAGACTGAGGTGCTATAATGTAATCAATTTTATATTGATAATACCGTATCGGATTCGTGGAAGATGCCGCCTATGGCTAGCAGACACTCATCACTCTAATAATTTAAAAGTTTGAATAATGAATAATATAATTGAGTTTAAAAATAAGAAACTATTTATTTATTTTTCTCGTGTATATGTATTAATTATTATTTTATTAATACAATAGTGGCCGGTGTGAAACGCCTTTCGGGATCAAAAGTATAAACATGATACATTTTATTTACACGAACACCGCCGAAAGCGTTAGGTTTAACTACTCGATTTAACGTATATGGGTTGTGTCTAGAAGTCGGCTCATTAGAGTGACGAAAATAGGAGCCGTTGTAAAACTACTATCAATTTTTTTTTTACCAGGACACTGCGAAAAGCGGGAGAGTCATTCCAAATGTTTGGCTCGAGGACCTCCGCTTTATTATCAATTTTTTTTACCGGGACGCCGCGAAAAGCGTTAGGTTTAACGTATATGGGTTGTGTCTAGAAGTCGGTTTATTAGAGTGAGGAAAATAGGAGCCGTTGTAAAACTACTATCGGTATCAAAAATGATACATTATCAATGTATTTACATTATATATACCAAGCGTTCGGCTCGAGGAGCTCCGCTCCTCGGCCAGGACACCGACGAAAGTAGGATACGGTTTTTCTTTGAAAACACACATTTATACAATGAACGTATAGAGGATAAATCTAGAGGTCGGTTATTAGAGTGATGTAAAGAGTAATTCTGGTCAGTGGGGACGGAAAAAAAACTATTTTGAGATATTTTTTATCTTTTTTATATTTTAGTTATTGAGAACGCCGCCGTAAGTAGGTTAGGTTAGGTTAAACTATGTTGTTTAAACATTATTATAGTTGAAAAAGATCAACTTTATATTTTTATGATAATAATAATAAAATAAAATGCAAAGAAATGTTCAAATAGAAAGTGTAAATAAAACAGTGTTTTAAAAATGATGAATGTGCCTAAATTAATAAAATTCTTTGTAAAGCTCAGTTGATGTAATGAACATTATTTTTACTCACCGTAAGAAAATTTGAGTGCTCCACAATAAACATAAATAAATAAATTTGTATAAATTGACTGTAATTACAGTACCAAACAGTAAATGCAAACAGATTTGATTAGATTTATTCATTTGAGTTGGATAAGGGCAATGGAAGTAACTATCAACTTAATTATTATTATATATTATTTTTATATAAAATCAAGCAAAGAGATGCAAGTTGAATCAAAATTATGAACTAACATGTTAACCATTTTTTGAACAGCTACTTAGGTCTGGTCAAAATATATTATACCCAATTTTGCTAAGAGAAAATCATTTTTATTGTAAATGTATATTACCATAGACAAAAGCCGATAAGGTACGGGTCAATTGAGTATTTACTATAGCATTTTCACATAATAGTTCTAACTACAATTTACAATTAGTGTTTTCTAAAGAATCACAATTCAGGGCTCTGAAGTTATGCACTTAAAAATTCCAAAATATGCGCTATAAATGGCACGAAAAAATGAAAAATAAGTATTTAACTTGAAAAAATTTAACAAAATCTAAAAAAAAAAAATATGCACTAAAAATCTCTTAATATTTTGTATTTAACATAATAATTGTATGTAGTCGAGTAATGAATAATAATTCTTATGAAAATTTCTACAACTAAACCAAGCTTACTTAAAAAAAACTTTAAGACACTAATAATGCAATAAGTTAGTGAACTATTGTTTAAACATTATTATAGTTGAAAAATATCAACTTTATATATTTTGATAATAAAATAAAATGAAACAAAAGGTTCATACAGAAAGTGTTAATAAAACAGTGTTTTAAAAATGAAGGTGAACATATAATGAACATTTTTTTTACTAATAAATTACTATAGATTGAATCAAAATTATGAACTAACATTTCATACATTTTTTGAATAGCTACATAAGTCTGTTCAAAATACATGATACCCATTTTCCCAAGAGAAAATCATTTTTATTGTAAATGTATATATTACCATAGACAAAAGCCAATAAGGCACGGGTCAATTGAGTATTTACCATAGCATTTTCACATAATAGTTCTAACTACAATTTACAATTGAAAATAGCAATCAGTATTTATTAAAAGGTTTATATAAAAAGAAAATAGTATACATTTACATATACGGTTTTTTTTATAACAATAACCCTAACATTGTTAGTATTGTGGAAATTAGTTTTTTTAGACGTGGAAAGCTCTTATTGTGACTACTCGATAACGTATTGTAGTTGAATACAGCAGTAAGTAATAAGTACAATCAGATTCTGAAAAAAAATTATGTATGTACAATTAATATAATTTTTTAACGTTTTGTGGGTATAATTTTTGTAAGGTGACCATAGTATTAATGAGTTGAAATCACAACAAACAGGTACCTATAATAATGAAACGCTTTAAGTTAAACGAAGGGAAAAAAAGGTATTTAAATATCATAGATGTGATAGAGTCGTTGTGTGTGGAAATGTGAAATAAAAAAAATTCTGTATGTTATTGCATCATAACTACTGCTATTATTAAAACAATAATTATAATATGTTCGACATTAGTTACGAATTCGCATGAAAGCAAATTCGCATCCAGAGAGAACCACGTGGAGGTTGTCGAACCTTCTCTCCGCCCCCCCTTCCAATATACGGAAGTAGATGCTACCATATGTGTCCATTTAGCCCTTCTCCAATCAGTAATATTCCATGAGACAATCAAAATAATATGTATGTATGTATGTAAGTATAGAGATAATCTAGTGGCCGGTGTAAAACTATTATCGTTTAGATAATAAGAAACGGTTAAGATAATAAAAAAATAATTGTGTGTATTAGTTTTATAAGGGGACCGTAGTATTTATTAAAGAGTTAAAATCACATTAAACTGGTACATATAATAATGAAACGCTTTAAGATAAACGAATGGAAAAAAAGGTATTTAAATTTAAAATATTATAAATGTGATACAGTCATTGTGTGTGGAAATGTAAAATAAAAATTTCATTGGACGTATAGTGGCTAAGTCTAGAGGTCGGTATGATGAAAGACGTATAGAGCTCTCGATGTATAATATTAGATAAATTTCACATTAGATAAATTTCACATTGTATTTCAGACTATTTTGTAGAGCGGACTAACACCGTGGGTACCGTCTTTCCATCAAGAAAGACTAACGCCGTGCGCACCGCTGACATTGGTCAGCTAGCTAAATGGGTACCGTCTTTCGACTAACGCCATAACACATCGGGTACCGTCAACGCGTCTACGCCATAGACTGATTTAAAAGAAAGGGCTAAATTCACATATCATACCACCAGGAAGCCTAAAGCACTTCTCGGTATACGACGTTCTTGGTGACAAACCTGCCTTTGTCGTCTGCACACAGGCCAACTTTGATGGAACCCGAGTTTCTGACTCGTGAAAAAGCCACGTACAGCTGACCGTGTGTGAATACTGGACACGGTAGCAACAAACCGACTCGATCAAATATATATATATATATAAACCTAAACATTTGTAATAATAATAAAACTTTATAAAACCGTGACTGAATTGACAACATGCTGGAGATAAATATTTTGTACCATAAATTACCTGGGGTGGGACATCTGCCAATCGAACGTCTACGACCTCGATGTCATCGTCGTTGACATCTGCCACCTCCTCAGCAACAACTCGAGGCTCCTCAGTTGGCATTACCAAGTCCTCAATTCCTATTTCGACGACTTCCATTTCCACATCGTCCACATTCACTTCTTCTTCAATGACCTCCGGAAGTTCTACGACTATGTCGTTCTCGTGGGCATCAATAGCTGGCTGAAAATTGAATTAAAATAAAGATTTAATTACCGACGGCTTCGAAAAATTGTATATTATAAACAAAACGAAATAATGCACATAAAAGTATGACATTAATCGATAAAAATATTTACAGTGAAAATATTGCAGAAAACAATAATAAGAAAAAATGTACACAATGTAATGAATTAAATTTGTGAATTTACAATTCCTATCGTCGGGACCGCATGACGACTTAAACGACGCCTGTTGGCCGTAACTGAAAAATCGGCATCCGCGAAATGTCGAGAGCATAATGCCGAGGTGGGTCGTACGGATTCACGGAGAACGCCATATCTCTCCACGTACCTCAGCCAAAGTTCATGACGCTCGGGGTTCGCACGTGGAAATCTGAAAAATACCGTATCATACGAAATGTACAAAAAAGAGTTTTGATCGCGCGATTACTGTTGACATACCGGTGTGCCGAGTATCCACCGTCGCCCCGTCTACAAATCACACAAAGTCGAGGCATTATTCGAACAGAAAATCAAAAAATAAAAACGCAAGAAAAGCGATCAGTACCGAAGCGATCTGACCATTAACCTACAAGACCCGTATCTACGAAATTACGTGTAAAAACAGCAGATAAATAAATCACCGTCTGAAGTTCTGAACTTTGAGCCATAGAGCTCGGCGCGTTAAACAGAAATAATAGGCACGTCTTGCTATTTAAAATCTACAGTGCAGACACGTTTATGGGAGGAATCGGACGTACACGTTTTTTAACTTTTAATTTCAATTTACATTATAAATTTGAATTACTTAATAGTTTAGTAAGATAAAATTATTAAATTTCATTATACTTTACGCGTTTCATTGTTTTTATACTCGGGCTCTGACGACGATAAAATTCATTATTTTCAAAGTGAATAACAATATTGTGTGGCAACACTGGCGGCCAGACATTTAGACCAAAGAAACATCTTCTAACGAATAAAATTCAATTTTTTTTTGGTTATAAGTGTTCATAAGCGCGTGTCCGCCCGTGTGCGTGAGTATAATTTTTAATTTTTGTTAATTATATAAGATTTTTACCATTCATTTCGCACGTAATTCATTTATATTTTTTGTTTTCTTTCAGATAATGAAAATAACAATTCAAAATTGCCAAATTACGAATTTGTATGGGGGTGGACAACACCCCCATACAAATTCGTCAAAACGACAAAGAAGTAAGTAAATCGACTGCATTTTTTTATCCACACGATATTACACAACTGCGTAATAAGGTGTATCTAATCTTTTGTGAATTCACTTTTTCCAGAATGTTACACGTGCGGAAAGTGGGGGCACGTCGCTCGCCACTGCCCCCGTAAGTTTCAATGTTTTTTCATCGTTAAGCATTATTATTATTTTAAAACATATATATATATATATATATATATATATATATATATATATATATATATATATATATATATATACTTTTATTTAATCCAAACAGAAAAAAAACGTAAAAGTCAGGCGCCGCCACCACCACCACCACCACCACCACCAACACCTCCACAAAAAAACAATTGTGAGGACGACACACTAATAAGTATGTACAAAATGTAATATATAATTATTTTAACTACCACAGAGACTGTTCTAACTTTTAAGTATTTATACCCATTTATTTTTTTTTTTTCAGCGGAATTTCAAGAGAAAATAGATTTTTAAGTAGTGAGTAATGGTAATCAATTTCAATTTTCTAATGCATACATTTATAAATTTTTTACAGATGAATCGTTAAGTTTTTTTTTTTTAATAAAAATAATTAAAAATAAATTTAATTTGTTTTGATTTCGTTCAACAAAAAAATAATATAATCATTTTATTTCTCCTTACATCCTAAATATGTCTAATAGAATTGAATTTGTTCATTAACATTATATACTTTAAAAAATAAAATCAAATGAAGGCTGTAGTAATTGCTGGTCGGATTGTAGTAGTTAAAAGGTTTACTGACTATGTGTGAAAATTGTTGAAAAGGCGAATAGGTAATTTATTGAAGGTAATCTGATGTAGGCAGCTATGGACGGTAAGTGTATAATAATAAAGAACCATCAATCTGGAAAAAGTGGTCGGTGTTCCATAAGAAAACTTTAACCATATAATTTTTAACTTTTAAAATATCATAAAAGAAAAACAACTATTTTGTATAACATATAGTTGAATTATATTAATACTATCAAAAGACATAATATGTATGAACACAAACCGAGAGGAAATTATTTTATATATTGAGATTAAAGTATCCAATTCAAAAGTAAGTAGGTATTGTTTATGACACACAATATTACATATTTCAAATGCATTTCACTTTTTAAACATATTCAATTTTTTTGTAACATCACTTTTTAATTTAATATTATGAAAATATTTAAAAGAAAGAAAGGGAATTATCCTGAAGTCAAACGACAATAATAATGTATCTAGAAACACTGGTGAAATGAGAGTATATCAACACTAACTATTATGAGTGCATAAATGTTAATATATGACTGGTATTTTTGATGGCATTGAACCATTTGTAAATGCATTTCACCACAGTCAAAATCAGTGGTTAGTTCGGTTAAAATAGAATAATTATTTATTATAACGCTTTGATTAAAGCCGACGGTTATAGTAGGTGTATATTTGAAATTTGTCTCTTACCATTGTAAAAGTATTTGTTTTAGTTTAAAATCGACAAACACGGATAATTAACTATTTGCATATCTACTATCATTACATAATATATAATATATTCATGTAAAGAGAGTGTTTTTAAGAGAATTTCAACAGTCATAATTCATGCAAATACAATTGTACAATTATGAATTTTTTCTTTTTGTATAAAATAATGCATAAAAGTATCCAATTTAATAGTAAGTAGGTATTATTTATGACACATAATATTGCAAATGTATTTAACTTTTTAAACATATCTTTCTATTTTTTTTGTAACATCATTCATTGTAATTCTATTTTATGAAAATAGAAAAAAGGAATGGGTATTATACTGAAGTCAAACAATAAGTATCTAGAAATGTTGGAGAAATGAGAGTATTTCAACACTATTATGTGTACATAAATGTGATAATATATGAATGGTATTTTTAAATAATATGATGGCATTGAACCATTTGTAAATGCATTTCACCACAGTCAAAATCAGAGGTTAGTTTGGTTAAAATAATGTAATTATTTATTGTAACGCTTTTGATTAGCAGACGGTTATAGTAGGCATATATTTAAAATTTGCCTCTCACCATTGTAAAAGTATTAGTTTAAAATCGACAAACACGGATAATTAACTATTTGCATATTTACTATCATTAAAATATATATTCATTTGTTTTTAAGAGAATTTCAACAGTCATAATACATGCAAATACAATTGTACAATTAGGGGTACTGTCACATAAATTTCGTAGTATGGAAAATGTTTTGAAAATAGAAAGTGTCAAATAATAATACAATAATTTCATAACATGAAATATGTAATTTTTGTATACTATTTTCTGGATCAAAAGTGTAATAATCGATAATCGAATATTTTTAATATAATCCGTGAACACGGTGTTAATACATAGGTAGGAACTACCTATCTACCGAAATCAGTTCAACAAATATCAATAGAACATAGAATATCTGTTTTATTAAGAAAGTATTTGTATTTATTTTTTGCACCGGCCTAGTACTTTCAAGACCGATTCTGTCAAAGTACATTTCAGTTTTCAGTACTTACCTAAATCATTTATTATCATGAATATGATAACCGGTGGGCAGCATGAAACTACATATATTAATACAAATGAGTACCTATTATTTCTCGAGTTCTCTAGAGGTACAAAAAATCACAAAACACTTATATGAGTACACTTTGTATAAAAGATACACGGTCAAACGTAATGCGTTTAAATCATATAATATATTATTATTATATAGGATACTAACTATATAGGATTACAAACTAAATAGTAGTTTAAAACATTTTTATTAAGAAAACAACGTACAAAACACGATAAAACTCGAGTAGTACACATATAATATAATAACAATATATATATATATTTGATGACATAGTGGTACGAACAAAAAACTACAAAAACGCGTTAATTTTTTTCGCGTAAATTTGCGTAAACATAATATAATAAAACACGAATACACGATAAAAACTCGAGTAGTAGAGTGAATTATTAGTTTTTAATATATTAAAAAAAGTAATACGAATATAGGATATAATAGTACACATATAATATGACATAGTGGTACGAACAAAAAACTACAAAAACGCGTAAATTTGCGTAAACTTATAATAAAACACGAATACACGATAAAAACTCGAGTAGTAGAGTGAATTATTAGTTTTTAATATATAATTATTACGACAAAAGTAATATAAGACAAAAGCAACGTTATCACGATACACGGGGCCGCGTTATCAACAGACGACATAGAGTAGTGCGAATTGGCGGGAAACGATCACGGGCCAATTTCTTTTTCAAAAGGAATAATGAAAAATTGACCTTTTTTGGGCGCGCGAACGCGTAAAACGACGTCCGGGGACGGGGACAGAATATTTCAAATGAGAACGGAATTTTATAGTATGAGAAAAAGGAAAAAACGGCGTTTAAAAAATAGTGGTAAATTGAGGTTATGTTTACCTTCCGATTTTATAGCTGCCGGTGAAACGCCTTTCGGGATCAAAAGTATAAACATGATAAATTTTATTTACACGGACACCGCCGAAAGCGTTAGGTTTAACTACTCGATTTAACGTATATGGGTTGTGTCTAGAAGTCGGCTCATTAGAGTGACGAAATAGGAGCCGTTGTAAAACTACTATCAATTTTTTTTTACCAGGACACTGCGAAAAGCGGGAGAGTCATTCCAAATGTTTGGCTCGAGGAGCTCCGCTTTATTATCAATTTTTTGATACCGGGACGCCGCGAAACGCGTTAGGTTTAACGTATATGGGTTGTGTCTAGAAGTCGGTTTATTAGAGTGAGGAAAATAGGAGCCGTTGTAAAACTACTATCGGTATCAAAAATGATACATAATCAATGTATTTACATTATATATACCAAGCGTTCGGCTCGAGGAGCTCCGCTCCTCGGCCAGGACACCGACGAAAGTAGGATACGGTTTTTCTTTGAAAACACACATTTATACAATGAACGTATAGAGGATAAATCTAGAGGTCGGTTATAAGAGTGATGGCCGGTGTGAAACGCCTTTCGGGATCAAAAGTATAAACATGATAAATTTTATTTACAAGGACACCGCCGAAAGCGTTAGGTTTAACTACTCGATTTAACGTATATGGGTTGTGTCTAGAAGTCGGCTCATTAGAGTAACGAAAATAGGAGCCGTTGTAAAACTACTATCAATTTTTTTTTTACCAGGACACTGCGAAAAGCGGGAGAGTCATTCCAAATGTTTGGCTCGAAGAGCTCCGCTTTATTATCAATTTTTACCGGGACGCCGCGAAAAGCGTTAGGTTTAACGTATATGGGTTGTGTCTAGAAGTCGGATTATTAGAGTGAGGAAAATAGGAGCCGTTGTAAAACTACTATCGGTATCAAAAATGATTCATTATCAATGTATTTACATTATATATACCAAGCGTTCGGCTCGAGGAGCTCCGCTCCTCGGCCAGGACACCGACGAAAGTAGGATACGGTTTTTCTTTGAAAACACACATTTATACAATGAACGTATAGAGGATAAATCTAGAGGTCAGTTATTAGAGTGATGGCCGGTGTGAAACAATTTTCGGGATCAAAAGTATAAACATGATAAATTTTATTTACACGGACACCGCCGAAAGCGTTAGGTTTAACTACGCGATTTAACGTATATGGGTTGTGTCTAGAAGTCGGCTCATTAGAGTGACGAAAATAGGAGCCGTTGTAAAACTACTATCAATTTTTTTTTTACCAGGACACTGCGAAAAGCGGGAGAGTCATTCCAAATGTTTGGCTCGAGGAGCTCCGCTTTATTATCAATTTTTTTTACCGGGATGCCGCGAAAAGCGTTAGGTTTAACGTATATGGGTTGTGTCTAGAAGTCGGTTTATTAGAGTGAGGAAAATAGGAGCCGTTGTAAAACTACTATCGGTATCAAAAATGATACATAATCAATGTTTTTACATTATATATACCAAGCGTTCGGCTCGAGGAGCTCCGCTCCTCGGCCAGGACACCTACGAAAGTAGGATACGGTTTTTCTTTGAAAACACACATTTATACAATGAACGTATAGAGGATAAATCTAGAGGTCGGTTATTAGAGTGATGTAAAGAGTAATTCTGGTCAGTGGGGACGGAAAGAAAACTATTTTGAGATATTTTTTATCTTTTTTATATTTTAGTTATTGAGAACGCCGCCGTAAGTAGGATACAGTTTTTTTAACGGCTAGATGGCCGGTGTGAAACGCCTTTCGGGATCGAAAGTATAAACATGATAAATTTTATTTACACGGACACCGCCGAAAGCGTTAGGTTTAACTACTCGATTTAACGTATATGGGTTGTGTCTAGAAGTCGGCTCATTAGAGTGACGAAAATAGGAGCCGTTGTAAAACTACTATCAATTTTTTTTTACCAGGGCAATGTGAAAAGCGGGAGAGTCATTCCAAATGTTTGGCTCGAGGAGCTCTGCTTTATTATCAATTTTTTTTACCGGGACGCCGCGAAAAGCGTTAGGTTTAACGTATATGGGTTGTGTGTAGAGGTCGGTTTATTAGAGTGAGGAAAATAGGAGCCATTGTAAAACTACTATCGGTATCGAAAATGATACATAATCAATGTATTCACATTATATATACCAAGCGTTCGGCTCGAGGAGCTCCGCTCCTCGGCCAGGACACCGACGAAAGTAAGATACGGTTTTTCTTTGATAACACACATTTATACAATGAACGTATAGAGGATAAATCTAGAGGTCGGTTATTAGAGTGATGTAAAGAGTAATTCTGGTCAGCCGGGACGGAAAAAAAACTATTTTGAGATATTTTTTATCTTTTTTATATTTTAGTTATTGAGAACGCCGCCGTAAGTAGGATACAGTTTTTTTAACGTCTAGATCGAACGCGTGTAGGATAAGTCTAGAGGTTGGTGTATTGGAGTGACGTATAGAATAATTACAGAACCTCAGTGGCCGGTGTGAAACGCCTTTCGGGATCAAAAGTATAAACATGATAAATTTTATTTACACGGACACCGCCGAAAGCGTTAGGTTTAACTACGCGATTTAACGTATATGGGTTGTGTCTAGAAGTCGGCTCATTAGAGTGACGAAAATAGGAGCCGTTGTAAAACTACTATCAATTTTTTTTTACCAGGGCAATGTGAAAAGCGGGAGAGTCATTCCAAATGTTTGGCTCGAGGAGCTCCGCTTTATTATCAATTTTTTTTACCGGAAGCCGCGAAAAGCGTTAGGTTTCACGTATATGGGTTGAGTCTAGAAGTCGGTTTATTAGAGTGAGGAAAATAGGATCCGTTGTAAAACAACTATCGGTATCAAAAATGATACATTATCAATGTATTTACATTCTATGTACCAAGCGTTCGGCTCGAGGAGCTCCGCTCCTCGGCCAGGACACCGACGAAAGTAGGATACGGTTTTTCTTTGAAAACACACATTTATACAATGAACGTATAGAGGATAAATCTAGAGGTCGGTTATTAGAGTGATGTAAAGAGTAATTCTGGTCAGTGGGGAGGAAAAAAACTATTTTGAGATATTTTTTATCTTTTTTATATTTTAGTTATTGAGAACGCCGCCGTAAGTAGGATACAGTTTTTTTGACGTCTAGATCGAACGCGTGTAGGATAAGTCTAGAGGTTGGTGTATTGGAGTGACGTATAGAATAATTGTGGTCAGTCGGTTCGGAAACAAAAGCTATTTAGTTATTTATTCGGCCAAGACATCGTCGAAAGTAGCATACAGGTTAGGTTTAACGTCTCGATTTCACGTATATGGGATATGTCTAGAAGTTAATATTGAAAATTTACTTATAAATACTAAATACCTAAAGGTCTTACACATCATAGCCAATGTATTTCACCACTATCAAAAATGGTTTATATTCTACATGGGTGGATAATTGTTATGAACATTTCTACGACTAAACTTTAAGACACTAATACTGCAATAAGTTAGTGAACACAATTCCTGCAAAAATTTTTGTTTAAACATTATTATAGTTGAAAAAGATCAACTTTATATTTTTATGATAATAATAAAATAAAATGCAAAGAAATGTTCAAATAGAAAGTGTAAATAAAACAGTGTTTTAAAAATGATGAATGTGCCTAAATTAATAAAATTCTTTGTAAAGCTCAGTTGATGTAATGAACATTAATTTTACTCACCGTAAGAAAATTTGAGTGCTCCACAATAAACATAAATAAATAAATTTGTATAAATTGACTGTAATTACAGTACCAAACAGTAAATGCAAACAGATTTGATTAGATTTATTCATGTGAGTTGGATAAGGGCAATGGAAGTAATTATCAACTTAATTATTATTAAATATTATTTTTATATAAAATCAAGCAAAGAGATGCAAGTTGAATCAAAATTATGAAATAACATGTTAACCTTTTTTTGAACAGCTACTTAGGTCTGGTCAAAATATATTATACCCAATTTTGCTAAGAGAAAATCATTTTTATTGTAAATGTATATTACCATAGACAAAAGCCGATAAGGTACGGGTCAATTGAGTATTTACTATAGCACTTTCACATAATAGTTCTAACTACAATTTACAATTAGTGTTTTCTAAAGAATCTGGAATCATAATTCAGGGCTCTGAAGTTATGCACTTAAAAATTCCAAAATATGCGCTATAAATGGCACGAATAAATGAAAAATAGGAATTTAACTTGAAAAAATTTTACAAAATCTAAAAAAAAAAAATATGCACTAAAAATCTCTTAATATTTTGTGTTTAACATAATAATTATATGTAGTCGAGTAATGAATAATAATTGTTATGAAAATTTCTCCAACTAAACCAAGCTTACTTAAAAAAAACTTTAAGACACTAATAATGCAATAAGTTAGTGAACTATTGTTTAAACATTATTATAGTTGAAAAAATATCAACTTTATATATTTTGATAATAAAATAAAATGAAACAAAAGGTTCATACAGAAAGTGTTAATAAAACAGTGTTTTAAAAATGAAGGTGAACATATAATGAACATTTTTTTTACTAATAAATTACTATAGATTGAATCAAAATTATGAACTAACATTTCATACATTTTTTGAATAGCTACATAAGTCTGGTCAAAATATATGATACCCATTTTCCCAAGAGAAAATCATTTTTATTGTAAATGTATATATTACCATAGACAAAAGCCAATAAGGCACGGGTCAATTGAGTATTTACTATAGCATTTTCACATAATAGTTCTAACTACAATTTACAATTGAAAATAGCAATCAGTATTTATTAAAAGGTTTATACAAAAAAAAAAAGTATACATTTACATATACGGTTTTTTTTATAACAATAACCCTAACATTGTTAGTATTGTGGAAATTAGTTTTTTTAGACGTGGAAAGCTCTTATTGTGACTACTCGATAACGTATTGTAGTTGAATACAGCAGTTAATAAGTACAATCAGATTCTGAAAAAAAATTATGTATGTACAATTAATATAATTTTTTAACGTTTTGTGGGTATAATTATTGTAAGGCGACCATAGTATTAATGAGTTGAAATCACAACAAACAGGTACCTATAATAATGAAACGCTTTAAGATAAACGAAGGGAAAAAAAGGTAATTAAATATCATAGATGTGATAGAGTCATTGTGTGTGGAAATGTGAAATAAAAAAATTCTGTATGTTATTGCATCATAACATTAACATTATGTACTTTAAAACATAAAATTAATTAAAGGCGAATGATATTGCAAAGCTGTCTCATAGCCAGCTATAAAAAGTGTGATAATTGCTGAAAAGGTAATTTATTGAAAGTATTCTAATTCAGTTATAGCACAGAACCAACAATCTGAAAAATGCATTCGGATATACCATAAAAAAAAAAAAAACATTTTGTACAAATAATTCAACAATATAGGTATACCGTATACTTTTTTTGTGTTGAATAAGACATGACGTATGACATGTTATTATTGAGTATTAAAAAAATAATAATACTATCGAAAAACATATTATGTGTATGAACATTTTTGGTGACACAAACTGAGGGCAAATTATATTAATGAGATAAAGTATCCAATGTAATGGTAAGCAGATTCTTTGATGGTAAGTAGTTTATAATTCTATGGTACCTAAAAGTATTCTATTTAATAAAACAGTGTAAATATTCAATTTTACATAATATAATAGGTACAGCAGAAACGTTTTTCTTAAAAACTTTTTATCCATTGAAAAAAATAAAAACTATTTTGTATAACATATATATAATATAATTAAATAATATAGGTATAAATTTACTTTGTGTCGAATCAGACATGTTATTAGTGAGTAAGTATTCATCAAAAATAATAATACTATCAAAAAACACAAACCGAGAGGAAATTGTTTTATATTAATTATTATTTTATATTAAGAGATAAAAGTATACAATTTAATAGTAAGTAGGTATTGTTTATGACACCCAAAATTGCAAATGTATTTCACATTTTCAACTTATCATCAAATAACCAAATTAAAATGTTAATTAATATATATGACTGGTATTTAAGATATAATATAATGGCGTTGGACTATTTGTAAATTTATTTCACCACAATCAAAATCAGTGGTTAGTTCAGCTAAAATAATATAATTATTTATTATAACGCTTTGATGATTCGTAGACGGTTATAGTAGGTATATTTTTTAAATTTTCACTTACCATTGTAAAAGTATTTTGATTAGTTTAAAATCGACAAACACGGATAATTAACTATTTGCATATTTACTACCATGATAATATGTAAGAGTGTGTTTTAAGAGAAATTCAACAGTCATAATTCATGCAATTACAATTTTATCCTAGAATTAGGTACTGTTACATACATTTTGTGTTTTGATATAATCTGTACCACTCGAATTATAGGTACCTACAGAGTCGAATTAGATTTTTTTCTATTTAATAAAACAGTATAAATATTCAATTTCCTTTAGTTACTCATACACAGTGTGTTTGTAGCATATAATAGGTCCAGCAGAAATGTCCGATGTGTAGGTACCCGATATCATTGGTCAAATCTTCACGCCAAAAGACAAAACTCTTTCGGAAACTTCTTGGAACAACTGCCGTCCACCATACACGGGCTGTTCGGGTTCAATGGTCCGCACGGGCCGTGAATCATGTATGACGATACGGCCGTGTGTAACCGCCTCTCGGTCACAGGGTCTGGTAAATAGGCACAAACGACGTTGTCGATGTCGTCCGCGGTTTGAAACTTACAGACTTCGCGTAAGACGATCACTATGTGCGCGTGCGGCAGACCGCGTTTCTGAAACTCAACGGTATAAACATACGCGTCTACATTACCGAATATCCTGTTCTTCGTTATGTCCCGCATGACCTCCGCGAGTTTAGCGTGAAACACCCTGGCCACCAGATCGGGTCGGTCGTTCGCCGTCGACCCGTGAGCGAGGTTTTGTTGGATTTCCGGCCACCTGGGATTGCACGTAAACGTTATAAACAGGTCCGGCTTACCGTACTTACGCACTATAGTCATCGCGTCGTGATAACACTGTTTCATGTAACGGGGACTGCCCACAAACGTGGACGGCAAAATAACTCTACGACCGGCGGCCTCGAGCTCCGGCGCGTTCAAATCGTGCTGTTGGTTAACGTGGTCCATAAGACCTTGATACGCGTCCGCGAACAGCTGGGCCTGGTTTCTGTCCACGTACCTCAAGTTATTCGCCTCCATGCGAACGTACAGGTCGCACACGTATTGCTGAAACAGAAAACCACCACCGTGCAAAAGACTAAATGCTGGGTGTCTAGTATCGTTATTTCCTCGATAACGAATAGCTATACGGTAACACGCGAACTCTCGGATAGTGTTCCTGGTGCGCACTCGGTTTCGACGGACGCCCTCTTGCTGCAAGTGGAATGTCCAACCTATCTCTCCGTATGGGAAAAACAGCGGGTACAACATTGGGTCCGCGTGGCACGATCCGGACGGTATGTTTTGCCTTTGATAACCCGGTCGATTCGGATTCGTGTCGTAGATAACCAGATCGACGTTTCTTGGCGGTCGACCGTCATCACCGACAAACACCACTGCTACTTCGTTTGCTGCCGGTGCGTTATACCTACGCCGGTCTCTGCTTGGATCGCTGACGAAATGCATGGCCACTCTTCTTGGTTCCCTCTCAGGGTCGGCTGCGGCGGATTCTCGTTCCGCCGTCCACACCTGACGCATGTTACTACAACGTAATAACAACAATGCACTCATGTTATATATTTTGTTTAGTATTTAATATTTATTGTGTATAATTACCGAAAAGCCTGTGCGTAAGGATTGATTTCACGTAACATGGCGTCCAGTGAGGCCATCAAGTTTTCCGACACTCTGTGCTGATTCGTCTGTTGTTCCATTCGAATACGGTTCGCCGTCTCCGATTCGACGAAATACAGTTCACAGTATTTCGGCTGCCTGTAATCGTTTCCGACAACATCGTTGGTGATCCTGTGATACACCTGTCCGTGTACGGAGAACACCCTTGGACCCGCGCCGGTCAACCGTCGTTGGTTTAGATCGGTGGAAAACGCAGCGAACGCCAGAGAATTGTTGTACCGACGGAATTCGTTCCGGAAATTCCTGCCATCCTGTGAATCATCTATCAACAAACCCATTAATAACTCTGGTGCAGGTTGCAAAACGCGATTACCGGTAACGGTCATTAAACCGTTATTACAACACGTAGCGAAGTGTCTGTCTCTAGCGATGGTGCGCTCACACATGAAGTGACGCGCGCTGCAGTGCGAGCATACATGATCCAACGCGCCTACATCGTATCGTCGTGGTAACTCGTGTTGCACGCCAGCTGGTCGATCTACAATCAACACCTCACGTGCTGCAGGCGAACCGTCAATATCGAACTATAATTTAATTTAATTACAAATCATATTTAAATAAGCTTTTTTTTTTATTTTTCATGTGTTTTAGTTTTCACGTCAACTGACCTCATCGTCCACTTCTGACAATACTTCTATCATGTCCCCATCTATTTCACCCTAAACAATAAATAGAATATAGTTGTTTGAAGTTTTAATAAAAATTGCGGTTAGTTTAGATATCCCATGAAAAAGTTTAAAAAAAAAAAAAATGAAATATTGTAATTCAAAGTCACTTATTTATAGGCACAAATTTAAAATTGCCCTTTCACATTGGAAAAATTGAATAAAACTATGTTTTTTTTTTATTACAAATATACCATAAACTGAGATATGGTTGCGGTTTTATAGATGAAGAGATAATATTAAAATGTGCCAAAAAAAAATTAAAAGAAATAAAACAAAGCCTGGTATATTTTGTATATTTTACATCCAGATCCAGATTCTGTATCAAAAAAACCTGTATGAAAATTGTGAAACCAATATAAATGGTAGCCTTATACCCTTTAATGTTAGAAAAATAGCGTATAATGTTATTTTTATTTATTATTGTTAGGTGTAACAATTAGGTACCTATACAATCGGTGTTTGGGACAGAATTCATGTACCTACATAAAGTATAGGAAACAAAATTTGGGAAAAAAATTTTTTCTACATGTATGTACAGTGAAATAAAAATACAGTGTTAAAATCTTTACTTGTTTTTTGTCTATATGGACATCAAAAAATGTGAACAATTTGATAATGTAAAAAGACTTAATAATACTTTATTACATTTTATGCTTTATAAGCGGCATGATAGAAAATACTTAGTTTGTTTCAAATTTTAAATAGGTACCTTGTAACATTCGAAATTGCAAGTATATAATAATATATAAAGGTACCTAGATAGTATAACATAGGCAAGTAATGAATTATCGGAAAAGAACATAAATCTATAATTGCTAAGCAATTAAAAAAGAGAGTAATTATGTAAACAACATAAATACACAGATAAACCCAACAGTCTGGAACATTGTAAAAAAAAAAAAAAAATTTGAAATTGTAATTTTAAAATACAATGAAGTACCAATACGATATATAAATAACGTCATTTTTGAAATACCTATTGAGTTAAAATGAAAATAAGAGTATCTATATAATAATAAAACAATGTAAATATTGACTTTTACATCAGTTACCTTAACACAGTGTGTATATATTTTAAGTTCAGCAAAAATGTTTAGGTATAACCGTTAATAATAAATAATAAATGTTTATAAGTAGGTACCCAAAATCATCGATAAATGTTTCACACCAAAAGACAAACCTAACCAAAAGACAAAAGGTGATCAAATAATTACTTAAAAATTATTAATCCAAACTGAAAGGTTTATACAGAAGAAAATAAAAAATTGACTTAAAGTTTTCCATTAAAAATATAGCTGATAGGAAATCTACCAAGATAAAAATGCTATCTGATTCCAGAGAAAAAATATAAATCTGTTAAACCATAAAAGGAACAGAAAGTGTAAAATAAAACAATTTTTTCATAATATGTAATTTTTTAAAGAGATTATTTGTATGTTTTCGGGATCATCTTTAGCAAATCTGTAAATAATCGATAATTTAATAATTAATTATTACATTTTTTTCAATGTACTTCAATTTTAATAATTCAATTTTAAATAATTTGAGAATATTGTGTTAATACATTAAAATTGGTAAAAAATTAATTGCAGGATGAAACTACAAAATGATCAAATACACATAGGTACCTATTTTATATTGAGTACTCTAGAAATTAAAATTAAAAAACTGACATTTGTAAAGCGTACTTGTATAAAAAAAATATTTTTACACCGTTAAACATAACGTGTTCAGACAATATAAATACACAGATAAACCCAACAGTGTCTGGAACATTGTAAAAAAAAAAAAAATTGTATGTTTGTGTCTAGATTTGACATTTTAAAATACAATGAAGTACCAATACAATCGGTATAATATGAAATAGGTACTTATACTTTAGTACTTGACGTTCTTTTTGTTCAGTATACCAAGTGGCACGAATAAAAAAAATTCAAATATATATACTTAGTTTGTTTCAAACTTAAATACCCTGTGACATTTGAAATTGGATTAAAAACCTAACAATACCCACAGCGCTATCATTATGCATGATATATACTATGTCTTGTCTAATCAATATCATCATAATAATATGGTTTGCATTCTAAAAAAAAATATATATATATATATAAAGAGTATAAAAAAAACCTGTAATTTTGTGATTAAATTAAACACATTTATTTATAAGTACTTCTTAGACACAAAATTTAAAAATGCAATTTAATACTTTTGTTATTATCAATAAAATATACACTGAGATATAGATAAAGTATAGATTTTGTTATTTTGTTTTAATAAATGCTGTTTTAATAAATACTGTAAGCATGGTTTATTGTGTACATTTTATATAAAAATCACAGTGAAACGGTTAATATAATCGATGAAGTGTGAATAAAAGATACAACTTTAAGTCTGATCCATAATGATCTAAATTGGAGTGTTGAATATGAATGCAAAAGCATATCACAGTAGTAAACAAATTAAATTTTATGAATTTTATGAAAATGAATAAAACCGTGTTATTTTTTTACTATAATATATAATATATATATATATATATATATATATATATATATATATATATATATATATATATATATATATATATATATATATATATACATAGATAGTATAACATAGGCAAGTAATGAATTATCTCAAATTCCTAAGCAATTAAAAAAGAGAGTAATTATTATGTAACCAATATAAATACACAGATTAAACCAATAGTGTATGAAACACTGTAAAAAAAAAAAAGAAATGTATGTTTAAAATATAATGTAGTACCAATACAATCGATTGAATATGAAATAGGTAATTATACTCAAGTACTTGACATTTTAATTTTTCTGTATGCCAAGCGGCACGATAAAAAAAAATTCAAATATATATACTTAGTTTGTTTCAAAATTTAAATACCCTGTGACATGTGAAATTGGATTAAAACTCTAACAATACGCACAGTGCTATCATTATGCATGATATATATGTATTGTGTAATCAATATTATCTCTATGTGGTGTGCATTCTAAAAAAATAAAATATATATATATATATATATATATATATATATATATATATATATATATATATATATATATATATAAACCTAAACATTTGTAATAATAATAAAACTTTATAAAACCGTGACTGAATTGACAACATGCTGGAGATAAATATTTTGTACCATAAATTACCTGGGGTGGGACATCTGCCAATCGAACGTCTACGACCTCGATGTCATCGTCGTTGACATCTGCCACCTCCTCAGCAACAACTCGAGGCTCCTCAGTTGGCATTACCAAGTCCTCAATTCCTATTTCGACGACTTCCATTTCCACATCGTCCACATTCACTTCTTCTTCAATGACCTCCGGAAGTTCTACGACTATGTCGTTCTCGTGGGCATCAATAGCTGGCTGAAAATTGAATTAAAATAAAGATTTAATTACCGACGGCTTCGAAAAATTGTATATTATAAACTAAACGAAATAATGCACATAAAAGTATGACATTAATCGATAAAAATATTTACAGTGAAAATATTGCAGGAAACAATAATAAGAAAAAATGTACACAATGTAATGAATTAAATTTGTGAATTTACAATTCCTATCGTCGGGACCGCATGACGACTTAAACGACGCCTGTTGGCCGTAACTGAAAAATCGGCATCCGCGAAATTTCGAGAGCATAATGCCGAGGTGGGTCGTACGGATTCACGGAGAACGCCATATCTCTCCACGTACCTCAGCCAAAGTTCATGACGCTCGGGGTTCGCACGTGGAAATCTGAAAAATACCGTATCATACGAAATGTACAAAAAAGAGTTTTGATCGCGCGATTACTGTTGACATACCGGTGTGCCGAGTATCCACCGTCGCCCCGTCTACAAATCACACAAAGTCGAGGCATTATTCGAACAGAAAATCAAAAAATAAAAACGCAAGAAAAGCGATCAGTACCGAAGCGATCTGACCATTAACCTACAAGACCCGTATCTACGAAATTACGTGTAAAAACAGCAGATAAATAAATCACCGTCTGAAGTTCTGAACTTTGAGCCATAGAGCTCGGCGCGTTAAACAGAAATAATAGGCACGTCTTGCTATTTAAAATCAACAGTGCAGACACGTTTATGGGAGGAATCGGACGTACACGTTTTTTAACTTTTAATTTCAATTTACATTATAAATTTGAATTACTTAATAGTTTAGTAAGATAAAATTATTAAATTTCATTATACTTTACGCGTTTCATTGTTTTTATACTCGGGCTCTGACGACGATAAAATTCATTATTTTCAAAGTGAATAACAATATTGTGTGGCAACACTGGCGGCCAGACATTTAGACCAAAGAAACATCTTCTAACGAATAAAATTCAATTTTTTTTTGGTTATAAGTGTTCATAAGCGCGTGTCCGCCCGTGTGCGTGAGTATAATTTTTAATTTTTGTTAATTATATAAGATTTTTACCATTCATTTCGCACGTAATTCATTTATATTTTTGTTTTCTTTCAGATAATGAAAATAACAATTCAAAATTGCCAAATTACGAATTTGTATGGGGGTGGACAACACCCCCATACAAATTCGTCAAAACGACAAAGAAGTAAGTAAATCGACTGCATTTTTTTATCCACACGATATTACACAACTGCGTAATAAGGTGTATCTAATCTTTTGTGAATTCACTTTTTCCAGAATGTTACACGTGCGGAAAGTGGGGGCACGTCGCTCGCCACTGCCCCCGTAAGTTTCAATGTTTTTTCATCGTTAAGCATTATTATTATTTTAAAACATATATATATATATATATATATATATATATATATATATATATATATATATATATATATACTTTTATTTAATCCAAACAGAAAAAAAACGTAAAAGTCAGGCGCCGCCACCACCACCACCACCACCACCGCCACCACCAACACCTCCACAAAAAAACAATTGTGAGGACGACACACTAATAAGTATGTACAAAATGTAATATATAATTATTTTAACTACCACAGAGACTGTTCTAACTTTTAAGTATTTATACCCATTAATTTTTTTGTTTCAGCGGAATTTCAAGAGAAAATAGATTTGTAAGTAGTGAGTAATGATAACCAATTTCAATTTTCTAATGCATACATTTATAAATTTTTTACAGATGAACCATTTTTTTTTTTTTTGTTTTTTTAAAAATAAAAATAATTTAACATAAATTTAATTTGTTTTTATTTCGTTCAACAAAAAAATAATATAATCATTTTATTTCTCCTTACATCCTAAATATGTCTAATAGAATTGAATTTGTTCATTATTAACATTATATACTTTAAAAAATAAAATCAAATGAAGGCTGTAGTAATTGCTGGTCGGATTGTAGTAGTTAAAAGGTTTACTGACTATGTGTGATAATTGTTGAAAAGGCGAATAGGTAATTTATTGAAGGTAATCTGATGTAGGCAGCTGTTGACGGTAAGTGTATAATAATAAAGAACCAACAATCTGGAAAAAGTGGTCGGTGTTCCATAAGAAAACTTTAACCATATAACGCTTTTGATTAGCAGACGGTTATAGTAGGCATATATTTAAAATTTGCCTCTTACCATTGTAAAAGTATTAAGAGAATTTCAACAGTCATAATACATGCAAATACAATTGTACAATTAGGGGTACTGTCACATAAATTTCGTAGTATGGAAAATGTTTTGAAAATATAAAGTGTCAAATAATACAATATAATTTCATAATATAATTATGTGACAGTATTTGTAATGTTTTTATAGTATTTTCTGGATCAAAAGTGTAATAATCGATAATCGAATATTTATATAATATAATAAATTGTAAAAGTCAATAATCCGTGAACACGGTGTTAATACCTATCTATAATAACTACCTATCTACCGAAATCAGTTAAACAAATACCAATAGAACATAGAATATCTGTTTTATTAAGAAAGAATTTGTATTTATTTTTTGCACCAGCCTAGTACTTTCAAAGTACATTTCAGTTTTCAGTACTTACCTAAATCATTTATTATCATGAATATGCTAACCGGTGGGCAGCATGAAACTACATATATTAATACAAATGAGTACCTATTATTTCTCGAGTACTCTAGAGGTACAAAAAATCACAAAACACTTATATGAGTACACTTTGTATAAAAGACGTACACGGTCAAACGTAATGCGTTTAAATCATATAATATATTATTATAATAGGATACTAACTATATAGGATTACAAACTAAATGGTAGTTTAAAACATTTTTATTAAGAAAAAAACATAGCAAAAACGTACAAACTACAAAACACGATAAAACTCGAGTAGTACACATATAATATAATAACAATATATATATTTGATGACGTAGTGGTACGAACAAAAAACTACAAAAACGCGTAAATTATTTTCGCGTAAATTCGCGTAAACATATAATAAAACACGAATACACGATAAAAACTCGAGTAGTAGAGTGAATTATTAGTTTTTAATATATAATTATTACGACAAAAGTAATACGAATATACGATATAAGACAAAAGCACGGAGAATAACAGATAACATGGGGCCGCGTTATCATCAGACGACATAGAGTAGTGCGAATTGGCGGGAAACGATCACGGGGCACGTTTTTTTTGCAAACGAAAAACGAAAAATCGACTTTTTTTGGGCGCGCGAACGCGTAAAACGACGTCCGGGGACGGGGACAGAATATTTCAAAAGAGAACGGAATTTTATAGTATGAGAAAAAGGAAAAAACGGCGTTTAAAAAATAGTGGGAAAGTGAGGTTATAATTACCAACACGTTTTATTATATAAGACTAGCTGCCGGTGAAACGCCTTTCGGGATCAAAAGTATAAACATGATAAATTTTATTTACACGGACACCGCCGAAAGCATTAGGTTTAACTACTCGATTTAACGTATATGGGTTGTGTCTAGAAGTCGGCTCATTAGAGTGACGAAAATAGGAGCCGTTGTAAAACTACTATCAATTTTTATTTTACCAGGACACTGCGAAAAGCGGGTGAGTCATTCCAAATGTTTGGCTCGAGGAGCTCCGCTTTATTATCAATTTTTTGTTACCGGGACGCCGCGAAAAGCGTTAGGTTTAACGTATATGGGTTGTGTCTAGAAGTCGGTTTATTAGAGTGAGGAAAATAGGAGCCGTTGTAAAACTACTATCGGTATCAAAAATGATACATTATCAATGTATTTACATTATATATACCAAGCGTTCGGCTCGAGGAGCTCCGCTTCTCGGGCCATGAACACCGACGAAAGTAGGATACAGTTTTTCTTTGAAAA